>JAPDVR010000023.1:24203521-24311021 GCA_026230005.1 Gila orcuttii
AACATCATAAATTCATGAAGCTAAGCATGTTTGTTCAAAAGGACTTGTTCTTCATATGTGCAAAGTTTTGAGAAGTTAGGACTTTGAGCACATAAGATATAGGCATAATAGTCATAATGGGCCATACCAGACAAATATTGTATCTGCTAAACAGTTTAATAGATCAAAATTAATTATTAAATAATGATTTTTATAATGTACAAACTGTTAAGTCTATCCCCTAACTCTAAAGGGCCTTTCACACTGAGTGCGATTAAGCGACTTCAATGTATGTCGCAATGACTCTCTTGTACGAAACAATAGATCCCTATGGAGCTTTGACACCAGGCACGATCAATCACAGGGCGACAAAGCTTTATTTATTTATTTTTGACCAGTGTGTAGATTATTTTTTTCCATCGCCCTGCGATGAAATGAGCCGTTCAATTAGATTTGAGTTTACCTGAGTTTTGCTGTTGCAAAAAAGTGTAAGAGTGGTGGCGCTGTTTTGAAAACCTGTGTAAACGCAGAAGAAAAGTATTCCGGAATAGAAAAGATAATGGATGTTGTGTTATCATTGGTATCTGAGAACAGATTTATTCTTACATGTTCTTTATACAGATTATAATTTCTATTCATTTTCCACTGAATTATGTGTTCTGAAGAGCTTGAAACAGCGAACAGAGCGCTGTTTCCTTCCGTGAGTCATAGAGCTCATTCACTGTGAATCATATTATGGAATCATAACTCCTGCCCTTCCTAATGACGACATTGTGTTGCACTTTAGATCGCAGTCGAAGTTATTATACATACTCGATGATGGTTTCTGTGTAGTACAAAACTTTATTTATCTTAATTTACTGTTGTATATTGTGCAGCGGATGAGGTTAAAACCAAATGGGAAAACCTATGAGATACATACATACATGAGGAAAAATGTATTCTCGCCACCTACCGTGCAGGCGTGAATTAGCAGAAGGCAATCAATCGTTTCTTCTTCAGTGTGAAAGCTCTGTTCATCAGGAATTCGCTTAGCTTTATCGTGCCACGCTCAGTGTAAAAGGGCCTTTACTCCTACACCCACCCTTCACAGATATTTTTTTGCATTTTTATATTTTCAAAAAACTTAATTTTGTATGATTTATAAGCTGCTTTCCTCATGGGGACCTAAAAATTTATCTTAAAAATGAATGGTATTACTATCCTTGTGGGGAAATTTGGTCCCCATAATGTAGGGAATACCAGGTACACACACACAAACAGGACTGGAGCGAGTGTAATGCTGTCTGAATACCCACTGAGGATGAGAGTGAGAACCAGTGGTGTGATTTATTTACACAGTAGTAGTCCACTCGAAAAAGAGAGAAAGAGAAAGGGACCTCATAGGTGTCAAGCCATTGTTGTAGTCTCCCACGTTTTTAAGCCAAAAGTTTTACAGTGGGTAGTGGGGTTACTGACAGCAGTTGTCTCCATCCTTTAAAACAGGCTTTATTAGACAAGGTTCAAAGCATTTCTCTCTATGAAATCTCTGAGATGGCTTTTGCATTTTGATCATTTCAACAAAACACAGAAGCATGAAAGGAAACACGTCACGTGAATGACTGTGACATATCCAACAGATCAAGTTTTCTGACGCAATTTCTCATAGAGATATGAAGTTTCCAAGAAAAACTGATGTCCATTACTCCAGTATCAGGCAGTGCTGAGGAACATTTCCACTCTATTCCAACATGCTTCCCCCTGAACCCTCCGAAAGAAAAAGAAAAGAGGGAAGTCAAAGAAGCACAGAAATCTAATGGTACAGCCATACATGGCAAAACTCCTTTAATAACCTCTATAAAAGAGGATCATAAGATTATCTGTGGTGTATTAGACCAAGATGGATAATAACAGTAAAATATTCACTTTCAGAATGAAAGGATCAGGACGAAGGATAAGAGGAGACTTCTTACTAGTGCCCAAAGACTGCTCCCGGCGCCTTGGCCCCTGTGAGCTCTGGTTAAGCCGTAGCATGGCCCCTCTTTCACAAATCCAATATTGAAACAATCATGCAGACCATCCTTGCCATTGAAGTTGTCAGTGGGATCCTCTCTATGGCTTGTATCTTCATTTTGAGGCATCATATATTTTTATGATTTCATAGCAAAAAAAAAAAAAAATCATTAAAGGCATGTAAACTTCGGAGTATAAACTTCAAACAAAACGTATGTGGGTGTTTCTTCAACCAAGAACATGCTCACTCAGTGGACTGTAAAAAATATTAAATCTATAAATGATTAGCAACAAAATTTGTTTCTCGTATAGAAGAAATATGCTTTAGAATATAAATGCAATGTTTTGCTGAAATGTTTACCTGGTATCTAGCCAGTGATACCTGGTATCTTTCATTCAGTCATAAATACACGTCAAATCATGTCATCAAGACCACGGGGTATAAGGTGAACCTCTCAAGATCATACTGCTCTAGAGAAGTTCTTAGGAAAGGACAGAAGGTTTCATTTGAACAACAACTAGAATGCAAGGAAGTTTAAATATATATTTATTATGTCCAAGAAAAGTCCTACTCAAACAACCAACTCCACATCTTCATTTGATATGGTTATCCAGAATACATCAGTTGTTAAGATTGGTTCTGGTCATGTCTATATCTTTGACAGCAGATGTTTACAGTTCAGTGGCCAGTGAAGGATTGATTTTAGGGGTAAGGGAGGAAAAAACACCCAGCACTACCCACCCAATATATTAGTGTCAAGCTCAATCCTTTTCACCATCTCAGAAAGCCCTCTACAAGTCTTTTGTTCAGGCGGCGGTGGCATGCTATGCTCCACCAAGGGCACTGAAGTGGGAATATCCTCTGATATGGTGCGCACCAATGCAGAGCTGACCAGACAGATGCAAGCAGTTTGGATGTGTCTGTTTGGTGGGATATCATCAGTCCCTCCTCGTGTTAGTTTGTCTGGACTCTGGTGCAAGGCATCAATGAGGCTTTGGTACAGGATTATAGGCTTCAGGAAACTTGGTAGATCTTTATCCAAGCAAGAACACAGGACTGAAACTGTAGCCCCACAACGCTGATCAAGCTAAAGGTGGGAGCCAGTTTGCTTTTGAGTGGGGACAATATTTCACACTGAGAAGTTGTAGAGCGACACTAAATAGGCTTAGGAGTTGACCCTCTTTGCAGTAATGACACTCGTGGGCTTGAATGTAAAGGACAAAGGGGCTTCAAAGAGCTAAATTCTCAAAATCTTTGGGAAAGTGCTTGTGAAAAAGCACAAATGCTTTAAGACCATAAGGACAGCCAAGACTGCACTGAGCAACGTGAATAAACCTATTGTTCAGTTGAGTTTGCTGAGGAAAGGAGATGGGTTTGTGCTGCTGGGACAATCATGTGTATGTCCAAGATTTTAAAGCATTGAGGAACGGCAAGATTTCATCCCTCCCTGCTTGCCTTTTTCAAAGCATTCCCATTCCATCTTAAGATTCATATAAAAGGGAAACATTCAATTCAACAAGCTTTAATTCCCATAACAGGACATGGCTCTTACTGGAGAAGGGCACATCTGTTTAAGAAAATACAAACAATTAGGAAAGAGGATGAAGAGAGAGAAGAGAAGGATCTTCCAATTACCCAAGAGAGATAAGAAGTGCAAAGGCAGCAAGTGCCTCACTGTTGACCTGCTAATCAGTGGACAATATAAACAGATGTCACAGTGTTAGCCGCATTTCACACTTCCACATATTTAGTGCTCTTCCCTTCATTAATCCGTCTTTCAATCCTGCCGTCTTATCTATACTGTGCATTAGCATGGTGCTAAGCAGGATATGGGACTCTTATCCAGTGTTTGTGTGAGAAAAGAGGATAAGTCTCAGGAATGACGGCTAATGCTAAGGCTTTGACTAATGCTCACAAAAAGTGCTATTTATCCTGTGCGCTCTTTATGCAAAACTCGTCGGTCCTTTATGCACTTATGCAGTGTGTGTCTACACAAGAGTTTGTGTAAATGCAGTATTAGCGCCTTGACTCGTTTAAGTAGCGGAGGAGATTTGTAGGACTTTCTCAGAGGTCCTTGCTGTTTTCATGCCTTGCCCCTCATTTGGAGCTTTGTTCCTGACACCCACTCCCAGGGTGCCCCTCTGTGTGTTACCGTGGTGACCAGGTGTGCAGAGGTGGCAGGTGGAGGCTCATTTAGGCGCATTAGGCCTTGACATGCGCCAGCAGGAAGAGTAATCACACTTTACCTGCCACTAGTACTAGTGCATACACAGCACAAAGAGCCCGACTCGCTCTCCATCACATACTCACACACACGCACAGTCTCACACTTACACTAGCACACACCTGGGACGCATTTACGAGCTGATGGATCTCCAATGGGAAAGAGAAATGCATGGGGCTCTGTCGAATGTGAGTGCGTGCATGTGTATTGGGGTCAAGATTTTTCACAACTCAAAGCCTGTAGAACTGAGTGAATGGCACCAGTGTGTTTTAAGCAGTGATGGGGATAGGGAGGGTTAGTTAAATGGTTCTGGCCTCTCATAATCCCCTCTGGTGAGGAGTGTACACCACATCTATAATCAACGATACACCGAGCCCTTTATTTAATCATAGTTGCTTTGCAGTCTAGACAATATAGGTTTCAAATGTCAAACTGCAAGAAAAAAAAAGAAAGAGGTTTACAGTATTGAATGTCCCTGGGCTGAAGCAGAAATTCACCTTTTTAAATTTTTATGTAGACACCTTAGTCTACCTGGAAGTGTGCACGTCTGTTTTATTGAAAAAGTTGGACTAAGAGCAGCATTGTGTAATTGTTCCTAAAAACATAGGTAAAGTGTAACATGTATTTAATCCTTTAAATATTTAATTTCGCATTGTGTTATGTAAACTTGGACAGACAGATGAAGGACTAGCTTGACTATAAAAAAAATCTGCTTTAGCTAAATTATAACTGCACAAATAAATATTCTTATAGAGCCAATAAGTAATCACCTACAGTAGCAACAACAAAACACCATGTTATTGTTGCAGTAAGTTATATGTTATATGAAAATATAAAGAAAATATAAAGAAAAACCTACTCTGGTTCTTTTAGGGATTCTCTTATTGTGAGACGAATAAGTAATGGTATATGCAACTAATGGAGCTGTAGGTACTAGTTTAACAGGACTTTAGGACATGCTCACTCTGTTGTTCAGGCCAACTTTAGCAATTTACAAAAAAAAAAATTATCTAATAAGAATCAAATCAAATGCCAGAGGCATGTCTGCGAAATGTCTCAAAAGCAAGAATTTGTTCCTGAAGAGTGAGACATGGGGAGAATGCCTTGCACTCCTTCTAGCATTCATTCCATCATCAACTTTCTCTACTCCGCAGTTCATTGCTGCCCTGGTGATCCCCCATGCAGAGAGAATGGACCTTTGGACTACTAAGAGGCTCCTTTGACTTGTCCTGCTGTTTTTGAACTCCTCTGTTTCAGTGTCTGCCTTCTCCACCTGACCTTTGACCCCCCACCACCCTTTCACCCTGCACCCTCTGCCCCAACCTCCCCCTCCGGGCTCTAGCCACCCGGAACACCCCTTTTTCACTTTTGTTCTTTTTTGCCTTGCCCTTTTAGCCTCTCCCCCACATTTTAACTCTCTCTTTTCTCTTCGCTTCACTCTTTTTCTTTGTCTCCCTCTGTCTGTCTCTACTCCACATTATAACTTTCTATTTACCCTACGCTTCACACTTTTTCTTTTTCTCCCTTCATGTTTCCCATTTTTTTATTATTTCTATAAACAATTTAAAATAATGTTATGGGTTCAATACAAATTAAACTCATAAAGCACAATGTTTATTAAGACAGAAAACTATCTTCAACTTGTCAACTTGTACATGAAATCTATATTTTAAATTTATTAGTATTACTTATTATTTTTTTTACATTTTAAATTATATATAATTAAAGTATATATACTAATTATTTAGAAATAACAACAACAATAATAATAGTAATATTGAAATATATATAAAATATATATACTAAATAAAATATATAAAACTTGAAATATAATAATAATAATAATAAAAAACTTGAAACATTTCTTTAAGTTGCTCTCTCATTTCCTGGAGCACCCCAACCAACGCTGCCTCATCGCAGGCACAGAGTGGAGATTTCTTAGAGGTCCTTACTGTATAGTATCCATACCTTCGCGTTCATCTGACACTGCCTCGCCCCATTAAAACACTCTCTTTCTGCCTATTTCTCTCAATTTCTCTGTAAACAAAGAGTGGCAGAATTGCTGAGGTGGTCAGGTCTGTATTAATCAATATGTGAGGGGTCTGACTGGTCGGATTTTAGTTGATCCTTGTGCATTAAGACGGATGGATCAAAAGTAGACCAACAAAGCACTCGGCTGCTAATGAAAGGGCCTAAACGATCAGTAGTACAGTGGTAAACGGTTTTGTGAGAGAGAACAAAGTTAAAGGGCATTTAATTAAGTGCTATGGATTAAAAACACACTGTCAAACCTAATTCAAAACCAATTTAGCGAAACTAAACAAGCTATCACATCGAATCCTCGTCCATAGGTGACGACCAGGCAATGGTGGTCTGCAATATTAACCTCTTAAAAGGCCTTGACTAGCCTCGTCTTTCTCTCTTTCCCTTTATTTATCTCCTTCACTCTATCCTGTCCATGCACATGTTTTTGCTCTATCGCTAAGAGTCTCTCATGATTATTGATTATAAAAATGATGGGGGAGTCCGGTGGACCAGAGAAAAACAAGGGAAAGATAATATGGAAAAGAACAAGGCAGGGGTGAGTTTGACTGCTCTCCGCTCTGTGGCGCTTTGATCATGCCGCTGATGAGCGAGACTGGAGTTGTGTGCTTACACTCGGCCCCTAATGAGGGAATTAGGGAGCAGAGAAGAACGTCCCCCATACTAACTTCCCCTCTGAAAAAAAAATGAAAAGGCAAGCGAGAGCGAATGAGAAAGAAAGGGCAAATAGTCAACTGTCAGGCCCAATCAATCCATTAGCAGCTTTGCCTTTTGCCTCGCAAAGGGGAAAAAGTTAGTGTGCTGGCCCTGCACTAGATGTTCGTCCTTGAGTTTTATGCATAGACAATATCTACATTCTATAGGGACTTGATGTTCATGGTTCATTGTGACTGTCCTATGCAAAACACATTACTGAGATAACTTCTGTAGGGATAGGTTCATACCAAAAACCAGAGCTGGACAGTAACGGAGTACATTTACTTGAGTACAGTACTTGAGTACAATTTTGAGGGATCTGTACTTTACTCGAGTATCATTTTTGGGGATTACTCATGACTTTACTCAAGTACATTTGAGAGGCAAATATTGTACTCTTTACTCCACTACATTTCTATCCATAACCGTGAGTACCCGTTACTTAAAAAAAAAAAAAAGGAAAAAAAGAAATCTCGGAAATCCTCGATTTGTTGTTTCCCTCTCAAACGTGATTGGATTGTGCAGGCGCCACTGATTGGGATAGCCTATCAGCAAATCACCTTCACCTTCAGCTCTGAACTGACGCCAAAGTAAACTCCATGGTCAGATTTATGTGGGTTCAAATGTGGGTGCTAAAAATCCATTAAAACTCTAGCAGAGGTTTGTCAGAGCGTTGCCATTGTGCATTGCCTTGTGGGCAAGTGAGAAATGTTAAATAAAGCAACATGGTAAAAAGATGAAAATTACTTGAATTAACTTTCAATTCCTTTTAGATTATCAAAGGTATTAACATTAACACTTTTCATAACTCCATGTAGAACGTTTCTGTACATAAATGTAAGCACGGTTCGCGTACCTACCCCGAAGTGATAAAATAAAATTATGTATCAAATTTATAGGCAAAGACAAGTAGTTTGTTTAGGCATGGTTTGTAGGGAATTACAAACCTGCACACATATATTCGAACACACATAACTATAGAATCAATTCTTAATGCGCATGTGAACGCCATCAGCGTTTATCACAGGTTCAGTTTAAAGTCTGTTTAGAGAGAACGGTGTCGTCTTAGCGGCCCCTAATTTAATAACAAATTATCATTTCGACGGAAGTGAATCAATCAAAACTAACTTTAGCTGGAAAATAACATTATTCAAGAACCGCTATAAAACCAAACCAATCTCTGTTACCTTAAATTATATGTTTATCTCTGAAAAGTCGCTTTGAAACAATCTACATTGTTAAAAGCGCTATATAAATGAAGATGACTTGACTTGACACTGTGGCAGTAGTAAAGCAATATTTAGAAAATGTACTCTTGTACTCTTGATACTCAAGTACTTTTAAAAACAAGTACTTCAGTACTTTTACTTTTACTAATAATTGTCATTGTTGAACCCTTGCTCTTATTATGTTTCTGATTTCTCAGTTTTGTCATTATTTTAGCAAATAATTTATTTGATATGTTTTGAGACAGTTTGTTTAAAGAAGTTTCAGAGAGTTAGTAAAAGAGTAAAGTAAAAGTTAAAACTTTTTTATTGAAGTAGGCTATCTATTTTTTATTAAGTATTTATTTTGTATTAATACATAACCTCACTGTATTAATTTATAATGTATCATTATTGCATGACATTTGTGTCAATAATCGTCAAGCACAGGTGACTCCGCATAGTGGGAGGGGGCCCCCAAATCAAATTCTGCTTAGGGCCCCCAAAAGGCTCGGGCCGGCTCTGTTCCTCACACACATTTCTTGGATATCTATAAAAGACATATGGTGAACTTTTTTGTCAATATCTACTATTTGTTGCAAAGAAAGTAGCAGCCAATACATTCTCCAAAACATGTTACTTTGTATTTTACCTTTTAATTTGGACTATCCCTTTGGGATTTAAGGATATGCCCTGACATATTTTAGGATAAATAGCCAAAAAGTATAGATTAATTGGATTAAACCAAAAAGGACCATAACTGCATATTGAGACAGTGCTTGCCCCAAATATGCCCCGAAAAAACATGAAAAATGGTAACTCACCATAGTGAGGGTCCAAGTATCCATTGCGAGGGTCCATAGCAAACAGCGTCCCCCGATAGGGCAGGGTGTGGTCTGCCAGGTGGGGCAGAGAGCTGTGAAGTTCTTTCTTCACCAATGGGGAGCGCTCTTCTGTAGAGGTGGATGGCTCCTCACTCAGTTTTCCTGATGTGCCCAGAACCGCGGTCCGCCCACTGATGGCGTTACGCCTCTCGCGATGATACGGGGAACCTGAACTGTCATCCTCTAAATGAGAGAAATTTTTTTAAAAAAGAATGAATATGAATACTTTTATTGATAGAATATTAATATTTTTATGTATTTTATTTTATTTATTTTTTATCATTACTAAATATAATTTTCAATTTTGGCACTTTATTAAAAAGTAGAGTACAAAGAGATGAATTCAAGAGCACCACGGCTAAATGTGTTGGCATGTGTGCTAACCCATAATTCTTGCCTGCAAAAAAAATAAAAAATTAATTCAAGCAGTAATAGATAATTTGATCAATTTTGAGTTCATCTCACAGTGCAGTAATGTTTGTGTCCAGTCCAGTTATGGTCTAAATCTGCAGTTCTCAATCTTTTTTACTTCAATCACCCACCAAAGACAATATTTAAAGGCTCCTAAAGTAATTTCTTGTACTTCTGCTGAATTGATAAAAAACTGCTTATTTTGAAACTTTATTTTCAGAAACTGGAAGTGGCAATATATTAAATAATAAATAATTCAAATAATTAAATTCCATATTACCCAGAGTTTCAAAAACTGAATGTTATTCAGCATTTCTACCTGCTAAAATATTTTAGAGCTAGACATAACTAAATCATTATAAAACATGACGTTTAAGGATTTTATTAATTTCCACAAATTTCCAGGTCTGGAAATCACACTTTTAAAATTTCCTCAAATTTCCAGGTTTTCAAAGAAAATTCTGGTGCTTACATTTTTTAAGGGCATTAGATAATAATATAATATCAGTTTACATCTCAATTTTATGTTTTTGAAGCTTATTTTAATGTGTTTTATTTTAATATCTTATTTTTAGTCATTTTGCAGGTTCTTTGGAAGTTTTTGGTTGAGAACCACTGGCCTAAATACACATGGATCTGTGCTAACAATATATCAGCATATGTAATAAAAACACAAAGTCTTCATACACACTCTCATATATGAAAAGATCAGGCCCTGAGTAGCTTTTTGTTCAAACAAACAATGTAAAAGTTTTGAAAAAAAAACATAAGCTTGTTGTCTGAGCTTTGCTAATGTCATGGTCATTCCAAAACCATCATTATAGCTAGTACTACAATAGGAAAATTCATGGCCACAAAAAACGATACACGGATACACAATGCAAATACAGAGAGACACTCATAGGTAGACAGACCTACAGACAGCGGCAATAAATATGTGGAACAAGTCTGGTCACGCTAAGAGTTCGGGTAGTGCAGGGAGGCATTGTTAGTGCAAACGTGTGCTTTAGGGAGCTCTTTATGGGTTTTATGTGCAAAGCCTCCTGGGCTTGGCCTCTTCCAGGCAAATGTGCAGGTTCATAGCTTCACACAAGAGCAATGGAGTGACTCTGTGTCTGCTTGCCACAGTCTGTGAAATAAAACAGGCCAACATTCAACATCACAGCAGCAGTCAGGCAAGGATTTCCCACAAGCTCTCTCTCTCTATATATATATATATATATATTTTTTTTTTTTCTTCTTCTTCTTTTTTTTCAAAGACAAAGAATCCCATGGAGAGGGCAGCTGAGTCTTTTCCCTGCATTCCAAACTGCCCATTAAATGGCCTCATGGGTAGTATCAACGCCCAGAAGCTATCCGCCTTCTCTCTTTCTTTCTCTTTCCCTCTCTTTCCATATACCAGTCTTTTAACACTGTTCCTGCATCTCTCCTATACACACACACACACCAAAAGAGGAATACTTTCCTTATTTCTATGTCTGCAAGTAATCTGTTCTGGCAGACAGAGTTGGACTTGTACCCCACAGGGACAGTCTCCAGTGGTCTAAAATGGGGCAGAGAGAAGCAAGTTTACAGGGCTTTGCAGGGTTTACAGGGTTTAGTGCTTGATCTTTCTTGAAGACACATGACCCATTACCTGACCCCATCTGGGTCATGACCTCTCAGACTAGAATAAGTAGTGGAGCAACCCATAATTCAGTCCTCTACCCTTTCACTGCTGCATAACATCCCTTACTGCTTTTTAACCTTCAGGAGTTCAGTTCATAACTGCAGCATAAGGGGTCAATGAGGTCACCGATGATGTCATTTAAATGGACTGTGATAATTCTGTCATTATTTACTCACCCTCATGTCGTTCAAAACTCATATGACTTTCTTTATGCAGTGGAACATAAAAGTGAATTCTTAAAGCCTGAGAAAAAATATTGAAGATATTCCCTAAAAATCTTGACATCTGTCTTAATTGAAATTTAAGTGTCTTGCAGTCAACTACCAGTAACAGCACACAAACATGCTAAATGCAAAATTTTGGTTTCTTTTTCTTTTTTACTGTATCTAATATAAAGTGTTGGTAGGAAAAACAACAAATAAAAAATAAAAATTCCACATGCAGGTTTTCACAACAATGTCATAGAAGAACAATTTGGCGTTTTTAAAGAACCTTTCAGTGAACAGCGAACCTTTATCTCTTAGTGTGAAGAACAATTTAAGAGTGAACATACAGCCTTGCTCAAACTAAGCACCAGCTCCATTCCTCAGCACAAAATCCCAACATTAAATGAACATTAAACACTAGTTTTCTCCTTTTATCATTTGGAACAAAAACACATACATAAACAGTTAATATCATCATTTACCACCGCACAATTTATTATAATTGTAGGGAAATAAAATGACCAGCACATTATGTAAAATGCCTCCTTCTTTGTTCCACATTAGGAATAAAGTCATACAAGTTTGGAAAAACAAGAAAAAAAATGTCATTAGGTGAACTATCACTCACATGTTTAGCGAAACTAGACAAGCCCAACAGACGCTGATATTTGAAGCTTTATCAGATTCTTGTATCTAAGCACTTTAAAAAACAGCACAACTTTTTAACAAAATACAGACCATAAGACTGTAATTTGGAAAGTAAAAGAGGGCTGGCCTTGGGAAAGCCAGCAAGAGTCGGTCTGACAGAATAAATGGTATCAGCGGATTCTGGTGGAACGGAACACTTGTGTTTTGGCATGCGAGAGCGGTTGTGACTCAGGTCATTAAGCTCAAACTGTAAATTTGGTTTGGCCGAGTTTAGCAGTATGCCGTTGCTGATGAGTGCTGCTTTAATGCGGGGCTGTTTTAAAATCTTTCTGTTCTAAAATCTCTAGTGGGGAGGCATGGAGCTGCCGCCAAATGTCCCGTAGTGCTGGAGCTAAGGTTAGCGCTTGGCCCAGCGTGCTGTGCTGTAGCTAGGAAAAGCCAATTAAAACTATGTGGATTAAAGATTGTATTTTACGTATCACTATGGAATACACTTTACAAACAGTTGTGATAGAGAGCATTCAAGGTTCATCGATCCATGAAAAATGACAGCATCAGTTGGGTTATAAGTCTTTAATCCTATACTGCATAGCCAGTGATCTTATTGAGGGAATAATAGCACTTATAAAGTTAAAGCAGGATTAATTGGCCTGCTCCCATAAAACCACAATATTAACATAAAGGGATTTAAGCATCATCCTGTTACCATGCTCAGACACACACACACACACACACACACACACACACACACACACACACACACACACACACACACAGATTTGAAAGTGAATACTGAGGTATGGGTATATGGAAGTAAGGGAAAGAACAGTCCTGACTAAAAACAACCTAAATTCAATGACTATTTGAAATTTGCTATATTTATTTTATTTTATTTTAATTTTAATTTATATTTTATTTTATTTTATTTTAATTTAATTTAAATATAATATTTGAATTTTTTGTACCTAAATATTGTATTGTATGTTAAATTGAATTCACTCATTTTTTTTTTTTAAATGTTGTGCCTGTTTTATTTACTTATTTTTTAAATTGTGTTGTTATTTTACAGTTTTTTACAATCGCTATGACAATTTTTTCAATACTTTTAACACATTTCCTAAACTCTTAACACACCAACACACCTACAACACACAATTTGCAAAACAGTTAATTTCATGCTCAAAATCACACATTGTAAACTAAACTCCAACACCAATTTTCAAAATACAATAATACACTAGCAACAATACACTATATCTACCAAATCACTGCAAACATGTCTCAAAATCAAATAATGTACGGTTACTTTACAGTTTTTTACAATCGCTATGACAATTTTTTCAATACTTTTAACAAATTTCCTAAACTCTTAACGCACCAACACACCTACAACACACAATTGGCAAAACAGTTAATTTCATGCTCAAAATCACACATTGTAAACTAAACTCCAACACTAATTTTCAAAATACAATAATACACTAGCAGCAATACACTATGTCTACCAAAACACTGCAAACATGTCTCAAAATCAAATAATTTTTCAAAACACTAACATATGTTCTCGTCAAACAGGAAGATTTAGTCAATCATAGCATAATGTCATAAACACACTAACATCAGATGGAATTACAGAAACTGCATTATTTTATATGTGTCAGGTCTGCCTTTATACAGTACACAGTATATTGTATTGATCATAGATTGTGTTTTGCACTGCAGTTTCTTTTGAAGCCTCTCTACAATTTTTGTTTTGTTGGGTTTAGGTCTTTTGCTGCAGAAATTCAATACAAAAAGACCCATCTCAGAGTGCTTTATAGAATGTACGGTTACTGTAATGAAAAAACGAAGACAGAGACAGAATTGCTGCAATACTGTAAATAAAATAAATAAAAATAAATTTATATATTTGCATAATTCAATCAGTTGTTTCTCAGTAACAATAGAATAGAATACAGGGGATATATTTGTGTTTCAATTCACAATATAAACAGCTGTTTACTTGACTTTAGCCTGGGTTAGGTTTAGAACATGGTGTTTTCTGTTCTGACATACAGTGTTAAAGCATTGGTAAATTTGCCAGTAAAAATCCATTGTTTTGGTCTTGTTTGAGCTTGTGTGTAAAAGAAGTTCAAGCATTTAAAATTTGTGTTAATTGTATGAATTTTGTGTTAAAGCAACAAGAAATGTGTTAATAGTATAGCTTACACAGACCGATGTAGTGCTAACTGTGTTAAGAGTTTAGGAAATTTGTTAAAAGTATTGAAAAAATTGTCATAGCGATTGTAAAAAACTGTAATGAAAAAACGAAGACAGAGACAGAATTGCTGCAATAAAGAAAATAAATAAAAATAAATTTATATATTTGCATAATTCAATCAGCTGTTTCTCAGTAACAATATAATAAAATACAGGGGATATATTTGTGTTTCAATTCACAATATAAACTGCTGTTTACCTTGAATTTAGCCTGTAAGGTTAGGTTTAGAACATGGTGTTATCTGTTCTGACATACAGTGTTAAAGCATTGGTAAATTTGCCAGTAAAAATACATTGTTTTGGTCTTGTTTGAGCTTGTGTGTGAAAGAAGTTGAAGCATTTTAAATTTGTGTTAATTGTATGCATTTTGTGTTAAAGCAACAAGAAATGTGTTAATAGTATAGCTTACACAGACGGATGTAGTGCTAACTGTGTTAAGAGTTTAGGAAATTTGTTAAAAGTAAAAATTGTCATAGCGATTGTAAAAAACTGTAAATTAATTTATACTAGAAATTAGATTACAATACCGTATACCCCTGAAGAAGTCTACTTTCATTTATAGGGTGCATGTGTATGTGTACAGTATGATGCTTTGAAAGGGTACGATGTTTCTGTGCAAACCTCAGGATTCACAAGTGTTCAACTGTGAATTTAGTAAATAAACTGTCTCATTGACTACATTTACATGCACCCTCTCTCACTAACTATGTTTACATGCACCGCCCTGGTCCACACATTCAAGGGCTCCACAGTGGATCTTCACCCCTCCCTGTTGTGAGCCGCTAGTTCTGCCGTGGCCTCCTCCACCAGCTCCCTGTGTTCTCTTCCTCTGTGTGGTCTGTCTTAGACTCCTCCGTCCGGGGGTCCTAGTCTTCCTTACCCCCATAATGCTAATATCTCCCCCTCCGGCTACTACAGAATAGTTTTTGTTTATGGTGCCAGGAGGCACCTATCAGGAGGGGGGTGTTGTAATATTTACATTCACTTCCTGTGTTTCATGTGTCAATTCCTGTTTCCACCATATTTAAACCATGCTTGCCAAACAGACCCTGAACAGTATTGCCAGTTCATCTGCATACCAAGCGTTTTCCTATGTTCAAACATAGGGCTGGGTACCGAGTTCGGTACTTTTTAGGTACCGACCGAATTGCCTCGATACTACCGAGTATCAAACATGTCTTATTTTTCGGTACCAAATTTCGGTACCTAAGTGGTTAATCTCGTCAACGTCAGTGAAACATAAGCATGCAGCATGATCGGCTGTGGCAGAAAAACACTAGTTTTACGCGGCTGCCCAGAGACGTGGCTCATCGCACGTGAGGCTGTAGTGAGTGAGTGTGTGTGTGTGTGTGTGTGTGTGTGTGTGTAAGCGTACGTGGGTTTAAAAAGTGTACCTACGTACCAGACTCGATGCCAGAAGCACGTGATGCAATATTTTCGACAAGATAATTGCTGCCAAGACCGGCAACACGGTAAATCTGATAAGGCACTTAAAAGCGCACAGAATACACTTTTCAAAGTTTATCCGTCTTCGACTGCAAGAACTGGAGCGCGTCACAAATTAACCGAAACTCAGCGTATAAGATAGCCTACTTGCCTCACAGACATGAGAAATAGTCCTATGTACGGTCAAATACAGATGTCTACTTTTAAACGAAGCAAATAGAAATAAATAGTTTGATTACCTAACGTTAATCCATATAAGCGCACACGTTCACTACTGCAGGAGTCAGCATCGCAATAATCATCTTTGCAGCCAACACACTCAGTAAACACTTGTTCATTAATAAACAATTAAAATATCTCCTTGCTATCGTTTCCCGACACATCCATAATCATTAGACTACTTTAGCCAGTGCTTTGTGCCAAGCTTCATGTGTGCTGAGCGCGAGGCATAGGTTATATCCCGCACCCCAGTACCTATATTTAATTAAATTCACATTTATTTGTATAGCATTTTTCACAATACATATCGTTTCAAAGCAGCTTTACAGAAAATGCATGTGTCAATTTAATTACAATTTAGAGTGATTTGTTATCAGAGGTGACTGTGTGTAATGCATTTCAATTAATTTTCATTCAGTTTCATTGTTAAACAATGCATTAAGTTAAGGCAGAAACAATGAGCTCATTGAAGTAAATAATACATGTTGTTAAATGATTAGGAAACATAGAAAAATTTAGCATTGGTGCTTTTTTACAGACTCAAAATATGAGTGTAAAAAAGTCAACAAACTGAAAAAATAAAAGTGTTTTTTTGGGTAATGTTATATTGTTAAAACTGGTTTCATAAAATTGGTATCGAAAAAAGTATTGTTCAGGAACCGGTATCGAAGTCAAGGTATCGGTATCGAAAATTTTGTTACGATACCCAGCCCTATTCAAACATCTCTCATTGCTCATGAAATGCAGTCATGCCTCCAGTGAACCTCCTGAATCTATGCAGATCGGACAAGCCTAAGTCTCCATTGAAGAACAGCATCAAAGTTTACAGAACTGCCTATATTTTTAATGTGATCAACCTGATCATTGTTGCATTTCCTGTCCAATAAAAACCAAGGCTGAAAAAACGAAATGAGTCAAAGTGAGTATAACCCCTTATCCACACAGTTTATCACTTCCCATAACACTATGGAATGCCCATTCCATGGGCCCAGGCCCATTCTGTTACAGCCTTAGTGGATTCAGGATCTGCATTGAATCTCATACATCAGCAAATTATTCAGGAATTTAACATTAACATGGTGCCATGTTCACATCCAATAGAGAACACTGCAGTGGACAATAAACCCATCGGAAAAGGCCAATGGGAAAGACCTGTATTAAGCTTAAAATTGAAATATTTCCTACTGAAGAACTCACTCTGTAAGCAATTTCCTCACCTCTTCATTCCATCATACTAGGACATAAAGCTGCTTTAATTATTAAAAGATTGCGATCACCCACGCGAACATCCACGTGATCTCATTCCTAAATGACAATGATTCGCCTGTGTCTAATAAACCTTTGACAAAACAGAACAATTAAAAGCACAATCCACAGCTTAGCCACTATGTATAAGTATGAAACACCTTTGCAAACAGCTCGACTAGGACGTCCATGTTTATCAGTTCATGATCCACAGATCATGAGGCGCTACAGCAATCTGTCACGACACATTAAAAGCCTCAAAACGGTATTGGTTAATTTTCTTAAAAATTGACAAAATTTTAACTTGAATATGAAATAACCTGTTCTGTCTTGCCTGTTGACACGTTGTCAGTGTCCTCTTTGCTCCGCGATGTATTCTTCACTGTGTGAGAACATGATGTGTGGCGTGAGAGCGCCAAGGTTTGACGGACATAGCAACAGTAACTAAAGGGGGTGGGTTTTTGCGAACAGTCAACAGGCTGCTTTATGTGAAGGGCCGCGATAGGCCACTTTATGCAAAGGGCACGAAAAAGCCTGCGATTGGCCGTGAAATATGAAAGCCATGAAAGACCACGATAGGCCAGGTAAGAGGAGAAGTATTTGTGAAGACCAAAGCCAATTGATATCACAGGAAAACAGAATGAAACCACCAGTAGCACGCTAATAGAAATGTACCTTGATTATTACTTGACAGTGCCTGCTTAGCGTTTAAGTTAATTTTAGAGTCAGATCTTGCTTGGAACTCGAATGATGAGGATTGACTATGTACACCACCTGTCCAAAAACAATGTATTATGTTGAGATGAGTTGAAAACGTCTATGGTTACGTATGTAACCCTCGTTCCCTGAGTAGGGAACGGAGACGTTACGTCGGATGACGACGAATGGGGTTTCGCTTAGAAAGCCTGTCAACTTTGAGTATTACAAAACGAGCCAATGGCAAAGAAATGCCATGGGTCTGCGGAATTTGCATGACGTAACTCCGCCCCACCTCGTGGGTATAAAAGGAGGAAGTCCGGCAACATGCAGATATGTTTCTTCGCTGAGGAGCCAAGACTGAACTCAGGCGATCCCCGCGGTACAGCGGAAAGTGGCAGGCAGACGTAACATCTCCGTTCCCTACTCAGGGAAAGAGGGTTACATAAGTAACCATAGACGTTCCCTTTCGTTGTCACTCCGAGTTACGTCGGATGACGACGAATGGGGTTACCAGTCTAATCACGCCACCTTCTCAGCGGTCTTCCAGTGCCCTGCGTAAATCGAGATCCCTGTCATAGACTGGACGAAGGACTCCATTTAACACAGGAATACCAAGGTACACTGGGAAGCATATCCCAAGCTAGGGGAAGTATGCAATTAATGCCAACCCAGAGGAGGGGAGGACTTAGAGAATACACATATGACCCGAAGGATGCATATGGGGAACACTGGGGTGTCCAGCCGCAGGTGGAATATTTCAACCCCAGGGGTGGCAAGGTGGCTTGCCAAGGGAAAGACACATGCTCAGAGAGGCTTACAGTGGAAATACACATGTGGGGGTCGCTCAGGGGAGGGACCATGCACACGGGAGGCACCTAGCCTCCTAGCGCAGGCTATAGACACTGGCGCCGACGTCAGGAGTGCTGGAGGAGCTCAGGGCTTTCGGGGAAGCTCACCTGAGGAGAATATCGCACGTATCCAGTCCGTGGAGTGGAATGGCGAGCAAGCGAAGACACCTGAGCGGGTCCGGTACTAGCTGGTTGAAGCGAGTACATGAGAGGACACTGGCTCCACTCGGAGATTATAGAATCTGGCGAATGTGTTAGGTGTCACCCAGCCTGCAGCTCTGCAGATGTCTGTTAGCGAGGCGACGGAGAATGCGTGCAGGTCCCCTACCCTCTTAATGGAGGCCAGTGCAACCAGGAGCTCTGTCTTCATTGACAGGAACTTAAGCTCGACTGATTGCAGGGGCTCAAAGGGAGCACTCTCAGGAACCTGATGACCAGGTCGTGCTTCCCCACTGACTTACCTTCGACAAGGTCATGGTGTGCGGCAATAGCGGCAACATAGACCTTTAGGGTGGAGGGAGACAGCCTTCACCTTCGCTCCAACCCCTGTTGAAGGAAGGAAAGCACAAAGCTGATCGAGCATCTCCGGGGGTCTTCTCGGTGAGAAGAGCACCAGTCGACAAAGAGGTTCCACTTCAACGCATAGGCGTGTCTCGTGGACAACGCTCTAGCAGAAGTGATGGTAGCCACCAACGCTGGTGGTAGGGTACTCAAACCTGCCTCGAGCCGTCCAGGAGCCACACGTGGAGGCTCCA
The DNA here is from genome assembly GCA_026230005.1 of Gila orcuttii. Taxonomy (NCBI): domain Eukaryota; kingdom Metazoa; phylum Chordata; class Actinopteri; order Cypriniformes; family Leuciscidae; genus Gila; species Gila orcuttii. The sequence goes on from JAPDVR010000023.1 coordinate 24,222,951, forward strand.
AAGATCGGGGCGAGGGTGCCACAGGGTGCCCCGTCCCTGAGAAAGAAGGTCCTTCCTCAGAGGAATGGACCAGGGAGGTGCTGTCGCGAGGACTACAAGTTCGGGGAACCAGGTCCGGGTGGGCCAATACGGCGCGACCAGAATGACCTGCTCCTCGTGCTCCTTGACCTTGCGCAAGGTCTGCGCAAGAAGGCTCGCTGGGGGAAACGCATATTTGCGGCCCGGCGGCCAGCTGTGCGCCAGTGCATCCGTGCCGAGCGTGCCCTCGGACAGGGAAAAATACAGGGTGCAATGGGTCGAGTCGTGGGAGGTAAACAGATCTATCTGTACGTCCCCGAACTGGTCCCAAATCAGCTGAACCGACTGGGGATGGAGTCGCCATTCTCCAGGGAGGAGCTGAAGCCGTAAGAGCTCGTCGGCTGCACAGTTCAGAGCTCCGGGAATGAAAATGGCTCGAAGCGACCTCAGATGCTTCTGACTCCATAGGAGGATGTGGCGGGCGAGTTGTGACATACGGCGGGAGCTTAGACCACCTTGATGGTTGATGTACGCTACAGTGGCAGTATTGTCTGAACGGACTAGTACGTGTTGACCCCTGAGCAACGCCCGGAAGCGGTGCAGAGCAAGACGTACTGCCAACAACTCGAGGCAATTGACATGCCATAGCCGCTGGGGTCCTGTCCAGGAGCCCACAGCAGCATGTCCATTGCACATGGCGCCCCAACCCGTGGTGGAGGCATCTGTTGAGACAACAACATGCCGGGAAGCTCGTTCCAGGGGGACACCCGCCCTGAGAAAACTGAGGTTCGACCACGGGGTGAAGAACTGATGGCAGGTCGGAGTAACTGGTACTCGGAGCGTGCCTTGTTGCCATGCCCACCTTGGGACTCGGTCGCGAAGCCAAAGCTGAAGCGGTCTCATATGAAGCAATCCGAGCGGCGTGACCGCGGCTGCAGATGCCATATGCCCCAGGAGCCTCTGAAAAAGTTTCATTGGAACCGCACTCTTGCCCTCGAACTGTCTCAGGTAAGTCAGCAGTGACTGCGCGCGCTCGCTCGTAAGCTGCACGGACATGGCGACAGAGTCGATGTCCATACCGAGAAAAGAGATCCTCTGCACGGGGCAAAGTTTGCTCTTCTCCCAGTTGACCCGAAGGCCCAGACGAGCTAGGTGCCGGAGCACTAGGTCCCTGTGTTCGCAAACCTGATCTCGAGAGTGAGCTAGGATCAGCCAGTCGTCGATATAACTCAGGATGCGAACCCCGTGTTCCCGAAGGGGAACAAGGGCAGCCTCGACGACCTTCGTGAAGATGCGAGGAGACAGGGCTAGCCCGAAAGGGAGAACCGCGTACTGGTATGCCTGCCCCTCGAAAGCAAACCGTAGGAACGGTCTGTGTCGAGGAAGAATGGAGACATGAAAGTAGGCGTCCTCCAGGTCGATCGCTGCAAACCAATCCTGGGGCCGAATGCATTCGAAAACGCGTAAGGCGGTGAGCATCTTGAACGGCAGCCTGTGAAGGGAGCGGTTCAGCACGCGCAAGCCCAGGATTGGCTGTAACCCACCGGTTTTCTTGGGGACAATGAAGTAGGGGCTGTAGAAGCCGGACCTCATCTCGGCTGGAGGAACAGTCTCGATTGCACCCTTCACCAGCAGGGTGGCAATCTCTGCTCTCATGATGGGGGCATTGCCACCGACCAAAGTGGAGCGGACTCCCATGAAGCGGGGAGGAGACCGTGCGAACTGAATCGCATAGCCGAGCCTGACGGTCCGCGCGATCCAGCGGGACAGACGGGGAAGCTCTAACCAGGCTCCCAGGAACTGAACCAGCGGGATCATGCGAACCACAGGCGTCCCCCCGGAGGGGCAGCGAAGCGGAGTAACTGGCCCAGACGTGGACGGCATAGCGGCCCGGTGTGGGGGCACAGTTAGTAACCGCGCCCTGGCAGAGGGGGCCAGGGGAGGACCAGGCTGCTCGTCCCGCGGGGGCCTGCTCTGCCAGGGTCAACCGCCTCCGGGACAGAGGGGGGCGAGGAGAGCACGGCTTGTAGGCAGCGCTCTGTGTCGCCCGAGAACTCTGTGGGCTCAGGGAAGAGGGGGTCGTTTCTGTCTTTAACCACTGTAGGGTGCTGCCCACCCATGGGTGAGCAGCGGGGAGCGGAGAACAAAAGATTCTCCCCCGGCCCTCCACCGGGGGAAGGAGTGGTCCTGCTACCATCTCCTGAGAATCGACCATTATCCCTGAGCAGCCCGTCTCAGGAGCGCCGCTTGGCCCGGCGTTTAGCGGGGGGCGGGGCGGGAGAGGGCTGTGGCGCCTTCTTGCGGCTTCCTCCGCGACCGGCCCTGGGTGGAGGCTGCTGCGTGGTCTGGGCGGGAGGGGCGGGAGCCGCAGGAGGGCGCCCCTCGGCGGGAAACAGGACGAGGCGTCTGCCCGGCCGGCTGGGTGGAGGCAGCAGCGGGCCGGCGGGGCAGAATGTGTTTCCGTCTGTTTCTGGGCAGTTGAAAACTGTTGGGCGAAGTCTTCAACCACACCGCCGAAGAGGCTGGCCTGGGACAAGGGGGCGTTAAGCAGACGGGTCCGCTCCGCGTCCCGCATGTCAGCCAAGTTCAGCCACAGGTGTCTCTCCTGGACCACAGCTGTGGACATCACCAGACCCAGGGAGCGCGCGGTCACCTTCGTCGCCCGTAGAGCGAGGTCGGTACCGGCGCGCAGCTCATCGAAGAGCCCTGGGTCTGTCCTACCATCGTGCATGTCTCTGAGCATCTGGGCCTGGTAGACCTGCAGAGTGGCCATAGCATGCAGTGAAGCAGCCGCCTGTCCCGCCGCTCTGTAAGACTTCGCCACCAGGGTCGACGAAAATCTACAGGCTTTGGATGGGTGCTTAGGCTCACCCCGAGAAGAAGCACTCTGAGGACATAGTTGCATGGCAACAGAGCGTTCAACCGGGGGAAGCCCAGTGTACCCACGGGCAGCTGCCTCATCGAGGGGAGGAAAGGCGGATGAGACCAGCGAGCGGTCCCGAGAAGACAACGGTGTCTTCCAGGACTTCGAGATCTCATCATGCCCATCCGGGAAGAAAGGTATTGGGGTTTGCCGAGGACGAGGGTCGGCGGCCTTACCCAAAAACCAATCGTCCAGCCGCGAGCGCTCAGGACAGGGTGGAGGCCTCCACTCTAGTCCGATGCTCGCGGCTGCCCGGGAAAGCATGGCCGTCATCTCCGGATCAGACTCGAGCACAGCCGTATGCACACCAGAAGGTGGCAGCTGTGACGAGCCCTCACTTCCAGAAGACTCGAACCCACCTAGTGATGCTGCAACAGACATGGCATCATCCTCTGTAGCTTCAACTGAAACATGCGGGCCACCAGAGGGTAGACCCGCGGGAATCAGCTGTTCACTAGCGGGCACCGCCATTGAAGAGGGAGGCTGGGGTCGCGGACACATAGTTGGCGCCTTGTTCCAGACCGTAACCCTCAGGTCACCCTGGCCACCAGCCACAGGACGGGGGGTGGATGAGGGGACTCTCACTCTTGCGAGTTCACTGAGTCTCGACCGCAATGACGCGATGGTCATGTTCCCACAGAGAGAACATGACTCATCCACGAGTGCTGCTCTAGCATGATCAATGCCCAAACATACTAGACAACGCTCGTGCCCATCAGAGTCCGATACCAATCTGCCGCAACCAGAAGTACACGGGCGAGGCATCTTTAAAAAGACGTGCCGCGTGTAAGCTCTTTTAGTGAGAGAAAACTCAAGTGTTGAAGCACCCGGGGAGAAACGCACCGACTGGCAGACCACTGCAACAGATCAGCAGGAAGCACGCTCTCGCCGTAGATCGCCGTCACACCAACACTCGAGGTACTCGTTTGTGAAGCTGACAATTCAGAGATGGCTTGTGGAGAGAAGAATAAACTTGGCTCCGAAGCGAAAACATATCTGCATGTTGCCGGACTTCCTCCTTTTATACCCACGAGGTGGGGCGGAGTTACGTCATGCAAATTCCGCAGACCCATGGCATTTCTTTGCCATTGGCTCGTTTTGTAATACTCGAAGTTGATAGGCTTTCTAAGCGAAACCCCATTCGTCGTCATCCGACGTAACTCGGAGTGACAACGAAAGGGAACCACAGTTCTCTGTGTCTGCAGTTAGGAGGATTCTAAACTGCATTGTGAAGGGAAGGCTGTTAGGTTAGATAAAATGATAGAATGTAGTATTTAGGTTTTAACAGGATGACTTAGAGCACAAGTAATAAAAAAATTAAAAAATTTTGGGCATGACTCCGGCACACAGCTTGATAGAGCTATACAGACAGAACTCCATCTAACCGTCAGAATCTGGCGAGAGAACCCCCAAAATGAAAAACAGATCGGCATTACAGATAAGTAAGAGAAATACTCAATATACGAAGAACAAAGAACGAAGATTGATAAGCTTCGTCGTACAATACCCTTGCAGAAGGATAAGAATGCTTTTACTTGAGAATGCTTTATGAGCATTGTTGTTTGATACCTTAGTGAAGAGAGAAGCTTACTTTGAGAGAGCCCTGCGAAAGGGGAAGGGGCATGATAAAGCCCAAGTGAAATGCTTATGACCAGGCACAGAGTAACTCTGATGTTCAATGTGTAGTGCGCTGTTATGAACACGAATCACAGTGATGGTGATGTTCTACATCTACTAAGAGCAATGATAAGCAATATACAGGCTGTTGCTACGGATGTTTTTTTTTTTTTTTTCTTGCACAGGCAACACAAATGTAGCAGTATAAAAAAGTATAAAAACATGTCTTACCATCACTGAAAAAAAACAAGTAGAGCAGCTCATCACTTAAATAGGCTAGGCATGCAACTGACATAGGACAAAATGTGAATTTTAACAAGAATTGTTATCAGACGAAAATTCTTTATGTGCCAAAATGGCAGACTGCAGGAACAATAGCCTGAAATATCTAATCGTACTCTAAACAATATCTTATAGTCCTGCATGTGCGCAGGTACCCACTGGATGGACCACTATATGTAATGAAATGGGTGGAATTATAATATTTTTTCACACCTTTACAACGCGTTTTCAGTGTTGAGCATAGCTGATCACAGTCTGTTGAGCACATGAATGCAATGGTTTATCGGAGGCGTTTGTGTTAGCGCAAAATCCATTCAATCGAGATCAAAACGGTTCAGCGCTTGTTCACTGCTGAGTTCTGCACATTTGAGAATCCTCTCATCATGACCAACAAAGTGTACATGATGTAAGAGATTCATGGTGCCATGTAGTCAGGTTAGACTATAACAGGTGTTTTCACTAAAGTGTAGAATTTTAGCTGAACTGAAGCATTTGACAGTTTTGAGGTGTTTATCAAGGAAGCACACTTTTCTGTTTCAGTTTGCACAGTTTGAATAAATGGCATGTTTTCCATGCTGCTATTTTGGGTGCGGTGCAGGATGCAGTCTTTATGTTAAACTGGTCGGGTCGAAATAAATAAAATAAAATAAATGAGTGCTGCTGTCAGCTTTGATACCATACTTGTTGCATCTACTGTGTCGTAGTGGATCTAATGCTGTACAAATCGACTGTCTCTTCCTGTACACACACTAAGAAAATCTGATGCAACTAACAGTATAGCAGAAAAAAACGCAGATAGAGATATTAACTGAACGACATATTAGCTGAAGGAACATGAACACAAAACCACACAATTACTACTATATATGGTCTATTTGTGGTCGGCCAGGCATATGGGTATTTTTATGAGAATAAAGCATGATTATAATGCAATATGCAAATGACATAGCCTTTATCACCGCATACTACATGTAACACTGGATGCCACGTGACTTTGAGCAAAAGCATGTCATTAAATGTTCTTTTCTGCTGGACAACAGGCATATAAGCGTAAAAAAAGATGATAGGGTTTTCAATGTGAAACGATCAATCCACTGATGTCAGTGCTGTACTTCAAAAACCCGCTGATCATATACATACCTTACACAATGTAATGGTCTGTGTGTATGTTATTTTAAAACCCATGTTTTGGGTTTCCCCGAGCCTTAAGGCCTGTTCACACCAGGATGAATTTCGCGTGCGATATTCGCCGACGTTTAACGCCTCGTGATTAAACAAAGGACGCCAATGTGAGTGTGCACACCGACGCAAAAAAGTGGTGTCTGGAGCTTCTGAAGTTACAGTAAAACACAACTTGGGGGCGCTCAAACACAAAACGGTCTTGCCGAGCACACATACGTAACGGCGAAGAAGATATACGCCAAGTAGCGTCTACACACTGCCGGGTAGAAGACGAGGAAGATGCAAGCCAAGATAAATGTAGAGCTGCTGGTCTCGTTGGTGTCGGAACATAAGGAACTGTATGACAAACGCGACAGCGACTACAAAAATATTGATAAAAGAGAACTGTTATGGAGTGGTATTGCAGAACAAATGGGCCTTGATGGTGAGTTTCATTTCACTTAATTGTCTTTGCGGGGTATTTCTGTTTTACATTAAGCGCCATCTAATGTCAGGGAATAAATTTGCATGTTCACTCGGCTCATCGTCAGCGAAAATTGCTTGGGTGTGAACACAAAAAACGCGTTGAAAAATGCTGGCGAATAACGCGCGCCGATATTCGTCCCGGTGTGTACGGCCCTTTACATTTGTGAGGCAAATATGTGCAGATCCAAGACACATGCATTTTATTTCTCAACTGTTTTTGTTCACTTAATACATAACCATCTATGTTTCCTAGGATACTCGCCAAGGTGGGCGTTTTTACATACTTTTTTGTGAAATTGTCGGTTAAAGCACAAGAAGATGTGAACGAGAATTCAATGCTGAATTCAAGTATTCAGTATTCAAGTGGTTTTCTGGGCATGCGCTTCAGATGTTTCCACAGAGTAAACTTCTTGACCTTTAAACGTCCTGTAATAATCAGCACCATGTAATGTAAACGTCCATGTAAACCATGTAACCACCATGTAAACGTCCATGTAATAATGAAGGGAACCACTCGTTATACATAAATCACTTACCAGTTCAAGGCTTTACCAAGTAAAGCCTTTACGTTTATGTAAATATACAATTTAGTTTTAATACAAATGACGCATATGTGCTGAGTAAGCGATCAGCAATCAAGAGCATGCAACAGAAGTGTGCGCTCTCTCTCTCTCTCGGTTTACCGTCAGTTAATGTTAGTAATATGTGCCCCGTTTTACCTTCTATGCTATTGACTTATTCGACTGAACTACAAACTTTCCAGTGATGTCTGTGAAAAAGCAATGTGCTCAACAAGCTCGGCCGCTGGGTGCTCAAACCACATTTCATGTTTTGCTTAACTCGTGCACAGCACAATGTTTGTTTAACATTGTATTAATTCGATACATTTACTTCCTAGACATCCTTTTCTGATATAGCCATTCTGTTCTTTGTTTGCTCTGTTGTCTGTGTTTCTTTGTCACAAGCACTGTTCTGTACACACTGTGTAGTATCGGTTGTTGGTATCGAGGCATTTTAATGAGTATGAGTACACGAGTGCAGTATCGTGCCCGATAAGGTGCATCCCTAGTTGGAAGAGTGACAGACAACATCGGGGACTAAAGTCATTAAGAATACCGCTCTCACTATTGTCCAGCAGACCTCTAGCCTCAACTATTACATCCTTGAATATTACCCCAACTATTAAATAACAAGTGGGGTGCTAACAGTGATAAAATCCCTTCTTGTTAACCTTTCTCTTCAGGAAGCATACCAACATAGCCCAGGCTATGTTTGCACCATCAGAGAGGGCGACAAAAGACAAAATAGGAAAGTGAACGCCTGGGTGTTTAATACAATTTTCCTCAAAAGCAGATCGCCCAGTCTCACAGGGGGTGCATTAACATTGTCTAAGTTAAATCATTTTCAACTTTTGCGGTACTGAAGAAAGGTCAATGACATAAATAAAAAATGGGTTTAGTCCTCTCACCATGATTCGGCATTTCCTTTCCATACTGGCATGCTATTTCAATAAAAGAGTAAGCCGCCTCATCTCACCACGGCTATTAATCTTAAAATGAGCTGACCCTTCTGCCATTTCTCTTTTCTGTTTGAAATAGGTGACAGGTCAACCATTTACTGAAAATCTGTTAAAAATATTTACCTATATACACATCTTTTTGAAATGGTCAGAACGATCTCAACAACTAACCCCACTCATATAATATATCCTTCTCTCTATTTTTGTTAAAGTGGAAGTGAGTGGGAGGGAACGAGAGCCTGATAATGATGCTCCAGGGTGTGCAGGGCCCCACCAGCCTGACCAGCAGTGCTACGCTGCCAAACAGAACAAGTCTTTCCACTGAATTAGTCTTTCCTCTCTTATCAATTATTTCGTCTGCTTTCTTCTCACTTGTAGAAGCTCGTTAACCCTCTGGGGTCGACAAACACGCCGGCGCGTTTTGCTCGATTTTTTTCACATAGCAGGAAAATAGACTTAAAATACTCTGTCATTTTTGGTCATACACACTTAAGAAATATAAAAAAATAAACTGTTGAATGTCTATTTTTTTATGTGCCCACTTACAATCGAAATAAAACATTGTGCTTTTGTAAAATAAAGAAAATAAACAGGGTGTGCTTTCTGTCTCTCCATCTCCGTTAACCTTTTTTCTGGAGCACGTCTCTAAACTTAAACAAAACTCAGCGAATACTATTCACCCAAGCATGAGCAATATATCTTTATGATCATTTAAGTTTGTACTATTGAAATATCTTATTTAAAACTAAAATAAATATTCTCTGTTTATGTAATCTATAAAAAAAGAGAGAGGTGTCAGCCGATCTCATTATCGTTCTCTCAGCTCATTATTCTGCTAATGTGACACGCCCACGGACAGCGCGCGCTATTCAGAAGCAAATGATCTGAAGCGACACATGCAAACGTGTCAACGCCCCTCATAAACGCGATAACACAACAAATGTAATCATCAGATTAATTTACCTTTTCGTCTTGCGAGGCTGTGACTGTGAGCAGTAATCCTGGGACATTTACCTCAGAACATGTGCTGGTTTATTTTCATTTTGAGGAGTGACCGATCTAGCCGAGAATTGTGAGTAGCCTAAGTTTTTTATTCTTGTGCTTTGTTCTAATGTCTGTAAATGCAAAAAGACTGTTTAAATTTGAATCACGTTTCTGTGTGTGAATGAATTAACGGCACAGATGGGCGCTGTTTATGTTTAGCCTACTATGTTACAGATGAAATATGAAAGACAACATTTCGTAGTTTTTGATAGATTATAAAGTTTTTATTCTAAAATATCAAATAAGCTTTTGTCATCCAGTTTCTGCTCATATTTTAAATATATAGTAGGCTATGTTCTGTCAAAAATAAACTCATCAACTAAGATGTTATTATAGTGTTTGTTCCAATGTAAGCTATATAAAAACTAATGAATCCTTAACTTTAAAATATGTATGATAATACTGTAGGATAATACTGAGGAATTCTGTAGTAAGTTTTTTTTCATTCTCAAGTGAATCGCGTTTATGTGTGTGAATGAATGAACGGCAGAGATGCGTTGTTTACCACAACTCGCAAAAAGACAGTTTAAATTTGAATCGCATTTCTGTGTGTGAATGAATGATCCGCTTTTAGCAAACTATATTGCTATACTGAGATGAGTAAAAATCGACTGAAATATGTTGAAATAAAATGTATTTGTATAAGCAACGTATTAAACTGCAAATTAACATTTATATTTCTTGTATAAACGAAAGACCTATGTTACAGACATATGAAAGACAACATTTTGTTGACTAGTTTTGGATAGATAATACATTTTTCCTCTAAAATATTTGCCACCTCAAATAAGCTTTTGTTTGCCAATTTTTGCTCATATGTAAAATAGCCTATAGTATGTTTTGTCAAAAATAAAGTAATCAAATAATATGTTATTATGTGTTTGTTCCAATGTAGCCTAGGCTATATCCAAAGTAATGAATCCTTAACTTTGAAATATGTATGATAAAATGTATACTTTAGTTTTTACAAAGAAAGATTGCACTTGAATTGTTTTTGTAATTGTAACATTTTTAAGGTAGATGTAAACAAACTATTAAAAGGTAAATATAAGCCTTTTCTTTAAATAATTTTTATTGAGTTTTATTAGTGACAAATTTGGGGAGAGGATACATATTCCAAAACTGAAAATACAGTATGAGAATTAACTGCACAATTACTAGACATGGAAAAATATAAAAAAAATGAGATGCTTCCAACTGTGAACCAATTTGGTAGAATATATATATATATATATATATATATATATATATATACACACACACACACACACACACACATATATATTGCTATTGCATTCTTTCTTGTGGCTCAGTGACACACCTGAATGAATGGCTCATTAAGTATGCGGGCCCCATTGTCTCCTCAGGTGTGAACCACTAAATATGCATGATGGTGTTGAAATCGTTGACGCCCCTTGTGCATATTGCCTTTCCAAACAAAAAGTGTCTTACAAAATTTAAATCAATGTATTGTTTTATGTGAATGATTAGGCAGGATGATTTTCACATCATTTTGAAGAAAAAACTATAGGCAACGACATCCATTAGTCAAAAGTCTTGTGGACACATATTTAGTATGTGTTTTGTGGCCTTATTTCAGAAACTTTATTTTTTATTTTTTTCAATAACCAAGCATAAACAATATTATGTACAATAACATGTACATACATGTTGCTCACATATTATGGTAACATATTATTGTTTGTGCTAAATAGAGTGTAATTACTCCTTTGCCATTAATATGTTTATAAGCAACTGAAAAAAGCACAAATGTCAGGGCATGTCAGAACATCTCAAGGAGCCCAAAAATCCCTTAGACCCCAGAGGGTTAAGTCACATTTGTATTGCGGTCGGTCAGGGGCGCTCATTCTGTAGCTGAAACTTGCCGCGTTGGAGATCAGCCTACTAGTGCTGAGCACTGGCTGCGTCCGCGTGTCTGTGGTGTACGTCATCACGAAAGTAGCCAATTGTGTTCTGCTCTTTCTGACGGCTGCGCGCCTAACATCAGTCAGTGACAAATGCTGTATATCGAAAATGTGTTTAAAAATCATATCACCATTATTGGAAAAAAATATATCGCGATATATATTGATATTGAATTATTGTCCAGCCCTAGATGTCATAGGACTGCCGTCGGCCAACAAGATTTCACACGTACCTCAGACACCGTTGTAGCGACAACGAGAATGAACCAAACACAATTGAAGCTTTTAGGTGACTGTTCATACATAATCCCACAAAGAGTCTTCACATTCCAAATCAAATCACCAGACCCAGAGCCATAGGCTCCGGAGAATCTGCAACTGGAAGGACCTTTTTAACTATAGGAAGAACGTTGTCAATGTTTTCTAATTTGGCAAAGCAGATCTGTTCAGAAATGGTGAAACAAGAGGCCCTAACAAGAGGTCACCCAACCCCTGCGACTAACAGACTACGTATTTCTTAAGGACCAAGGTCCCATGACAGAGATGTAAAACAGACTTCCCCCTTCTTGAAGACCTTTGAATGACCTCATTGTTGAGACCTCTTAAAAACCACAGAGACAAGAGACTTTTCATATAAAAATGCATACAATCATCACAAAACAATTCTTGACGAACTTATAATCAAACATCGTTCAACTACATAATTCTATATTGTGTCTATGACCCCTGTATGTGTCTATTATGCTTAATCACATATAAGTCATCTAATTGTTGTAACTATTACCTGTGTGAATGAAAGTGCATCGTGTCTCCTATCAATGCGACCACATATTCTTAATTCAGACGATGGCTTGTTTGAAATCTGTGTAAAAATGTTTATGTTCTTAAAATGGAAATTATGTCTAAACTGAATCCTCTGTTCGAGCTGATGAGTAAGCAGACCACAGATAACACATGATTCACGATGAGAGAAGGGGGGGTGGGGATAGAAAAGACCCCCTTCTCAAATAACCATATAGTATCTTATTGTCCGAATTCCAAATTCCTCCAGGAGGCGGGACAAAACACTTGAGTTTAAAACCTTAGACCCGAAAAGGACTGTGGTAGAATAATGCGCTAGAAGAATAGAACAGAAGTCGGGCAGGCTCTCTCTCGAAAAAGGTCTCGGCAGAACAACAAGTCGGGTGGAGCAGACGATGGTTATAGTAACCATGTAGACGCGTAGAGACAAAGAACCCAAATTAAGATCAGAAGAACATGGGTTAAAACAGATTTATTCAAGCCATCTAACTCGTTTCACCTTCCTTTCTTTTCCTTTCTTTATTTTCTCGTTAAAAGTCTCGGTTCTAAGTTAAGTTTTGCTGCAAAGTTTCGTTTTAACGTTTCAACTGCAAGACCAGCTTCCAACTTCAAAGACTCTCATTCATCCGTCAACACATCACGTGATTGGCTGCCCACGATCTATCCAGGCACAAGAAGACCAGCCACGCAACGGACCAGGGAAACCCCTCTGACGCCGAGGAAAGGAATCCCCAAAAACCAAAGCAAGGACAAGCAAGTAGCCTCCAGACTCTTAGCTGAACTGGTGTTTAATTTGAAATTGAATAACCTGCCTAAGAAACGATAGAAGGGTTAAATTAATGATTGATGTTTCGTTCAGGTCATGTCTTATAAGTGCATATAGAAACTTGGGATCTCACCATCTGACTCTTAAAACCCATTCTTCCTCACTCTCTTTCTTCAACTTGTATGAATGCGTGTGCATGTGTGTGTGTTTAGTTTTATCACTATTACTATTATTACTATTAGTTTTATGTGTTAGTCTTATAATCAATAAGGTATTGTTTGTGTGTGTTAGATATTAGTTTTATGTTCTAGGATAATCAATAAAGTCTTGTTTATATTTTAAAGATAATTGTCTTGTGTTATGTGCTTACAGATGTATTGTCTTGAACTGCGATCTAAAGCTACCTATGCTTTTACCCTTGATTTATTTCTTAATTTAGCTGTTAGCTGGGAATTAGTCTTTCTTGGCCAGGAAGATATTATATTTCCTAGAATTAATAATTTTTTATGCTTTCCGTTCATTGGATGAACTGATAAAATGATCATACTATTGATTCTGCTACAGTAAATTCTGAAAATAATTAAACTATTAATTATTGATCATAATCCGTTATGAATAATAATTAGTTATATTTATACGGGCGTATAAACGCTACACCGTTCTGCAGGACGTGCCCCCATAGCATCAGCAACTGATGCAGCATTGAGTTCCCCTTGAAAGTGATCCACAATTCTTAGCGAATAATCAGAATAATGGAAATTGCATGTAAACAGAAGTGATGAGGTTTGCTTTTGTGTCATGTAAACATTTACTTCGATTAAGTCATTACTCTGATTATTTGAAATAATTACATTATTGGTGCAAATGTAAACATGGTCATTGTCCTAAGGGACAAACTGACACATGAAGCTATGACCCTTACAATGGATTATAATGACATTAATGCAATTTTACAAGCTCATAATCAAATAATTTAAAATATCATAGTCTGCATCAAGTCATTTTGTTCCCTCATTTTAACTAGACCCTGAATTCCTTCAGCGTTTACAATGGCTACATCTCAATAGTGGCACAAGTGCACCCCACCCCAGTTGCTATCCTCAAGAACAGAGGATTACACTAATTGACATGTACTTCTTCACAGACCCAATGGCGCTCCTAATGGCTCTGCAAACACTCAGAGACAGGAGGTCAATAGCCTCTTGATTCACTCAATAGACAGTAGAGGAGCAACATATCTGATAAGCTCCCTCTCTCCTTTCAGCTCTTTTCATTTACTCCATCTCTTCTCTTTATTATTATGCTCTCTTCCAGCACCGAATTACATGTCTTACCTCTGTTCTTCTCACTGTCCCTAAAGAAAATGTCATTGCTAAGAAATTTCTCCCTTAAAGCTCAAAAAAGTTATTTAAGTGGATACACTAGTTTAAGTATCAACTTTGTCCCAGATGTTTATCCTAAAATGATAACATTAACATACTGTACAGTACTAGTATGAAGCTATACATTTAATCTGGATATCATAGAACAGATCATTTAGTCTTTGAATTTGACTAGCAATGCTTGAGTTCATGTAGAAATGTTTGACTTTGCAAACTTTGGTATCTTGGCTAATCTGAGCACAACTTAAGGCATTGTTTAGATCTCTTCTGAAACTCTAGAGAAACATTTGAGGGCCCTTTTCTCAGAAAAAGAAAAGTTAAGAAAGTCTCCACTTGCTCTCAAGTTTAACCTCATTGAAGAAACAACTGAGATATTAAAGTACTCATTTGTGGTTTCTCCTTCCTAAGGGACAATTAAAGTGGACAGATCTCAAGCAATTTCATTTAGGTGGTTTCCTCATAAACGGATTCCCATTTGAGCCATGTTACAGAGTAGAGTTCAAAAGTTTCCTTCAGACTTTCAGATGAAGGTGAGTGTGGTATTGCACTCTGGGCTTAGCGGAGCTCTGATGTTGAGATTTCAAATGTCAGGAAGCAGATGAGAAGGATTTCCATTGCCTGACCATCAACCCTTTTTTTTTTTTATTTCCTCGTTTTCCCCCCTCAGTATTCTTTTATTTATTTAGCAATTTTGGCTCCACCATTGCTCCACAGATTCACCAGTCTTTTCACCTCAACACAAAAACAGCAAGCTTGTTCTCTGTGGACCGGGAGGAAAGCATGCTCCAGTGGAAAAAAAAGAGGGGAAGAGAGAAGGGAAGAGAGGAAAAGTGATTGTTCTCTCTCTCTCTCTCTCTCTCTCTCTCTCTCTCTCTCTCTCTCTCTCTCTCTCTCTCTCTCTCTCTCTGTAGTGATTGAATTTCTTAACATCTTTTCAAAAATCGCTTAAATGCCTGGAGGCGAGAGGAAGAAACAAGCTAATGGTGGATGGGGAGCACTGAACAAATTTCAGAGCCCTTTCCTGCTTGCGTTTGAGGTTTGAAAGCGAGCGCCCTGCCTTTCAAGTTTCAAAGTCCTCCTTTCTCCCGTGGTGTCACTGAAGGATTTGAAAAGAAGGTAATTGTGCTCACTGCCGCCCTGATCAGAGGCACACAGTCTAGGCTCTAGTATTTCACCAGCTCTCTGTACCACAGGAATAGACTTGGCAACTCCACTCCAACTTTCCCCCTCTCTCCCCCTCTCACCGGTTCTCTCTCTCTCTCTCTCTCTCTCTCTCTCTCTCTCTCTCTCTCTCTCTCTCTCTCTCTCTCTCTCTCTCTCTCTCTCTCTCTCTCTCTCTCCTGTTCTTTGTGTGCCTCTTGATCTCCATCTCTCGCTTTTTTTCCACTCACTTTCTCTGAGTCTTCATCTGGCCTTCTCTCTCTACCAATTGGATCTCCCTCTGTGCATGGTTCTCCTCTGACAATCTTATTGCTCTTTTCCACCCTCCTCTTTACTGCTCACATCTAATACATTTTGGGGCAAGAATTGTAAAGTCTACTGGTAACACATTTTTTTTTTTTTTTTTGGAAATTGTAAAATTTCTTTCTCTACTCAAAACTTAAGCAGTTAAATATATAGTGTTTGGAAGTAAAACAAAAAATCTTCTATTCTTTTTTTATATGCATTCAAAGTCATTTTGATTATTCTGAAAAGTGTAAACACCATAGCATTTTCAAAATAATGCTCTTTTTATTTGAGAATCTTAACAAGCCCAACTTAGCAACAGCCAACCAATAGCATGAGTTT
Source organism: Gila orcuttii (assembly GCA_026230005.1). NCBI lineage: Eukaryota > Metazoa > Chordata > Actinopteri > Cypriniformes > Leuciscidae > Gila > Gila orcuttii. The sequence continues at coordinate 24,238,663 of JAPDVR010000023.1, forward strand.
GGGGCAGGGATATCTGCAGATATTAGTTTTTTTTTTTTACACAATCTATTTGTCTGTTACAATAGTCACTGTGTTAGTGTAAGTCTTTTTGACTCCTAAATTCTTGTCATGTCATGAACAAGAAACATGTCAGACTACATGTTGCTTCCCGACCAGTCATCGCATGCTGTCTTTAACGATGTGCGTGATGTCATCGAGAAGCCAGAACTAGCAACTGATAATGAAGGGGTTTTTTTTCTTTCTTTTTTTTTTGCAGTATCGTTTGGTGACACTGGAGCCATAGAAATTACACACTTCACTTTAAAAGTACTGTCAAGCCCCATGATTTTAGTGAGCAGAATAGTTGCTACTGCTCTAAGAGCGCTAATCTCAAAGCCACCGCTTTCTTCCTTGTCCGCTCTAGTCTCGTGTCAGCCAACAAACATAGTTCCGCTGTGGATCCGGCTCCAAATAACCCTCACACTCTCTTTCCAGACTCAAGAATCTCCAGGCATGAGAACACCTCCACTCCAGCCACCTTCTCGCCCACGTTTCACGTCTGCAGCCATTTCTGGCGCAAATCATAGTGTGAGGATGCCTCCGCAAGCTGTCCCAGCTTTTTCTTTTCCTCCTATTTCTTACTCTTTTCTACCTGCGACCCATACTAGTCAAGAACGATCAACGAGAATGCCTCTAGCTCAGCCCTCCATGTGTACAGCCTCAGCTCACTGGCCATATCATACCCTCGTGCCAGCCACCTCCACCTCCTTCTCACACAGTAGCCCAGGAACTTCTACCAGTATCTTCACAACTTCACTCTCTACAACTTCCTTCTCTCCTTACATCAGTTCCTACCAACGAATTCCATCGTTCTTTCGAATGCGGTCCCTCAAACATTCACTTTAATGACTCCATCTCCACTAACAAATGGGTACTCACCTTTTTGAAATTCTGCATAGCTTCAATAGATTAACAGAAGTCATATGCGCCACAAGACTTAAAGAGCAAAACGACTCTCTCCATTATAGCTGAGCTCAGAATCTCTTTTGGCGGTAGTCATTTATACACGTACCACAAACCACAAAAATGTGCCGCTCGCATTTCCCATTGGAATCAGTGCCCATATTGAGGGGCTCTTGATCTCGAACTTTACAACAAAGTTTTCTTGGGCTGTTGAAGGCTCTCCTGCACCATTTGCAGATCGACCACTCACACAACTTCGTCCCCAAATAACACCGGATCCCCCAACTCTCCCTGAACCGCAATCGCCCAAGTCTACATCATACATCCCCCATTCCTTCAACTCAGGGAAACAAGTCTGTAAAAACTTCAATAACTTTAGCTGTGTTAGACAATGTTGCCGCTTCCTCCATATTTGCAGTTACTGCGGCGGAGCTCAAGCCCGCTCTGTATGTCCTGTACGCCGTTCTTCAGCAAATCTAAATAAAAATCTCAAAAAGTATCTCTCTTCCTGTATCATTTCCTCTCTAGCAAACGAACTAAAAAAAATTCAGACAAAAACTTTACACACTACCTCATTTCAGGTTTGAACGAAGGTTTCGATCCTGGCTTGGAAAGCCTAGCAAATTCCAGTTTAATCTGTGACAATCTCCAGTCAGCCTCAGCCGAACCACACTCAGTAGAGGCCCTCATTAAAAAAGAAGTCGATTCCGGCTTCATGATCTTTTCCATTAAATTCCATGCCTCTCTACCCAAGGAAAAAATAGACAGAATAATCGCCATCTCTTCAAACTTGCTAGACGCCTCCCATTGTAGCAAGCATGACTTGATCTCTCTATGCCCTTTAAACTATGCCATGTGCATAATTCCACAAGGCAGGCCTTTCATTTAGCCGTTTCTCTCATAACCCTACAATCTTACTGGACAGCCTGGAACTCCTTTAAAAACTTCCAAATAGTTTATAATATAGCTTTCCCAGATTTTTCCCTTCTCTCAATAAATTATTTTATTTCCCACCTGAACAGTACCAAATCCATTCATTCAGGATCCATTAAAATGTCTACCTCAGTGGTATACATTTCTTGTTTAAACTCATCCACGTCCACCTGAGCCCCACTATCTAAAATCCCCAGACATCTCTTCTTATCAAAAGCCTACAAAAAACTCACCCTACCAAACCCGATACCAGGCAACCTCTAACAACCTCCAAGGCATATGTTGGGACTAACCTCCGCTCCAGCCTTTTCTCTCCAAACGACCAGAAACTTGGCCACCATGTTCAATTTAGCCTTTTTTGGCTTCCTTAGAGTTTCAGAATTCACAACCAATTCCACTTTCAACCCAGCTATCCATCTAACCTTCTCAGATCTTCAAATTTTAAACCATGACATGATTAAATTCAACATCAAACAAAGTAAAACCGACCAATTGAAACATGGCCATTCAGTCTTCATTTTCAACCTGCCAACATCCATTCAGCCCTACAAGTCCCTTGCTGCCTTCCTAACTCATTAGGAGGCATTCACAAATCAACGCTTCGTTCGACCCTCTATTTGATGATGAGTAGAAACAAAAAATTGTCCTCACTGGCTCAAGCATCATCACAAAATGTTTTCCTCCCACTCTTTCCGCATAGTAGCAGCTACCACAGCTGCCCAGAAAGGCCTATCAGAAATCAGATAGAAATGCTAGGTCGGTGGACCTCCCTCTCTTTCTAAACCTATGTGAGACAAAACCTCTTCCACATCAGACAAGTCCCCCAAACTCTCACATCCACATAATCTCGCATAATCACGGGAGCTACCATGCCTGGTGTAGGCTTTCCCATTTGAATTGCAGTGTGGGCACTCCCATCCAGATGCAACGCAGGCTTTCCCATTCGAATTGCAGTGTGGGAACTCCCGTTCATCTAAAACGAGACCTTTCATGTCATATGTTTATTGTGGGCTCCCCATTCCAATTGCAGTGTGAGCCTTTTGTTCGGGTGCAGTGGGGGCTCTCCCTTTCCAAATCGCTGTGTGATCCTTCATCTTCTATATCATGGAGGCTGTCCTGCTCGGAACACAGTGTGGGCCCTCCTATCCGAACAGTGGCCTGGTGGAACCTGGAATTCGTCCTTTGACAGTAGCGGGCCCCTCGTGCTGGTATTCCGTAATTAAAAAACAAATCTTCCATAGCAAATACTGCCATCCGCTTCGTTCGCGTCTTTCCAGCTTGCTGTCCTAAATCTAATTTGCACTTTTTGGGAGGCATATCTTAGCTCGAGTTGAAGTTGCTTCCTCATGCCTCTCCACTGTGGACAGCAAGCCAAATATGCTTAACCTTATTAGCTTAAAGATTATATGGGCAAATTAACTCTTTAAGTGAAGTTCCAAAAAGTAATTTCGGGAGGAGTGAACCCATATAAAAACTGCCAGAGCATATAAGCAGCCGCTCACCTGGCTCTGGCATCAGCTGTTTTAGCATCCCTCCACCTTCCCAACTCCACCAACATAATTAGGCATCTTGTTACCATACTCATCATCAAAGCATTAGTAGTCCCACTGGGGGGTATATCTAAGCTCAAGTTGAAGTTGCTTCCTCAAGCCCCTCCACTGCGGACTGTAAGCCAAATACACTTAGCATTATTAGCTTAACAATTATATGGGCAAAGGAACTCGTGAAACATTGGAAAATGTACATTTGTGGAAAAATTATAGGTATTTTGAGAGTGGCTGAGCTATTGTCACACTTAAATTAAGTCAAGTAACCAACGCATTTTATTTAAACACTCCTCAACACCGTACATAAGAGATGGGACAGGAAAGAGACAGAAAAGAGCACACAAGATGCCAAAAATACAGGAGTGACAGGTCAGAACATCGTTCTTGTGACCAGTGAGGGATGTCTCTAGCAGTGGGATGGGAGTCTCTAAAGTTGAAGGCTGGTATAAGGCTAGTATAAAGATAAGCTAAAAGGCAGAGCTGTCTTCTTATTTTCTTCTAGCTCTCTGCCCTCTTTTCGATGCATGCCAATCATCTCTCACCCAGCTCAAAGTTGAACTGGCTCTCCTGCTGCTGAGCGGTTGGCTAATGCCAGTCAATATGGCAGCAGAGTAGCACAGAGGCCATTTACGTCAGAGTTGCGCAGTGTTGCACACCTTTTCCGATAAGGATGCAGGCTTTGTTAAGGGAAAAAAATGGAGAAAGCAAAAGGTCAAGACTGAATATCCACCTGCAGATGTTTTGAAGGGTCTGTTGTCAATAGTTGAGGTTGGTGTAGCTGGGGAACTTTTTTTTGCGGTGGAGGTGGTGGAGCTGATGTGTGGGGAGTTACAGTGGAGGAACAGAGGAGCTTGTGGTAAAAAACAAAACGTTTCTTCAAAGCTTTCTCCTCCTGTGAAGTAATCCCTCTGTCTTTTTCTCTCCTTATTTCTTTATCTTGCAAATCAACTTGCAGGAGAAGCAGCCATTAACAATGCAAAGAGGATGCAGATATTCCTGTGCTTGGCATGCGCATAATAACGGCACCTCTCCAAAAGGCTTACCTGATTTGTCAGCCTGGCACCTGCGCTAAAGGCCATAGAATTGTTTGTGATCAGAAAATAGGACAGAGTGAGAGGGGGAACAAAACAGAGGGAAAAAAACAGTTTCACCAAACTCGATAGAAAGAGAAGAGCAACAAGATTACGACAAGTGTGTGGGATATTCCTCCTCCTTGGCTCCCCATACAGTAAGAAGGCAAAAGGTTCTCAAAGACTTATCCTTTAACCCCCACCAGGAGAGGTTTAAAGCCAAACTAACACATCCTCAAAGATGGGTTCAACTTCCCACTGTGGAGGCCAATAATCTATTTGATACAGAAATGGTGGGTAGATTACGGGGTAGAACAAAGCAAGAGATCTGCACAGCACACTATTTTGATATTTTGAGGGGTTATTTACTATTCAAAACTTTGAGGACAGTAAGTTTTGGGGACTACATTTTTTTTAAAAGAATGTTTACTTTTATTCAGAAATGATGCATTAAAGTGATCAAAAGTAACAGTAAAGGCATTTATCATTTTACAAAAAAAAAAATGCTGTTATTTTAACTTTCTATGCATTAAAGCTGCAGTCCGTAGCTTTTTTTAAGTTAAAAATAATCCAAATTAATTATTTAAAAAAAAAAACATCTTCAGCCAGTGTTCAAAACTATCTGCTTGCCATAGCTAGATTCAAAACGGTTAGCTTGTAATAATGATTTTAATTCCAGTGGTACTGGTGGGTTTTCGCGGGAATTTCGAGCATGTCTTTGCGTCATTATGTCACACCCGTACACATAAAGAAGGAGTTTCGGCTAGCCGGCTATACTGCGCGTGAGGAGATGTAGAGATAGGCTTTTCTCGCAGCACTTTACTTGATTAAACTTATGGCGGATCCAGAAAGATCCAGACAACAATCATCAGTGTCAACTGGAGATCAACCAGTTATAAAACCCAAAAGACTTCGTACTTCGGATTTAAGGTGGAAAGAGAAAGAAACCGTCTCATGCGAACACAAGGATACACATCGGTGGGGCTTTTGAAAGGTGCGTGAACTCCTCCCGAAGGGGTTCGAAACGGAAGGAGAGACAGCTTTTTCTGCTGAACAAGTAAGACATTTCAATAGTTCAATCGTGTAACAGTATGTTTTCTTAATTCACACAGTTATGGAGTTTCCTTTGTTGTGCCTTTCTCGTTTAGCTATTATGGAGAATATGAATTCTGAACTACACAGGTAATCATAAAACACATTAAATAATGTTAGTCACGCAATGCTGATGTTGTTAACATGAACAATTTGAGAACAAAGTAGGCTATGATTTGCACGGTTGCTGTAAATCGCGCTGATTAAATCTAACGATCGCTTGTCATGTCGAATGCTTTTCCCCCCTTTAGTTGATCAGAACAAAAATGGATGTTACTTACTTGTTCAGAAGACATTTTCCGGTGAAAATTCTTATGTTGGTCAAGCTTTCAAAAAGTGAATCTGTGATTCTGAATGACAGTATCCACACAGCGCGGTGATTGACAGCAGCACTCGCCTCAAAACACTGTGTTCATCCGCGCTGTTTCATGTCAATTTACAACCCACGTAAAGATGATAATTCCGCGAATCACTGCAGTTACAGATTTCGAACAGAGATGGCGACAAAAAGGGAAAAAGCTACGGACTGCAGCTTTAAATAATCTTGAAAACATGTATCACCGTTTTCAAACAATATTAAGCAGCACAACTTTTCAGAAAACAGCTATTTTAAATTGACTTATATGGTTTATTATAAGAAAATTCAAAATGGATGTACTGCATAAAACTATTTTATTTTGTAAAACTATCAACAGATGGTTAAGACAACAAATGTCCATAATACTTTTTTTTATGGCTAATGATTATGTTTTACATTTCTAAAAAAAAAAAGCTGGTGCGAAGAACAAATATAAACAGATTTAGATGGCTTCAGAATAGCTACATCCTTTCTAAATACAGCCTAAACACTGCCAACGGAAAAATCAGATTATATCTTCAAATGAAAAATCACAGAATGTTTTATTTTGAGCCACACAATTCAGATTATGAGAGTAAAAATTGAAACATAAATGATAATAGCATCAGGGATCTAAACACAAGATCAGAGGGAGTCATTTTAAGATTCAGAGATGCGAAATACTTCACATTTTGTATTTCCCAAAGTGATTCAGTGCTGAAACACAGCATTGAGAGTAAATTATGACATTTTTCTGTCAGCTCCTGATAAGCATCTTTGCAAATTCGACAGCTTCCACATATCTCAATTTGGTTGCATACATATCCTCCGAATCCCATGTAGCGCATTCTGCCAAGGGAAGACCAAGGGAATACTGGATGTCCCGGATTCCCTTCCCAGCAGTAGTGAGAAGCTGGGATGCAAAGTATCAAAGACAAGTCATGCCCTCTTCCCTCTCTCCATGTTCACCTCAAATCAGCGTCACAGAGGAGCTTGAAAGCTCCCCGGGAACCTCATTTCTCTCTTCCCCCAGCCTTCTGGGTGTAACACAGGCATTATCAGAGGTCGGTCTCAATACTCAGGTACGTTCAAGAGCACATGATTGTGCTGGAGAAAGCGAATGCCGGCTGTGGAACTGGGAGTGCTATCAGAGGGGGGACAATGGTGCATTTTGGGCTATTCAGAGTTTGCCTTTTCTCTGCAGCCGCTGATGCGGTGCCCATACTCACATCAAACTCAGCTAAAGCATTTGACCAGCCATTCCGAGGCCTTGATCAGACGACATAATGGAGTGTGATTGGTGCTAGCAGGTATGGACCAAACCCAGGTAAGGTGTTAAAAGCAGGAAATGGCTGCATTTTTCCTAAGCAGTGCATGAGAACCAATATGTCAAAAGTATCAAGGTCATGATCTTGTTATTGATCTACATGGCTGAAGAACTTTGAAAATCACCACATTTACATTTTATAATATTCAAACTGTGAACAATCTTATAAAAGCAATAGGAAAAAAAGTCTCATTTTACTTCTAAAAGGAATTTTAGGAGGAACATCTGAATTATTTTGAGCTTTAAAATTCCTGAGCAATAAAAAAGCAACCAAGAAATAAGTTTCCTTTGTGCAAACAATAAGCAATGAATCTTGTTTTAAACTTCATTTCATTTTAGTACAATTATAGATTATCAGGGTAGATGCCATTTTTTAAATGAAATTGGGAGAGATAGATGCAGGATTTGTTCAGTAGTTTGTGCGGTTGTTTTAATTAATCAGATTACAAAAAATAATAAAATAAAAATAAAAATCTATTTAATTAAACACATTTTTTCAACATTTCAGTAGACAAAATGTCTGGAAATCATTTTGAAAATGAATGTTGCATTGGATTTTAAGACAGTAGCCTTGTAGCATTTACCAAGAACCATTGGATTAAAACATGATGGATGTAATTATCTTTGAGTTCTTTTGCTTGCTTATGATAAACTAAATGCCGAAGCAATGTTTACTCTGGTTTTTGGAGGGATCGGCACTGCTGGCTGAGACACTGGTCTGCTTTGGGTGGACTGAGACGAATGACCCGTGCGTATGCCAACTTTACGCTGCGCTTGACTGTTAACATATCCCTCCACTCACTCAGCACACAGATCAGGGCCAAGCCTGAGGCTTTCAGATGGACAACTCACCACAAATCAGCTAGCCAAAATTTACACTCAGGCCAGACCACATCCTTTTCACAAGGCTTTGAAAACAGTAAAAAAAAAAAAAAAAAAATCTCAATGTTTATTCTGAACAGCAGACTTCTTGTGATAAATGTAATAAAGCTGGATATTGGAAGTCAAGTAAAGTCAAGTAAAGTCAAGTCACCTTCATTTATATAGCACTTTTTACAATACAGATTGTTTCAAAGCCGCTTTACAGTGATAATAGGAAATTAATGCAACAAAGATTGTTTTGGCATTACAGCAGCTCTAGAAGAAAGTCATTGTCTAGCTTAAGTAAGTTTTTAATTGATTCATTTCCTTTGTAAAAATCATTAGTTATTAACTTAGGGGCCGCTTGCACAACACCGTTTTCAACTTAAAAGTTTTCTGTTTTAAAAACTGACTGTTCATTTACACGACAATGGCTTTTTGGTGGCCTGAGAACGCAAACTTTGAAGTAGGTTTCAAGTTTTTGAAACGGGCTTTGAAAGCGATACCGTTATCATATCTGTGTAAACTTCAAAAATGTGAATCTGTGAAAACGGTGATGGCTTGCACATGCGTTGAACAATACAAACAATAATAATTATAGATACTGTGTTATGTTTGTAGTTGCAATTCCCCGGTTTTGCTCTGCTTTACTGGATTGTGGGTAAAGATGTTCAAGCTAGCCAGACTAGGTTGGTGCAGGCTTTATTAAGACAGTTAACGGGAGCGGGATAATTAGACAGTTCAAAGGCACCTGCTTACCATCCCATAGGGGCTGGAATTCTCTGGCCCCTTCCCCTCCCCTCTCATTTAAAAGCATGTTAACTCCTATCAGGGGCTAGCAGGCTAATTTAACTTCTGACATTTGATATCTGAGGAATGAGAAGGATCAGCCATTTAGCCGGAACGGGATTACCCCTCCATCTACCCCCACTCTTTCCATCCCCCACCCTGATGAGAAAGCTGCTCTCAGTCAGGCCAATTCATTAATTTGCTCGCTGCTAAGCACTTTATCAATGACGACGAAATGCCGCTGCATAAAGTGGAGCAGCGTCCCCTATGTTAGTGACTGTGTGGCTGAGATTTTTCGGGCCTTACAGGCCAACTGGTGACCTGCCACATAAACAGTCACGAGTTAACAGTTTAGTCGAGAAGCACACAAAGAAGGAGACAATCAAATAGATATTTAGTCCAAGAATAAAAGCAACAAACAGGAGAATAACACGGAGGAACCACAAACACACTGACTTCAAATAACGCAAGACAAGGAACTAAAAGAAACAGAGGGCTTATTTTCAAGGGCAAACAAAGGAGCTATGGAGGTAATAAATGAAACATACCTGAACTGAGGACTCAAATTAATCTGTAGTCATAGAAACAAACAGGCGGGGACTAGGATGACAGAAATAATTAGTGAAATAGAAGCAGAACACAATGTAAACTGAATCAAAAACTCAAATTCAAAATGGCATTTCTTCAACTTCAACTACATTTGTTGAAAATAATAATAATAATAATAATAATAATAAAATTAATAACAACAACAATAATCTAATGATCAAAACATGAAAATTAATAATAATAAAATCATAAAAATGTACAATCAAAATATATAGATCATTATTAAATTAAAAACAAATCAAGATAAAACTTACTAAAAACTGCTTGTTAAATTATTGAAATATGAACTCTACGGGGGTCTTGTAAGTATATCTTACATCAAAGTGGTTTGGATGACTGAAATTCAGGAATTCCTGATGTATTGTGTTGGATTGGCAACCTAAACCAGAATAATTTAAACTAGCTAAATGCAAGTAAAGAAAGACAAATTCCATGATGGGTCAAACAGTGAGAGCAAGACAAAAAGCAATCGCTGGTTTGATCGAAGTATTTGAGCATGTTGTGGTGCTCTGATAAATGTTTGAGCTTCGGCGTGAAAGGAGACGGCTTTGGGTGAAACTGTGTAATACACTGCAGCCCTTTGAAGGTGCAGCTGTTGATGCTTACAGTTTCTCAGCTGCCCCCTTCAGACATAAGGCCCCTTTTCACAAGCCACCGTGACAATCAGAATTCCAACCTACAAGCCAAACCTCTTAAAAATATCACGACAATCAGGATTCCAAACTCCAAATCCGAAACCATTAAATAACATGACAAATTCTCCTTTGCAAAAAAAGAAGAGCAAAACAACAATTGCTGTTGACCTGTTCAACTAGCTCCATATGTAGCGTGACCAGACATCCCGTTTTCACTGGGATAGTCCCATATTTCAGCTTTATTTTTAGTGTCCTGAGTCCCTACTTATAAAAAAAAAAAATGTTTTGTCTTCATTTCTAAATTGTCTTTGCTAGGCGATCATAAAAGTGATTAGTAGTCTTCTGTCACGTGAGAATAGCCTAATCCAGGGAGTTTCAAAGTGGGGTCCGTAACCCATTGCCAGGGGGTCCGCGAAATATTGCTATACCGTATTTTCGGACTTCGAGTATTTTTTATCATCTGAGACGTGCTACGATTTATATTCCAAAGTGACTTATATAATGCATCTAACATCAAATAAGCAAAACGTAGACACTTAAAAGTAGGCCCTTCAAGGTCTGTGTGACAAGTCAGTCAAGTCAAGTCACCTTTATTTATATAGCACTTTTTACAATGCAGATTGTTTCAAAGCAGCTACAGAGATAACAGGAAAATAATGTTGTAATAATATTGTTAAATATAAAATGTCCCCAACTAAGCAAGCCAAAAGCCAAAGGTGAAGAAAGGCGAAAAAGGCTGCAGTAATCTCTGCTGAGTTTTGGTTCATTTTTGCTACATGCTTCAGGAAGTTGTTCACAGAGATGTTAATGTATACATGTTAAATAAACATCAGTCTGTTCCAGAAAAACTTAGTTTATTTCATTTGCATCTCAATTGTATTTGTCCTATTTTTTGTAATTTGCTTCTTTGCTCTTTTTTTATATAACAAAAATAAAGTAACTAGTATATGATATATATCATTATCATACGTTTCGGTCATATTGCCCACCCCTAGTGGATGCTGCTTAAGTGTGCTACACAAAGTTTCATTGCCAAAGTTTTTTTGCCATGTGACTCATCACATTAAGACATGCAAAGTTCTTCAGTGAAGGTAATTTTTCCTTAACACAAAATCCCTGTATTTTAATTTTTTTAGGTCATTCCAGTCAATGACGATCACACCTTCGAAAGATTATTGTGATATATTAGCCACTGTTCTGAACTTCTTAACTGGCGTAATCATGTGTGTCATAATCAGTTTTAAATATGCTTTGGGGCATCCACCAGTTTCTTATAACCTAGACCCACTTAAAAGATTCTGGGCAGATAGAAAATGTTAATTTTGATCCAACTGTCTAAACCAAATCTTTTTATTAGACTATGAGACACCAAGTGAGACAGGCAGGTAAATAAATGCCTAAAAATACACACATATATTAAAAATAATTCCAGATTTGGGACATCAGTCTGATCTGACAGACATAAAAAAGGCAGCAAAACCATCTGTAGTCCAATTACAGAAAAATGACACTAATGAACCGTTTCCTTTTAGCGAATTAAAAACATGACAGAGTTGACAGTGGAGACAGATCCAGAGCAAAGACATTTCTTTTACAAGACTTTTTTTTTATTTTATCAAATTAAATAAATAGTATTGAATTTATGTAAATAAATGTATGATTTAATACCAATTTTCTAAAAATGAAACATGCATTCATGAATTGTTCACAATAAGATAAATAACATGAATTTAGAAAGTAGATGAATTTAGAAACATCTGAACCATAAGTTAATCTTTTTTTTTTTTTTATGATTCCCATCCCATCCCTACTCAAGATGCACGAGTTTGGACTACATTTGACCCTTTGCAAAGCCCCCTTGGTTACTATTGCTTACTCAACGCAAGCTTTACAGAACATCCTGCAAGAAAGACCAGGAGATGTTCTCTCAGTCAGCCTCATCATGCTCAGCTATTCAACCCAAACCCAGATCATTATTTCAAGTCCCTCTCCATCCTCCCTGTTAATGTAATGAGATACACTCCTGAACATTACTGGCATCCCTGAATCAATCTTTATATCTCCAAAGACAAGGCATTAAACTCTCCTAAACCTCTCTCACTGAGGTTTTCTCACTGCTTTTATCTCTCTTCCTTCTCTCCGTCATTTAAGGATGTGTTTCTCATCAATGTACCGTCTGTTGATCTGCGATGAAGCCATGATGTTGTATTACACAGTCTTGTGCGTCTATTTCTACATTTTTGAGTTAGCCAGTGAGACTAACATAAAAAAGACATGTCACAAACTATGCCGGAAATGATGTTGCTGTTGTCACATCAAAATCATAGTGGTACTTCAGAAAGAGTATTGAAAAGCAATGTTTGTATAATACTCTATCTCATTTTTTCTACTTCTTTCCTGATCTCTCGTTCTCTCTTTGGAACCATGCTGAGCAGAGGCAAAGCCAGAACCACACAAAGGTACCATTGATGAGGAGATGGGTGTAAAACAGGCCAGTCTGCCCCTCTTAAAACACAGAAAAGAAGTCATAAGGTTGCCAAATTATTCACAGGAAAGACAGGACACATTGTGTGTATAATTCAGTTCTGAAACACACTCACATTTCATCATCATCAATTTCTTTTGTAAAGGATCACACATTCACATGTTTAGTAAACGTCTAATTCACAAAATTTTAAATAATGACAGAGCCATAGTCTTGTGGGTTACACTACAACATATCTCTTTGAGCGTGACGAAGGGTTCCCTGTTTGAGGTTCTTTCCTAAACCCATTTCTTCTCTCTCCTCTCCTATCACTTCCTGTCTCTAACTCAACTGTCCTATTAGAGGGAGGAAAAAACACTGTCATTCAAAATGCATGGTCAGTAATTTTTTATACTTAAAATAAATAATGTGAATTTATCATTTCTATTTCAAATAAATGCTGTTCTTTTGAACTTTCTATTCAAAGAACTCTGAAAAAAAATGCATTGCAGTTCCCTTTCGTTGTCACTCCGAGTTACGTCGGATGACGACGAAATGGGGTTTCGCTTAGAAAGCCTATCAACTTCGAGTATTACAAAACGAGCCAATGGCAAAGAAATGCCATGGGTCTGCGGAATTTGCATGACGTAACTCCGCCCCACCTCGTGGGTATAAAAGGAGGAAGTCCAGCAACATGCAGGTATGTTTTCGCTTCGGAGCCAAGTTAATCCTTCGTTCCACAAGCCATCTCTGAACTGTCAGCTTTTACAGACGAGCGAGATTCTCTGGTGTTGGTGTGACGGCGATCTCCCGGCGAGTGCGCACTTCCTGCTTATCTGTGCTGTGGTTTGCCAGCGAGTGTGTTTCTCCCCGGGCGCTTCAACACTCTCAGAGTTTCTTTTCTCTCACAAAAAGAGCTTGCACGGGCACGTCTTTTTAAAGATGCACCGCCCGTGCACTTCTGGTTGCGGTAGACTGGTTGCCGACTCTGATGGGCACGAGCGCTGCATAGTGTGTTTGGGCTTTGATCACGCTAGAGCAGCGCTCGTGGATGAGTCATGTTCTCACTGCGGGAACATGACCATCGCAACACTACGATCGAGGCTCCATGATCTCGCAAGAGTGAGGGTCCCCTCATCCACACCCCGATCTAGTGTCTCCTCGAGAGGCCCTACTTCGGCTGGTGGCCAGGGTGATCTGAGGGTGACGGTTTGGAACAAAGCGCCGACTATACGTCCGTGCCCAGCCGCACCCTCTCCAGTGTTGCAACCCGCGAGTGTTCAGGGGATTTCCGCGGGTCCATCTTCTGATGCCCCGCGGATTTCCTTTGGCGCTCCAGAGGAGGACGCCATGTCCATCGCAGCATCACAAGGTGGGTCTGATTCTTTTGGAAGTGAAGACTCGGCACAGCTGCCACCTTCCGGTGTGCATACGGCTGCGTCCGAGTCTGATCCGGAGATGACGGCCATGCTTGCCCAGGCCGCCGCGAGCATCGGACTAGAGTGGTCCCCTCCACCCTGTCCTGAGCGCTCGCGGTTGGATGATTGGTACTTGGGTAAGGCCGCGGACCCCCGTCCACGGCAAACCCCAATACCTTTCTTCCCGGATGTGCATGATGAAATCTCGAAGTCCTGGAAGACTCCCATGTCTTCCCGTGACCGCTCGTTGGTTTCATCCGCCTTTCCTCCCCTCGATGAGGCGGCTGCCCGTGGGTACACTGGGCTCCCCCCGGTTGAACGCTCTGTTGCGATGCAGCTGTGTCCTCAGAGCGCTTCTTCTCGTGGTGAGCCTAAGCACCCATCCAAGGCCTGTAGGTACTCGTCTACATTAGTGGCGAAGTCCTACAGAGCGGCGGGACAGGCGGCCACCTCTTTGCATGCCATGGCCATTCTGCAGGTCTACCAGGCCCAGATGCTCAAGGACATGCACGAGGGGAGGACAGACCCAGGGCTCTTCAATGAGCTGCGTGCCGCCACCGACCTCGCTCTCCGGGCGACGAAGGTGACCGCACGCTCCCTGGGTTTGGTGATGTCCACAGCCGTGGTCCAGGAGAGACACCTTTGGCTGAACCTCGCTGATATGCGGGATGCAGAGCAGTCCCGTCTGCTCGACACCCCCATGTCACAGGCCGGCCTTTTCGGCGGTGCAGTCGAGGATTTTGCCCAACAGTTCTCGACTGCTCAGAAACAGACTGAGGCGATCAAGCACATTCTGCCCCGACGGCCCGCTGCTGCCTCCACCCAGCCGACCGGGCAGAATCCTCAGCCTGTTCGCCGCCGAGGGCGCCCTCCTGCGGTTGCCCCCCCTCCCGCCAGGCCCAAGCAGCAGCCTCCACCCGGGCCCGGTCGCGGAGGAAGCCGTAAGAAGGCGCCCCAGCCCTCTCCTGCCCCGCCCCCCGCTAAACGCCGGGCTAAGCGGCGCTCCTGAGACGGGCTGCTCAGGGATGACTCTCACTTCTCAGGAGATGGTAGCAGGACCACTCCTTCCCCCGGTGGAGGGCCGGGGGAGAATCTTTTGTTCTCCACTCCCCACTGCTCACCCACGGGTGGGCAGCACCCTAATGTGGTTAAAGAAAGAAGTGACATGTTCATCCCTGAGCACACAGAGTTCTCGGACGACACGGTGCGCCGCCTCCGAGCCGTGCACCCCTCGTTCCCCTCTGTCCCAGAGCCGGATGACAGCACGCGCCGTCCCCGGACCGTGCAGCTCTCATCCCCCTCTGTCGCCAGCCCCCTGGCAAAGCAGACCCCCGTGGAACGTTCGTCCTTCCCTGGTCTCCTCTGTCAGGACGCGGTCAATGACTATGCCCCGACTCTGGGCCGCTATGCCGTCCACGTCCGGGACAGTCATTCTGCCTCACTGCCCCACCGACGGGAAGTCTGTGGTTCGCATGACCCTGCTGGTACAGTTCTTGGGAGCCTGGTTAGAGCTTCCCCACCTGTCCCGCTGGGTCGCCCGAATGATCAGGCTCGGCTACGCGATTCAGTTCGCGCGGTCTCCTCCCCGCTTCAGGGGAGTTCGCTCCACTATGGTCGGTGGCAATGCCCCCATCATGAGAGCGGAGGTTGCTACCCTGCTGGCGAAGGGTGCGATCGAGACTGTCCCTCCAGCCGAAATGAGGTCCGGCTTCTACAGCCCGTACTTCATTGTCCCGAAGAAATCCGGTGGGTTACGGCCAATCCTGGACCTGCGCATGCTGAACCGCTCCCTTCACAGGCTGCCGTTCAAGATGCTCACTGCCAAGCGCATTTTCGAATGTGTACGGCCCCAGGATTGGTTTGTTTCTACGGTTTGCTTTCGAGGGGCAGGCATATCAGTATGCGGTTCTCCCATTCGGGTTAGCCCTGTCTCCTCGCGTCTTCACGAAGGTCGTCGAGGCAGCCCTTGTTCCTCTTCGGGAACACAGGGTTCGCATCCTGAACTATCTCGACGACTGGCTGATTCTAGCTCACTCTCGGGATCAGGTTTGCGAACACAGGGACCTAGTGCTCCGGCACCTAGCCCGTCTGGGCCTTCGGGTCAACTGGGAGAAGAGCAAACTTTGCCCCGTGCAGAGGATCTCTTTTCTCGGTATGGAAATCGACTCGGTCGCCATGTCCGCGCAGCTTACGAGCGAGCGCGCGCAGTCACTGCTGACTTGCCTGAGACAGTTCGAGGGCAAGAGTGCGGTTCCACTGAAACTTTTTCAGAGGCTCCTTGGGCATATGGCATCTGCAGCCGCGGCAACGCCGCTCGGATTGCTTCATATGAGACCGCTTCAGCTTTGGCTTCACGACCGAGGTGGGCATGGCAACACGGCACCCTCCGAGTACCAGTTACTCCGACCTGCCGTCAGACTTTCACCCCGTGGGCGAACCTCAGCTTTCTACGGGCCGGAGTGCCCCTGGAACGAGCTTCGCGGCATGTTGTTGTATCGACAGATGCCTCTTCCACGGGCTGGGGCGCCATGTGCAATGAACGTGCTACCGCGGGCTCCTGGATGGGACCCCAGCGCCTATGGCACATCAATTGCCTCGAGTTGCTGGCTGTACGTCTTGCTCTGCGCCGCTTCCGGGCCGTGCTCAAGGGCCAACACGTACTAGTCCGATCAGACAATACCGCCACTGTAGCGTACATCAACCGTCAAGGTGGTCTACGCTCCCGCCGTATGTCGCAACTCGCCCGCCACCTCCTCTTATTGAGCCAGAAGCATCTGAGGTCGCTTCGTGCCATTTATATCCCCGGAGCTCTGAACTGTGTAGCCGACGAGCTCTCACGGTTTCAGCTCCTCCCGGGAGAATGGCGGCTCCATCCCCGGTCGGTTCAGCTGATTTGGGACCAGTTCGGGGACGCACAGATAGATCTGTTTGCCTCCCACGACTCGACCCATTGCGCCCAGTATTATTCCCTGACCGAGGGCACGCTCGGCACGGATGCTCTGGCGCACAGCTGGCCGCAGGGCCGCAAGTATGCGTTTCCCCCAGTGAGCCTTCTTGCGCAGACCTTGCGCAAGGTCAGGGAGGACGAGGAGCAGGTCATGCTGGTTGCGCCGTACTGGCCCACCAGGACCTGGTTCTCCGAACTAGTTCTCCTCGCGACAGCACCTCCCTGGCCCATACCTCTGAGGAAGGACCTCCTTTCTCAGGGACGGGGCACCCTATGGCACCCTCGTCCCGATCTTTGGAACCTCCACATGTGGCTCCTGGACGGGACGAGGCAGGTTTGATTACCCTACCACCACCGGTGGTGGCTACCATCACTTCCGCTAGAGCTTCGTCCACGAGACATCTCTATGCGTTGAAGTGGAACCTCTTCGTCAGCTGGTGCTCTTCTCACCGAGAAGACCCCCGGAGATGTTCGATTAGTGTCGTGCTTTCCTTCCTACAAGATGGGTTGGAGCGAAGGCTGTCTCCCTCCACCCTAAAGGTCTATGTCGCCGCCATTGCCGCACAGCATGACCTTGTTGAAGGTAAGTCTTTGGGGAAGCACGACCTGATCGTCAGGTTCCTGAGAGGAGCGAGGAGACTGAATCCTCCTCGCCCTCCTCTCGTTCCCTCTTGGGACCTCGCAGTGGTGCTAACTGCCCTGCGGAGTGCTGCCTTTGAGCCTCTGCAGTCAGTGGAGCTTAAGTTCCTGTCAATGAAGACAGCGCTCCTGGTTGCACTGGCCTCCATCAAGAGGGTAGGGGACCTGCACACATTCTCCGTTGACGAAGCGTGCCTGGAATTCGGGCCGGCTTACTCTCACGTGATCCTGAGACCCCGGCCTGGATATGTGCCCAAGGTTCCTACCACTCCCTTCCGGGACCAGGTGGTGAACCTGCAAGCGCTGCCCCTGGAGGAGGCAGACCCAGCCTTGGCACTGCTCTGTCCAGTACGTGCTCTCCGCACCTATGTGGACAGAACCCAGTGTTTCAGGACCTCAGACCAGCTCTTTGTCTCTTATGGTGGGAAGCTGAAGGGAAAGGCTCTCTCCAAGCAAAGGTTGTCTCACTGGATAGTGGACGCCATTGCTTTGGCTTACCAGCAGCAAGGTCGACCGTGCCCCCTTGGTGTGACTGCCCACTCCACCCGGAGTGTGGCGTCCTCTTGGGCTCTAGCGCATGGCCCCTCGCTAACAGACATCTGCAGAGCTGCAGGCTGGGCGACACCGAACACATTCGCCAGATTTTACAATCTCCGAGTGGAGCCTGTGTCCTCTCATGTACTCGCTTCAACTAGCTAGTACTGGACCCGCTCAGGTGTCTTCGCTTGCTCGCCATTCCACTCCACGGACTGGATATGTGCGATATTCCCCTCAGGTGAGCTTCTCCGAAAGCCCTGAGTTCGGCGACCCCCATATGTGTATTTCCACTGTAAGCCTCTCTCGAGCATGTGTCTTTCCCTTGGCAAGCCACCTTGCCACCCCTGGGGTTGAAATATTCCACCTGCGGCTGGAAACCCCAGTGTTCTCCATATGCATCCTTCGGGTCATATGTGTATTCTCTAAGTCCCCCCCTCTGGGTTGGCAATAATTGCATATTTCCTCTAAAATTGTGGGATATGCTCCCCAGTGTACCTTGGTATTCCTGTGCTAAATAGGAGTCCTTCGTCCGTGCTAGTCTCACGACAGGGATCTCAGATTTACGCAGGGCACTGGAAGACAGCTGAGAAGGTGGCGTGATTAGACTGGTAACCCCATTTCGTCGTCATCCGACGTAACTCGGAGTGACAACGAAAGGGAACGTCTCGGTTACGAATGTAACCCTCGTTCCCTGAGTAGGGAACGGAGACGTTACGTCTTCCTGCCACTTTCCGCTGTTCGCGGGGATCGCCTGACCTCGGTTTTGGCTCCTCAGCGAAGAAACATACCTGCATGTTGCTGGACTTCCTCCTTTTATACCCACGAGGTGGGGCGGAGTTACGTCATGCAAATTCCGCAGACCCATGGCATTTCTTTGCCATTGGCTCGTTTTGTAATTCTCGAAGTTGATAGGCTTTCTAAGCGAAACCCCATTTCGTTGTCATCCGACGTAACGTTTCCACAAAAAAAAAATCACAGGAATAAATTACATTTTAAAATAAAACAACAACAACTGTTACAATAAAATTAATATTTAACAATATTACTGTATATTCATATAAATGTATTAAATATTAATTTACTGTATTTTTTGTATTAAATAAAGGCAGCCTTGGTGAGCATAAGGGACTCCTTTAAAAAAAAAAACAATTCTTACCAACTCCACATTTTTGAATTGTAGTGTAGCTAAAAAATAAAATAAAAAAGAATAATTTTATGCAACAATTGTTTTATAACTTTACTTTTTACATTATTATTATTGTTGTTGTCAATGTATACAATATTGTTTTGTTATAGTGAATGAATGCTGTATGATTGTGGGCTGTTTTTATGTTAGTTTTACGTTACCAACCTGCAGATGAAAAGTAGTTATTTTTACTAATTCTGGCATAATACATGGTGTATTTCTATACAACAATGTTCATGAATATGCATGGTCCCTATTAAATAAACCAATAAATAAAATTAATAATATAAGTTTACATATGAACTGAGATGACCATTTTTGTCTGTTTGATTATACCAGTAAAAAAATCTGAAACAATAAAGGGTAGCTCAATAGTTGTCAGGATATACACACTAGGCAGATATATTTATTGTGGGCACAAGGCAAACACAGGGTAAACAGGTGAGCTGAAATGCACAGTCTTGAACGGAGAAGATAATAACAGTCCATTTCTCTTAAAGTGCCCCTATTATGCTATTTTAAAGTCTCCAACAATAGGTTTTCATGCATCAAAGGGTCAAAAAACGGTTTCATTTTGTCATAATAAACATTGCACATCACCACATTTTTCAATGATTCTCAAACGACTCCATGGATGAATCAATCTCTCTAAATCCCTCCTTTCCGCAAGCTACTCTGCTCTGATTGGACAGACAGCTCAGTGTGTTGTGATTGGTCTACCGCATACATCATGTGTCGAAAACAAAAATGCCCATTGCCTTCAGCTCCATTCGGAGGCTTCCTACAGCTTAGCGATTGTACACCGTAAACTAAAGACAATAACGAACGATGACATCGATTTTACCATATCAATCAGAGCGCGATTCCGAAGATGAAACATTGGAAGAACTAGTTATTTAACCAGAACCTCCATCGCAAAGGATGACTTGAGCAGGACGTTTCTCAGTGACACACTACTCAGTTTGAGGTACATTATGAGATGTTGCAACTGTAATTCCTCACCATCAGCATCAACAAGAGTATGTCCATCAACAAACCGATGTATATATTTCTAATTAATTGCGGTGAATGTGGGAATTTTATCAATAACGGTGCATACATTAGCCGAGCTCTAGCGTGAATCACTGATGTAATATAAACATTGGTAAAACAAATCTTGCTCCATCCCTTATCTTTACTCAACGTAGTAAGAACGACAGACGATCTGAATTAATAGAAACATTTTTAGGTAATAGTGGCCCACAGCTGCTTAGCAGAAGTATTTCAGTAAGACAGGGATAACGTGGTTTAGCCAATTAGCAGGAGACCTAGTCAAGTCAAGTCAAGTCAACCTTCATTTATATAGCGCTTTTAACAATATGGACTGTTTCAAAGCAGCTTTACAGTGATATTAGGAAATTAAAGTAACAGAGATTGTTTTGGCTTTACAGCAGCTCTAGAATAAAGTTATTGTCCAGCTAAAGTTAGTTTTGATTGATTCACTTCCATCGCAACGATCAATAGTTATTAACTTAGGGACCGCTAACAAGACACCGTTCTAACAGAATTTTTTTTAATGCGATCCGGTCGCTCATTTGCATAAAACAGTGCCTGGTGGCTCTGAGAATGTTTTATCGCTTCTGCGTAGCCACGTGAATCGGAATTATCCCAACAATGTTTTATCAGCACCGAGGTAAAGGGAAGGAGGCCTTCACAAGGGAGAGACTAGTTGACACTTCAGGACTGCGTTATCGTCGTGTCCAGGCCCAGGTCCTTCATCAGATCCGGATATGGCCTGGATCTGGCGGACTGCGGTAAACCTCGGGATAAACAGAGAGACTAATATTAGCGTAGATGCCATCCTTTTTATGATGTACAAAGTACATCAGGATTTATGGGAAGTGTTCCCGGTTCCGGCTGATCTAAACTATGCAGCCTAACATTGAATTATAGAAGTCTATAATGTGTTATGTGTATGCTAAGCCAAAGAGATGTGTTTTTAGTCTAGATTTAAACTGACAGACTGTGTCTGCTTCCCGGACAATGTTAGGAAGATTGTTCCAAAGTTTTGGTGCTAAATAGGAAAAGGATCTACCGCCAGCAGTCGATTTTAATATTCTAGGTATTATCAACTGGCCGGAATTTTGAGATCACAATAGACGTGAAGGACTATAATGCGTTAAGAGCTTGCTCAAGTACTGGGGAGCTAAACCATTTAGTGCTTTGTAAGTAATCAGCAATATTTTAAAATGTATACGATGTTTAATAGGGAGCCAATGCAGTGTTGACAGAAAATGCAGTTTTACAGATACTATTCACGTGACTTTCAAATGAAAGATTGCTATCAAAGAGCACACCCAGGTTCCTAACCGACGACGAGGACTTGACAGAGCAGCTATCAAGTGTTAGACAGTATTCTAGGTTATTGTGTAAGGAAGTTGTTTGTCCAATAATTAGAATATCTGTTTTTTCAGAATTAATTTGTAGGAAATTACTAGTCATCCAATTTTTTATATCAGCTATGCATTCTGTTAATTTGGTGAATTGGTAAGTTTCGTCAGGGCTTGAAGAAATATAGAGCGGAGTATCATCAGCATAACAGTGAAAACTAATGCCATGCTTCCTAAGGGTATCGTGTACAGAGTGAACAGCAACGGTCCTAGTACTGAGCCTTGAGGTACACCATACTGAACTTTTGATCTATAAGACATCTCTTCATTTACTGCTACAAACTGATAACGGTCAGATAAGTATGATTTAAACCATGCTAATGCAATTCCACTAATGCCAACATAATTTTCGAGTCTATTTAAAAGAATGTTGTGGTCAACAGTATCAAATGCAGCACTAAGATCGAGTAACACCAATAGCGAGAAACAACCACGATCGGATGATAAGAGCAAATCATTTGTGACTCTAATGAGAGCTGTCTCAGTACTATGGTACGGTCTAAATCCTGACTGAAAATCATGGCAGATACCATTTCTTTCTAAAAAGGAACATAGTTGTGAGGATACTGCCCTTTCTAGTATCTTTGACAGAAAAGGTAGATTTGAGATCGGCCTGTAATTGACTAATTCTGTAGGATCAAGTTGCGGTTTTTTAACAAGTGGTATAATCATAGCCAGCTTAAAAGTTTTCGGTACGTATCCTAGTGACAAAGATGAATTAATGATATTGAGAAGAGGATCTATGACCTCTGGAAGCATCTCTTTCAATAGTTTAGTCGGTATAGGGTCTAACATACATGTTGTTGATTTAGATGATTTAACGAGTTTAGAAAATTCTTCCTCTCCTATAGCAATGAATGAATCGAATTTTTCCTTAGGGAGACTACAATGCACCCTCTGATGCGATGCTGTAGTAGACGGTTGTATAGTTATAATTTTTCCCTGATATTATCAATCTCATAAGTGAAGAAAGTCATAAAGTCATTACTGTTGTGCTGCTTGGAAACTTCTGGGCTTGAAACTTTATTTTTCGTCAGTTTAGCAAACTGTTTCAAATAAATACCTCAGGTTTGGTTTATTTTCTTCTAATAGGGTTGAAAAATAAGCAGATCTAGCAGCTTTTAAGGCCTCTCTGTATGCAATTGAGCTCTCCTTCCATGACATGCAAAATATCTCTAGTTCTGTTTTCTTCCAGTTTTGCTCCATTTTTCTGGACGCTCTCTTAAGGGCCTGAGTGTGCTCATTGTACCACGGCGTTGGACTATTTTCTTTGATCTTCTTTAAGCGCAACGGAGAAACTGGAAAAGAGAGAGTTAAAATTTTCTGTCGCAATATCGAGTTCTTCTAAGCTATCTGGGATGCTGAGATGATGAAACTGATCAGGAAGATTATTAACAAAGCAATCTTTAGTGGCAGAAGTGATAGGTCTAACAAATTTTGTAACACAGAGTCGGCTTTGCAACCTTGGTTAAATGAAGTTTACACGAGACTAGATAATGATCTGAGATGCCATCGCTCTGCTGCAGAATTTCAACAGCATCAACACTGATTCCATGTGATAGCATTAGATCTAGGGTATGATTACGACAATGAGTAGGTCCTGACACGTGTTGTTTAACTCCAATAGAGTTAAGAATGTCTTTAAATGCCAATCACAATGCATCTTTTTCCTTTTCTACATGTATATTAAAATCACCAACAATTAGGACTGTATCTACAGCCAGTACTAACTCTGATAGAAAGTCAGCAAATTCTTTGATAAAGTCTGTATGGTGCCCTGGTGGCCTGTATACAGTAGCCAGCACAAATCTTAAACGTGATTTATCATTTGCACTATATATTGTTACATTAATCACCAACACTTCAAAATAATTATATTTCAAAAAGGCTTCTTGGTAATTTTGAAAATATTACTATAAATTACAGCAACACCTACCCTGTTGCCTTTCAGACGAGGTTCATGTTTATAACAGTAATCTTGCGGGGTGCACTAATTTAAAGTAATGTAATCGTATGGTTTTAGCCAGGTTTCTGTCATACACAGCACATCTAGGTTATAGTCTGTAATCATATCCTTAACAATAAGTGCTTTTGAAGTAAGGGATCAAATATTCAGCAACCCAAGCTTTACTATATGTTCATTTGTATTAAATCTGTTTTTTATTTGTTGAACATCAATTAAATTTTTGCCCTTACACAATATAAAACACAAAACAAAGTATTTTGAATACCGGTAGAAAATATATACATATAGTCATACTTACAGGTTGTGATTCTGAGGAGCAAGTTGGTCCAAATAAACTGGGTACTGACCGATCTTTCTAGAGCAAGCGTTTTGCAAATCCCGCATTGAACTCCCAGATTTGAGAAGCAGCCGTCAACAAAAAATTATCATGGTGAAGATGAATTTTAACCACTGATTCTTTACAGCCTCATCCTTTGGAAGTGAAAATAAACAGAATTTACTCTCACAGCGGAGAGCACAGCGTCTTGAAGACATGATATCCAAACGAACGAGCTACAGCAAGATGTCCTGTCCATGCAGAACGTAGGCAGGCATTATGCAAATGTAAGTTGTGACGTGTGAACTTTGTGAAAATAGATTCGAACTCCAAACGACTCATTTGAGCTGTTCAGAGTCAACTCTTTCTTTTGAGATAAAACGAACTTTAAAGGCACTTTAAAGAATTGTTGGATAATGACGCATACAGCAGAGCACACACCTTAGTGGATTGCTGGCAAAACAGGTGAATATTGGAAGTAGAAACACCAGGGGATTAACTTCAGGAGAATGATCACTAGGAACAATGGAGAACAGGTAATAGAGTCTTTCCTTGTTCAAGGCCAAACAAATACTGAAACGAAGGTGCGTGTTTTTATGTGGAGCAGATGAGGTGAGCAATTAAAGTGTGTGTAGGTGGGAGCCAAGTTGGATTCTGGGAAATGTAGTGCTGGAGACTGGGCTGGTGACAGGAGATAGTGACAATAGTAACTTGAGTAATAATAAAATTAACTAATAAATGTACACACTATATTTAATAAAATACACATGAAAACAGCTCTGTGGGATGATATAGAGTCAGTATTCAGGTTCAATTTCTAATGTTCACAAGTCATCGACTTGGCCAATATTAATTGGTCATTAATATTACAGATGTCCTGTGGTAAAATTACATTACTCCATCTACCCTTGCAAAGTTAATCCCACCCGAATAGGGCTTTAGACAACCAAACATTGAAAATACATGGGAAATTACATATTAAAGAGCAATTCACACAGGATAATATATCTCAGTAATACTAGCAGAAGTGGGAGGGGTAACTCTATTTGCGCATCGCTGTCACCTTCCTGTCATAATGTGTGTATTACATTGCTTCCTGATATCATGTGCACAAACACATATAACCTATATATATATATACACTACCGTTCAAAAGTTTGGGGTCGGTAAGATTTTTAATGTTTTTAAAAGAAGTCTCTTCTGCTCACCAAGGCTGCATTTATTTGATTAAAAATACAAAATAAACCCAGTAATATTGTGAAATATTATTGCAATGTAAAACAGCTGTTTCCTATGTGAATATATAGTAAAATTTAATTTATTCCTGTGATCAAAGCTGAATTTTCAGCATCATTACTCCAGTCTTCAGTGTCACATGATCCTTCAGAAATCAGTATAATATGATGATTTGATGCTCAAGAAACATTTATGATTATTATCACAGTTGAAAACAGTTGTGCTGCTTCATATTTTTGTGCAAACCGTGATTCATCTTTTTCAAGGATTCTTTTAAAGTTCAAGAGAAAAGCATTTAATTGAAAAAGAAATATTTTGCATTATTATAAATGTCTTTACTGTCACTTTTGATCAATTTAATGCGTCCTTTCTGAAGAAATGTATTAATTTCTTTAAAAAAAAAAAAAATCGTATTGACCCCAAACTTTTGAACGGTAGTGTATATATATATTTATATATATAAAACAGTTTATATAACAGTTATGTCTGGTCAAACAATGTATTAATTAACTTCAGATTGGATTGTGTTGGTAATTGGCACTTACCTAATGCTAAAAGATGTTTCATGCCTCTAACAAGCGCTTTAGATCTTCTTTCTGATCTGAATGGTATGTGGAAAACACTTGAGTTTTGCCACAGACTTATCCCAGTGTGAGAGCGTATCCATACTTGAAAAACCGCGGAAAACTACTTTTAAACAGGAAATGACTAAATATTTATGTACATATTTACAGCGGGTCTATTCGCACAGGATTAGTATTACCTGAGGTAATATTTCCAGACCTTTTTACTGAAGGTAAAAGTCGCCGTAATCTTTACTGACATTGTCAGTAATGATTACCGAGATGGCACATTCAGACGGGACTAAAATCACAGTGAGGACGCTAAGAGGAACCAGGGAGATCTAGCAGTCCAATGGCTTGACCTATCGAATGCTTATGGCACAGTGCCGCATAAGTTGGTTGACCACACACTTAAAGCTTATCACGTCCCCCAGAAGGTACAGCTGGTACTCTGGAACTACTTCGGGCACTTCAAGATGCGCTTCACCTCTGGTAACTTCACTACCAACTGGCAGAGATTGGAGGTCGGAATTGTGACCGGATGTACCATCTCTGTGATTCTGTTCGCAGCGGCGATAAACCTCCTCGTCAAGTCAGTGGAGAAGCCCAGGCGGGGAGCTGTGCTGTCGAGTGGTGTCCAACAGGTCCCAGTCAGGGCCTTTATGGACGACTTGACAATCACAGCGAGGTCAGTCCCGGAGGGCAGATGGATCCTGGAAGATTTGATAGAGCTCACCACAGTAGCTAGGATGGAATTCAAACCCTCAAAATCGAGAAGCTTGGTCCTGAAGCGGGGCCGTGTCCAGGACCACTTCCGCTTTAAGATCGATGAAGATACCATCCCAACAGTCATGGAGAAGCCGGTAAAGAGCTTAGGGAGGTGGTACAGAGCCGACCTGACTGACAAAGCTAGCATGAAGGAGATGCTCAACCAAGCAGAAGAATGGCTGAAAGCCCTGGAGAGGAGTGGCCTGCCCGGCAAATACAAGGTATGGGGCTACCAACACAGCATCCTTCCAAGACTCCTGTGGCCACTGCTTGTGTATGACAAAAGTGGAGGCTTTGGAAAGGAGAATCAACAACTTCCTCAGGAGGTGGCTGTCTGTCCCCAAAAGCTTTTGCTCTATAGGGCTATACAGCTCTGGGAGCAAACTGCAATTGCCAATTACATCAGTCGTGGAGGAATTTAAGACAGCCAAAGTCCGGTTAGCCATGACGTTGCGTGATAGTGATGATCAGGCTGTGCGACAGGCGAACATCGTAGGGAAGACGAGACGGAAGTGGAAGGCCAGCGGAGCTCTGAGGGAAGCGGAGGATCGCTTACAACATGCCGACATCATGGGCACGGTGACTCCGGGAAGGCTGGGCCTGGGAGTCATCACCCGAGCAAGCTGGAAGGAGGCAGGGGTAAAGGACCGGAGAGGAATGGTGCAGAAGGAGATTTGAGCTGTGGAGGAAGAGACCAGACAAGCCAGGGCAGTAGCCATGAAACAGCAAGGCAGCTGGACTCGGTGGGAAAGTGTCCGAGGAAGATCCCTAAGTTGGAAGGACATCTGGAACATGGAGGGGCATCGGATAAAGTTCCTCCTTAGCTCCGTGTACGATGTAATGCCAACACCAACAAACCTCCAAAGATGAAGACTGACAGAGGATCCCTCCTGTGCGCAGTGCAAGAGACCAGCAAACCTGGTGCACATTCTGTCATCCTGTCGGGAAAGCCTAACGGAAGGGAGGTTCAGGTGGCGCCATGATCAGGTGCTGGCGCAACTGGCCGATGGACTGGAGAAGGAGAGGAAGCGGAAAAGAACTAAGGCCCAAGACAAAGGCCCCCACTTCATTGGCTTCCTCAGGCCTGGGGAGAAGGCAGGCAAGGAGGGCAGATGTTTAGGGATCCTTGGTACGGCAGAGGACTGGGAGATGAGAGTTGATCTTGGAAGGCAACTCAGGTTTCCAGAGGAGATTGCCGTCATCAGCCTTCGACCAGATATCGTGCTCTGGTCTCAAGCAACAAGGCAGGTGGCCCTAATAGAGTTGACAGTACCCTGGGAGGAAATGATCGAGGAGGCACATGAACGCAAGCTAGGGAAGTATCAGTCACTCATCTCTGAGAGCCAGCAGAGGGGTTGGAGAGCCTGGAAACTACCGGTTGAGGTGGGTTGCAGGGGGTTCCCGGGACAGTCACTTTGGAGAGCATTGGGAATGCTGGGGGTTAGAGGGGCAACCCGCAAGAACCTGGTGAACAACATATCAAAGCAGGCAGAGACAGCATCCAGATGGCTGTGGTGGAAGAGGAGCGAGCGGTGGCTAAACCAGGCTGGCAGAGGGGGCGGGGGTCAGAGCTGAGTGGTGAAGTCCTGAATGGCAGAGGGGGCAGTTCCAGGATGCTGGTTTCTGCTGTCAAGCCCAATTGAGGTGTCGTGGGCTAGTTGATGAAACACCGGTGAGGTGGGGTGCCCACTTGAAAACCCAGTGAAGTCAACAGGTCTGAATCATGCAGCTCTGCCCTCAGTTGAAGACGTCTGAGAGGAGCGACTTCAATGCTAGCCACCCACATAAAGAGCTGGACGTAACTCCTGCCAAGTGCGGTGGCTGCGATATACCCTATCGTTTAAAGACAGAGGAGTTTTGGTAATTATTGCTTTACCCCACCTCTCTATGTTAAACTAGTCCCGTCCGAATAGGGCTTAAATCACCCAGAAACAACAGTACTTTTATGATGGATAGATGAATGCTTGATTCTGACTCATTAACACATACAGAAAAAGTAGAGCACTTCCAGATTTGATTACATAATAAATAGCGCAAATTACAGAGCGTTTTAAGAACATTATGGCCACATGAATACCCCACAAGTGCACATTAACCCTCTGGGGTCGGCGGTATCGCGGGCGATACCAGCTCACTTTTTTTCTTATTAGTGCAAAAGAGACTCAAAAACTCTGTTGATTTTGATCTTACATATAAGTGTTATACATCATTCAAAACTGTTAAATGTCTTCTTTTATTTGTGTACACTCATGATAAAAACAAAATGTTGTGTTTTTCGTAAAATAAAGAAAATAAACATGATGCGCATTCTGCCGTCTCTCTCAATGTGAAGTTCATTCTGAAACGCAAAAGAAAATTATCTGTAACTCAGCTTATGTTTGTCAGACAGACTTGCAATTTATGTCTTTACAAAGCTTGGAATCTCTATTTTTAAATGATGTAAATTATATCAAAAGCAAATATTCTCTGTTTAAGTAATCAGTATGAAAGCAACGACATGTATAGTTTCTTAAACGCATTCTAATTACCTCTAATGTGACCACACCCATGCGCGCAAGAGCGATTGACATGCAAATGATCCACGTGAAGGAGCAGACCTGAAAACGCTCTCAAAACAAAGAATCAGCGACTTCAGTAGCCTACTCCTCTGCGAGTTTGGAAGTCTGTGTTTGTCCTGTGTTGTGCTGAGCCCCTTGGATTTACATCAGCTAGAGGAACGCGATTTGAAGATGAGAAAGATTTTTAAGGTAAGACATCCACTCATAATGTTATTTTTATATAAACTTTACATTGTGCAACTAGTCAAACTGGTGCCAGATGGTGTTTACTCTAATATGGTGAATATTATAATGTTTAGAAAAGTGTTTACTGTTAAATACTGTGTTTGTGGGTATCTGCTCAAACGTAGATATGTATATGTGGTAACAATAATGTTTCATAGTTTGGAGCGGCTCGATCGCTTCAGTAAATGTTCTCTACACGTGCTGTGAGTTTCAGTCAGTTGCGCTGTTTTAACGATTTATAGGCCGCCTGCTATAGGCTATTGTTATTGTTATTTTATGCAGCCCTACACATAAAATGAACACCAGGTTGGTTGTGCCTTATAGGCATATTTATGTGTAGCCTACACGTATATTCCTACAGGGCACAACCAACCTGGTGTTCATTTTATATATATGTATATATATATATATATATATATATATATATATATGTGTGTGTGTGTGTGTGTGTGTGTGTGTGTGTGTGTGTGTGTGTGTGTGTGTGTATTTTGTACATTTTAAATCGCAATTTTAACCAGAAAAATCTAAAATGTATTCCCAAAATCGTGCAGCCTATAGTTTATCTTGATATCAGCATGTTCACAGTTGTTTCTTTTTTTTTTTTACAGGGAACAGATGCCACTGGATGAGTCCTGCTGACTTCAACATTCACATGATTCTCTGTACATAAACATGGTAAAATGAAAAATCAAACACCTTGGAAATGACAGGTATGTAGGCTACTATGTTTCAGGAATGGCACAAAGTTATGTGACTGTTCAAGTCTCTGTCTTTAGATCAGCGTGTTCAATAATGTGCTTTTTTGTCCTTTGTTGTGTATCAGTTTGCCTGTGGATTATGTTGTGTTGTAAATAAATCCAAACAATCAAAAATCCATTCTTTTTTAAATCTCCTCATTCTTTGTGCAAGGCTCCTCATAATGATTGGGTCTGATAGCACCTAATAGGGCCATTAGGGGAGGGTCTTTGTCTTTCTCAGGTGTGAAAAACTATATATTAATGGGTGGTTTACGCCTCCTCGCATAAAGCTTTCTTACACAAAACATGTCTTACAAATTTTAAATCAATATATTGTCTTATCTGAATGAGTAGTCTGGATGATTTTCACATAGTTTTGAAGCAAATATTCTAGGCCATGTGATACAACTTTCAAAAGTCTTGTGAAGAAATAATCAGTATGGGTTTTATGACCTTATTTCAGTGACATTTGTTTTTTGTTTTTTTTTCACAAACCACGCATAAACGTCATTATCTCAAAACTAAAAACTTTTACATACATGTTGCTGACATATTGCAGTAGCAGAGTTTGTGCTGAATACAGTGTAATAAGACTTTAGCCATGAAGATGTCACAAGTAACAGAAATAAGCACAAATGTCAGAGCATGTCAGAACACCTCCAGGACCCAGAAAACACCTCAGACCCCAGAGGGTTAAAATACTGAAAGGCCCACAATCTATTATTTCTCAAATATTGAGCTTGTTCACTTTTGTGTCAGATTATATTTGGCATCTACTCAGAAAGCAGTTGGGTTAAAGAAATCGAGAATAAACAATTGATACAAGTATCACTGTGACCTTCAAAGCCTTTGTACAGAATTGTCTTGTACGAGTTGGCAACTGTGACATTGACTGGTTGCACAAGCAGGGCTCCCCCTGGTTCAAACTGTACACCCTTACAATGTTATCACAGATAGGCTGACTGCCTGGTAAAAAGATGTTTCACAGCTATGTTCATTCTCACTTTTTAGCTATATCGATCTCTTTTAAGATGCTCGGTTAGCTAAGTGAGTGTTGGCGTACCAAGGGCAGCAATTACGAGGGCTGAGCTCTTATCCAATGAAGACAACAAATGGATGGCCTGACACTCCCTTCCTCCGCTGGATAAGAGACAAGAGCTTCTGATTGACAAGGATACAGCTCACCATATCAACTTACTTCTCTAACTGTCAATAATGACTGCGGCTCACACACACACACACATTACCTGATCCATTTACTGCTGAGATGAGATGGGGAGGGAGGGAAGGGGGTGGGAATCAACCTCTGTTTCTAATCAGTCATTGAAAATCAATGCCATACTTCACAGTTCTTTGATACAGGCTCGCTGTGAGGGATGCTACAATGAGATGAGAAGTGATGGACAAAGCCACAGCAGCAAAAACAGCAAGTGAGGTGTGTGTTACCACTCCATAGAAAATACACTGAAATGCACTATAAACCTATTTATCAACAATAAAATAAGCTTTTGTAATCCAGCATAAATGGATAATGGAATAAAAAAATAATTAGACTAAAGAGTATTTGAGGAGAAAATCTGAAGAGTGGCATGACATAAAGAAAGACAGAGATAGACAGAGTGGGAGGGATACAAGAGTATAATAAATGTACTCAGCAGAGTCAGAAAATGTTCCGTTTGTTCCTCTCTGTGGGATGACACCACTGATGTTCACTCACTAATAAACAAAACGCCACTTGTTTGCCTACGTTACACATTATACGTCATACATCGGGTCAGAGGTCACCCTTCCGCTAGAACTTGACTCTCTCGTGAACGCGTGTGCCACTATTCAATGCTATTACAGAGCCGTGAAGAGCCAGGATATTATTTAGTATAACTCTGATTGTGTTCGGCTGAAAGACGAAAATCATATAAACCTAGCATTTTGGATTCATCTATTCCTTTAAGGTGCTTTTTTCCATTCATTTAAAGTGAACCGTGAGCACAGGTTTCCATTTTTACCTTTCCAACTTCATTAGAAAAGTGTAGCTTGGACATTCTGCTAAACATCTGCTAAACTCATACTAAACTCATACTGGTTTGGAACCAAATGAATTGAAATTTTGGGTAAATATTCCCATGATGCCTAACTAGATATTCCAGTCACAAATCTAGAAACCCTGCAACTCATCAATGGGTTTATGAAAAAGATCTGGCAGAGGGAGATCTCATAAATGCTACTCTCTGTAACAACAACCAGAACATTTGGAGGAGCTGAGTCTACAGCTACTGAATCTGTACCTTATCCAGGTGTGTGTGTGTGTGTGTGTGTGTGTGTGTGTGGGTGTGTGGGACCAAATGTCCCCACAAGGATAGTAAAACCTAAAATCACCTACATTGTGTGGACCAGCCAGCAGTCCCCACGAGGGAAATGGTTTAATAAATCTACTAAACTTTGAATTTTGAAAATGTAAAAATGCATAAAGTTTTCTGTGATGGGTAGGTTTAGGGGTAGGATTAGTGTAAGGGGATAGAATATACAGTTTGTACAGTATAAAAACCATTATGCCTATGGAGAGTCCTCACAAAGATAGCGAACCAGACGTGTGTGTGTGTGTGTGTGTGTGTGTAGGGCAGGGCTGCTGAGGGCCTCTCTACCTCTGTACCAGCAGGGCCCAAGCTAATCCCTGTCCTGAGGCCCCAGAAAGACATCACCCTCTGCCAACCGCCTGGCCGTCTCCCTGCTGCTTCAGGAAATGAACTCCAGAAGAGCAGCCAGAAGGAGACTGGTAGACTCGAGGCCAGTGAGGAGCACCTCTGTCTGGAATGAAGAGACACAGGCATCCACCCCACCCGCTGTGACCCCAACAATGGTCAAGAATGTCTGCCACATTCTCTATGAAACGGGGCCAGAATAGCAGAGGAGACGAAGAGAGCAGGCGTGGAAGAGAGGACAACTAAAAGGATAAAAGTTTTAGTGTGTGTGTGTGTGTGTGTGTGTGTGTGTGTGTGTGTGTGTAATTGCAAAGGTGGAGGAAAGAAGGTATATTTGAGAGAGAGACATATAAGAAATATTAAGCTGGAAAAGGAAAAGCTACAATTTTATCACGTTACTTAACAACCACTTGCTTAACCAACACAAAATGGGTGTCGTAAAGCTTAGAAGCTTGTCTTAACAGTGAAAATAGGGAATATAAGGGGCTTTCTCACCGGAAGAACATTTTCATAGTTCCTAGATGGAGTTTTGGTTCCTTGCCACTGTCGCCTTTTTCGCCTTTATTCGCTTTTGGCTTGCTGAGTTGGGGACATTTAACATTTAATTTTGAATTTAACAATACTATTACAACTTTACTTTCCTGTTATCTCTGTAAAGCTGCTTTGAAACAATTTGTATTGTAAAAAGCGCTATATAAATAAAGGTGACTTGACTTGACTTGACTAGAACTATTGGCCGAAGTACCTGCTTTTTGGCATGTTCGCACCGCAGGAACTGGGAATGATTTTATTTCTAGGAATGCCTTTTGTTGGGGGGATGGGGGGGGTCTAACCAGCACAATAGGAACTACCAGTGACATAAGTGTACTCTGATTGGCCGAATGCATGCGAAACACCAGCACCTGCCATTTAAAAAAAAAAGCTGTGAAAACTCACAGATATATATTTACTCCACAAACTAACTCCACGGACATGGAAAACAGGATGGACCTCTCAACGTTTACGCTAAGGAGAAAATCCAACACAACACAGCGTCATCAAAATAAAGGTCCGCCACGCCATCAAAATAAAAATCACAATAACAAGCGCAGATTACGTCACTTCAGAGTTCCTACTGGCGGTGCGAATGCAACCAGGAAAATGGCCCTAGGGGATCCTTTATTTCTCAAGGAACCACCATGGTGACTGGTTCCTATAACTAAGTTCTAAGAACTACCCTGTGCTCAGCAGTGGCCCCTATGACCTAGGTATGAAAAGCTAGGTAGCCTAACTAAGTTTATTAAATTCATTCACAATATATACACATTCATTATTGATCTTATTCCTAACACAGGGCCGTAGACAGGGCTTTATAATCAAAGAGGTCCTAAATTTAAGGTTGTCAGAGGGTTCAATTTTTTTATTTCTCTGATATGTGCATTTCAAGACATTTGAAGGCCAAAAAAGGATAAGAAATAGCTTTAAAACCATGTCAGTGGCAGTAGATTATTTGTCAATACCTGCTCTCTCATCTCCATCACTCTTTCTTTTTCTCTGTCTCCTCATTTTGCCCTGGTCTCTTCCCCTCCTAAAAAATAACTTTTTTAATTTACTTAAGGCTACAAATTGTATTATATTAATTCTCAACATGTATACATTCATTATTAATCTTGTGTCTAACATGATGCAAACAGCTTTAATGTTTCTTGTCACCTCACAATGACAGTAAACTAATTATTACATTAGGCCTACATGAATCACCTTACAAAAGCCTATTTTCAGTATATTAGTTTGCCTGATTATTTTTGTCATTCGTTTAACATTTATGACCTATAAAAACTGTCAAATATGAAATGTTTAGTTTAGCTACTTACATCTTATCTCGCACTTGACGACCATAAACTGAAGCGTCAGTCCTACTTGCGTAACAAATGTATTGTTAAGAAAAAAATATTTAGTAAAATGCATTTCTAATCACGTTTGCCGGCTGCGTCAGTTAATGAGCATGCGCTTTAATGAATTACTGGAGAACGCGCTTCATGAGGCACACACGCACACACACGCATGGTCTCTCGCTCTCTCCCTCTCCGCAGTGCGCGCGCTATACGGTTTGGAGCACAGTCTCTTCTGTCTCGCATACGCGCTCTTGCTCGCTCGCTCTAGATTCCTGGGAGATTTTAACTAATTTGCGGGCATCAGGGAGCCACTATCAATATGCGGGAGACTACCGGAACTTCCGGGAGACTTGGGATGTCTGCAATATTAAATTACGGAAAGAACTGAGTATCAATTTGTAGTGTATTCTTGTAGTTTTAATAGGTTTTCAAAGTAACTTGAAAGTAAAGTAATTAGTAATCTGATTACTTTTTACATGCAGTAATCAGTAATGTAATCAAATTTCAATTTTAAAGTAGTAATTACTAATTTGTTGTTCTGTTAAAACTTCCCACTATGCACATTCAACAAATCTACAAATAAATAAAACTCTGAACAAACAAAATAAAAGTGAATCACTGTTACAGGAAGTCTGAGCAAGCATTGTCCTAATATCAGTGCTTTATATGTGCTACAAAAATGCTGAGAACAGCGTAGAAATGTTTGCACTGATGTTTACTAATTTCTGAGAAAGAGAGAGGAGGGTGGTGGGTGCACGAGGGAGGTGGAGACCAGCAGGACAGAGTGTCGAAACAGTTGATTATGAGTCCCATCAAGTGATCAATGATTTCATTAATAAGACGAATCATACAACTGTCACCACGTTGACACCAGTGTGAGAAATGATTCTGTAGCACATTTACCAAACCCTTCCTCTCGGGAATTCCAGAATTATCCCCATACGCACACATCCACACATCCATTCAATAATTTCCCGTTAGTGTAACAGCCCAGCACCAAACAGAGAAAAGAGGGGGGGCA
This sequence comes from Gila orcuttii, assembly GCA_026230005.1. Taxonomy (NCBI): domain Eukaryota; kingdom Metazoa; phylum Chordata; class Actinopteri; order Cypriniformes; family Leuciscidae; genus Gila; species Gila orcuttii. Next base: position 24,274,385 of record JAPDVR010000023.1, read on the forward strand.
GGTCGGACGGGACAGAAAAATGAAAGGAGCGTCAGGATAAACGGTTCTTACAGGGAGAGAGACAGGAAGAGGAAAGGAGAAAATCCATTTTGAGCCCCCATTTTCAATTAGGCTCCACAAGCTGTTATCACAGGTGTTGCAGAATAGGCCCGAGCGAGGGAGAGTGGCTGCTATCCGCCTGCTGAAATGAACCCTTATCTGCACGCCACAAAGATGGGCCGGGACAGACTATCTGTAAATTACTTTCCGGCCGCGCTGCTAACAGGAACTTTATTTCTGTCAGATGACATTCGCCTCTATTTGCTGCTGATCATTTAAATAGCTGCCTAAAAAGAGGGACGTCACCTCTGCCTCTCTCTTTCTGTTCACTGGCTCTCCTTTCATCCTTTTCATTATTTATTATGTTTAATAGTTTTATGAAATACTTATAAGCATATAAAAATATTACAATTTATGTTAACATTTTACATATTTTATTAAATATTTTAAAATATGTGTATAAAAATAAATAAAGTTTTATTACTTTTTTGGTTAGTAATCTACATGTTTTGCAATAGATTCAATGTAGTTGTTTTTTTATAAGTACCTTATAAGTATTTTTATAGTGTAGTTTAACTACTTTAAATTATTAGTGGCCTCTAGCTCGACAAGTTTCAAAGAGGCTTCCCCGACACGGTTTACAGTGAATGCATCTCAAGTCAGTGAAAACGCAAGTTTAAACAATTTGCCTGACAACCTTCCAAAGTCTTCTCTCCTTTTTTCCTCTGTTTGTCCTTACTTTCTTACTTCCCTCCCTCAGTTATTCAAGCTTCCTTCATTTGCGTTCATTTCATCACTCTGGCATCCATGAAAATGTATGATAAACCAACAATCCCGAAACTATTTTGCACTCTTATTCTTTCTGTCCCTCTCTCTCTATCTGAATGGCAGGTGCCTTTTTGCCCATTTCTAATTAACAAATTATCCCATGACGACCGGGTTTATTCAGTTGAAGCGCACAGACATCGCTCTCTCTCTTTCTTTTTCTCTTTCTCACTCTCCCTCTCACGGCCCAGGCAGCAACAATAGAATCAGAGGACTTTGTGGTCCACCTGCCTAGCAAATGATGTGAGTTGAGGAGGAGGAAAGCCCCCTTCCCTTCACCCCTTCCAAAGAGGACCAATCAGGCCATTGTGGTGGCACAGTCGGTTCCTTTGAGCTGTCAGGCCAGGGGAGCCGGTCCACAGATGAATGCTTTGCAGGCCTGCGCCAGTCTTTATCTAACCATGTGGGAATGCTCCCCACCAAGCCTGCACAATTACACACTGCGCCTGAACTTTTTCACAAACTTTTAGGCCATGTGGTGAGAGAAATAGGAGAGGAAGAAAAGTATTAGGGTGAAGGAGAAGGAAATGGGAAAAGGTACATTTTCATCATATATTCGTGTAGCTCAATAGTTAAAGCATAGTGCTAGCAATGGCAAGGTTATGGTTTTGATTCCACCTTGTACTAAGTAATTGTGGCTATTTCAGAGCTACACAGGAAAATTCAAAAGAAAATTCTTAACTATAAATCTCTCATTTATTTAATATACTACAGTGATCTGATCAAACACCTGTATTTCTTTACTCCCTATCTACTCTATTGCAAAATCATTTATCTAAACAAGCTTGTATTTCATCCTTTTTCTAAACTCCAACTCAACATTCTCACTGTGTTATTTGTGGTTTCCCCTTCTGCACATCCTCCAGACGTGCCAGGACTGATCTAGGATCAGTTTCAGCATTTATCTAGAGGTAAAAGGTTAATGTTGCACCTCAACCGGCCAATTCTGGGTCTGTCGAAAAAGGGAGGCAATTGGCCACTGACACTGTTGGGCTGCTCACAATTGCCTTTTGTTAGTCTTGAGGGGGCGGCCTGGGCGACACAGGTTAAAGTTGACAGGGGTTTAGGTTACATCAGATAAGAGGTTATGAGTATTGAGAGACCAGGAGAATGTTGGGTAATTATAACCACACCAGGAATGTGTAAGCTATCTTATGGCTGAGGTAAGGCCCTTCGGGAAGCAGGTCTGTTGTGATCGTTGGCCCATTATGGTCTGTTGAGAGCTTGCGGTCAGGACTGCTTACTGGAATCAGAGCTTATGAAAAAACTATGAAAACCTTGCTACTCTCAGAATGTCAATTTAGTTATATTTTCCAGAACACTCTGCCTTGAAGACAAGTTCTACAAACAGTTTACTCTATAATCATGCAAACAAGTCATAAAGCATGCCATATCAAGATTGTCTCTAAGGGTATCTGAAAATGTCACACTAATGCTGAAACAGAAATGCTTTTACGTATCAGAAGCATAAAACACTCTGGACGAAAGACAATTTCATCCTTTTCATCGTTTTTGTGAAACATAAAACTTGAGTCCCATGGAGTGTCAAGGGTGATGGTATTCATTTAAAAGTGATCCCCCGCGTCTCTCCCCTGAGTGTGGGACTGAACCCCGGCCAGATGATCACTGCAGCAAACTTTCCAAGACAAACCTTATGTTGTTCGGAAAAGTAATTACCCTTGCATTACAGAGAAAAATCCACAATCAGTAAACTAAATTACATCCATGCTTTTTCCACAACAGTAAAGCTGTATCCCATCTCATTCCCAACTCTCAGCCCCCCTCCTCTAATTAATGAAAGAGAGCTGGCCATCTGGGAATGACTAACAGTGAGAAAGAGAGAGATGGAGAGGGAGCTACTAAGAGCAATTAACGATGCCCTCCTTCACAAAAAAAGGAAATTCTTTTTTTTTTTTTTTGACTTTATGCCATATTACCAGAGGCTTTCATGTGTAGTGGTACAAAACCAGACCACTCATCAACCAAGACACACACCCGCACACCATTTGTGTGACTTTTTGTGTAGAGAAGGAGAGTGTGTATCACAACATTGATGCTAATACCATTTTAAGATAGTTGCATGTGATTTTAGCAAATTTTTAGCTTTCTTGCAGGCCCAAGCTAGTAGTTTAAAGTCATTCCCTGGCCAAAGCTGGTTTAGATGCATGATCAACTAGACTATCAGGTGATAGACCTGGTTTGACCTGGTAGGACCCTTTTGGTCAAGCTGATTAGAGTTTGTAGACTACTTTCAACCTGTAAAAACAACCCAGGATCATTGAAAAAAACTTTTTGTAAAATGATTTTGTTGCTGCATGCAAGTTTTGCAGCTCTTTCAAAGTGAAATGTCCAGTAAGTGGCAATAAAAATGTGTTCAGGTTAATGTTAATTAGATTAATTTGAATCTGGTAACATTTTGCTGCATTAGTATGTTGGTTGTTGTATGTATCATGGCAGTTTGGAAAAGAATTGTGCAGTGAGTGAAGCTAAATGCAGGGCACATTTTAGGAGGGCTTCTAGGAGGGCCAAAATTATGGCCAGTTGATAATACCTAGAATATCAAAATCAACCGCTGGCGGTAGATCCTTTTCATATTTAGCACCTAAACTCTGGAACAGTGTTTCTAGCATTGTTCAGTAAGCAGAATAATGAAGCATTTTCTTCAGTTCATGCCTTCCTTTGTTGATTTTCCCACTACAATCTATCACCATGGACACTAACACCATTCGTCACAGCTGTTCGTCCTTTTAGTCAATCATCACAGTGTATTTAAGTTCCTTCCTCAGTTCTGTTGTTTGTCGGTTGTTGTTTGTGGCTGTGTTTGACACTCTACGTCAGTTTACCTGCTATCTGTTTAAACTTCATACATATTTGTTATCCTGTCTTCCGTCATCTTCATCGTGTGACAGAACAACCGACCAAAATGGATTACGCCGCTAAATTTGCGGCTTTTTATTATTTTCAGAGTTTTTCCGTCTCGCCATCACCAGCCCCTTCGAAGACAAGACCCTGAAGTCACTGTTCTGGATCGGGGCAAATTACCATCACCCCGTTGACCTCCCAGACACCACCGGATTAAACTGGAAAGAAACCATCATCAGGTGTCTGAAGATTGTCTGTCCCCGATCGAGGACCCAGCCAGACCAAGAGCCCGAATCACCACCTTCGACTGCGGAGAACTCGTGTGTGTGCCCCCAGCAGACGGAGAGCTACCACAAGCCGCGACGCGTCATCCAGAGCCAGTGGAGAAGCGGAAAGAGCAGACCCTTGCCCCGGAAGTGGAGCTCCATCGTGAGTCTGACCAGGGGTGTGAGCCCGCAACATCAGTGGACGAGGGAGTCGTGACTAAGTAGAATGAGGACTGTCTGATAAACTTAAGTGAGGAAGTATCAACTCCCACCCAATCCCACCCGATACCTTTATTGTCACAGTTTTTAGACAGCACTAATGACTGTACGAACTATTAATTCCCAATTTTATCACTCTTCATGGACTGTGTTACTCTTACCATCTGTCTGTCAAGTCTTGTAGCATCGCAAGCTCAGACAGTCCTCTACCCCTGCCGCTGCTGGATGTTTACAGCCCTGCGCCGTCTCTGTGGAAGCCCTGCTATGATGTCGAGCAGCAGGTCGTGTTACCACCAGGAGCGTCACTTCAAGAGGACACTCCGTCTCCGGCCTCGGATCTCTTCGCTCCATCTCTGCCCGTCGACCTGTGGGCTCCACCTTGGCTCCTTCCACCTTTGGCTCCACAGGAGACCCTAGGACTTGCGGCCTCACCAGGTTCCCTTGTCCTGCCACCTCCCCCTTGGTCATTCATCACACCATTTCCGCTACGGATTTGAAAGCCGCACGCTGCACTCCGTCTCTCAACCTTTACGGCTGCAGCGATTTCCTCTCTCACCACGGCGTTGCCTCTGTCCTCTGTCACACCGGCTCCACCTCAGCCCTCGGGTACTCTGGCACTGCTTTTGACAGTAGTCGCCGAGGCATCGCCTTGGTCTCCAGTGCCAGCGATGTCGCTCGATTCCATCGACTCTCCCTCTGTACCTGTGGTTCCATCGGCCTCGTCTCCGTCGGTCTTCCCCCAGTTGTTGTTAGCCTCCACATCATCTTGGCTCCTCCCTCCCTCTACTCCACCGTGGGCTGTCGGCACTGATAAGCTCTGTGTCTGTGCCACTGGGACATTCCATTATCGCTGTCAGGGTCTTGTCGTCCTCCTCCCATCACCATCCCTTCGCCTCATCCTGCCATCATCCCTCCTCTTCTGCCTCTCACCATCCCTTCGCCATCATCTCGCCCACCTCCAAAGCCCCCTCTGGCCCTTCCTATGTTGTTCTGTTACGGCGTGAGATTGAGCATTGCCGAAGGGGGGAGTACTGTCTCTATTATCTTCAGTTCATGCCTTCCTTTGTTGATTTTCCCACTACAATCTATCACCATGGACACTAACACCATTCATCACAGCTGTTCATCCTTTTAGTCAATAATCACCACGTATTTAAGTTCCTCCCTCAGTTCTGTTGTTTGTCGGTTGTTGTTTGTGTCTGTTTGACACTCTGTTATGCCAGTTTACTTGATTAAACTTCTTACCTATGTGTTAGTCCAGTCTTCTGTCGTCTTCATCGAATGTCAGTGACATATTATCAATTTCTATTATTCAAATAATGTAAAATTACTGTAAGGCTGCATGAATTAGGCCAGTTGGAACAGGGAACCCCATAGGAAAGAAAAATCAAAAGTGAGATAACTTTAACATCAAATGGAGACTTTTGCTTCAGTCTCACTTTTCTCCTGAGACAAAAATGCTAACACTCTCACAATAGTCTATTTTAAAGTTTTAGAAGAGATCTAAAAAAATGTACACACTGTGCTCAGATTTTTCTCCTTAGCTAGATACTCTGGATTGCTCACCTTTGTCTCCTCTAAAATTTAGAAGTGTACAGTGTTGGGAAAGTTCACTTTCTACATGAACTAGTTTAAAGTTCAGTTCACAAATTTTAAAATGAACTAGTTCAGTTCAGTTCATACTTTAAAATTTTGAACTAGTTCATTAATAGTTCTTTTTTTCCATATGTTGCTGCGAGCTATTATTTTTTAAAATGATTGCCACAGCCCATATAGAACTACAGACAGCAATTATTTTATCGGCGGGCAAAGTTTGAACAGAAATGTACGATTTTTCCCATCCTCACCGACCTTGTCATAAAACTTGTTTAAATGATCATACGACGCTTCCTTGCTGCATTTTGTTTTGATCACGCATAGGGCGGTGCGATGCTGGTGGCTGGTGTTGCCAGATTGGGTGTTTTTTCCGCTACATATTAAGGCCTGTTTACGGTGTATTTTAGCCGGGTTTTCGCCTGGAAGGCTATATAGAAATCTGGCATCCTATTGAACGAAGTTAAACTGAGAGTGCTGCCGTTCACAGACACCAGAATGAACGAGTTCACAGTAACGGTCACCAGGCAGTAATACAGTACGTTCAGTTCACGTTCCCCCAAAATATGAACGAGTTCATGAACTATCGTTCAATGAACGCGTTCAGGCACAACACTGCTAGTGTACTCTCTATTCGTTCTGGTGAAATCACAAAACATAATGCACACAAACGTGTCCCTGCTTGATACACAACCACTGAGGAACATAATCGGTTTTGATGAGAAAAAAAACTATACGAGAAAAAAAAAAAACTATACGAGTGCGGATTAGAACCCAGAACCTCTAAAAATTCTACCACTGGACCATTAAGATATAAATTGTTTCAAATAGGCGAAACAAGTCACACGAAAATGCAAATACTGTTGCATTATCTAACGTTGTGTCGTCGTGGATATTGTAGTATTGTATTGCTAAATCCCCCGACCACTATGTCGGTCTGAGACAGCGAGACCTAGACAAGACCAAGACCAAAGACCGTCAAGGCCGTGACAAGACCGAGACCACGTAAAAGTGGTTTCGAGACAGGTCTCGAGACCAAGACCGGTCTCGAGACATACATCACTACAACAAGGCTATGGCTCTGACAGAGATTTCACTAAGCTCAGGATACTAAGGGCTGGTTATTCTCTTATATATCTCATTTAGGTATCAGCTTTGTCTTATGGTGCCAGTTGGTTAAACTTAGCATAGTTGCATATAGTAACTTAAAGAGCAATTAACCAAAGGGCAATCAGTCTTACTTTTCCAATTCTAATTAAACAGATTTAACTTTTTATTTAAATGACTCTAAAAAGTTTTTACCAGGCTTAAGGAAAAACATTTGACTAACTTTTAAGACTAGTTTAAGAAGTTTTTGCAACTGGCCCCCTTCATTTTTTTTTCAGGAGAAAAATGTTCAATCCAAAAATTGTACTAATATTATAAATACTAAAACTATAATTTAAATAGCATTATACATTTCAGAATATCAAGGGTTACTAGTTTAAAATTGTCTTCAATGCCCAGCATTGTATATGTAGCACATATTCCAAAAAAAAAAGGATTAGACAAGTGTAAGATGTTTAATCTAAGATAAATACTTTCTTTTTAACAAATGTAATACTAATGTACTAGTGCTTCAAGGTTGTTACATAACCCTTTTTTTCGTTTAACATTGCAATGTTTGTCTTGTACAATCCATTTTGCATGCATGTAACACAGTCCATGTAAAAACATTTCATGATTTCCTCTGCGGTGCAAATGCCAATCATGTTTAGTACATGTTAACTCAAAGATTCGTAGAAGAAATATAAATGTTGGAGGCCAATGATCTGCTCGCGAAGTCCTTGAAATCCATTCTGTGTTAAGGTAAGGCATGTTATTCCCAATTATGTGTTGTGGCTGTGTTGTTATAGGTCTGCATATTGAACAGAGGAATTATGGTATTCTTCTGTAGCCTGACGAGTAATTTAACCCTTGTTCAAATGAACTCAAAGACAGCCTATTTATAGACTATTTGTGGATGGCTGTTTGACTTATCAATTTGTGTCGATAAAGTATAATAGGGTGAATCCGGTATATAGTGCTTGCATAGTGCATACACTTGTAGCTGTTATGTATCTTTAGAAGTCCTTGAAATAAATGGGTTTCATAGCGCAGCGCCACGCATTCCGCGTCCTGTCTGAAAGGCGCTTCAGTCCTCAGCATGCACAAGTTCACGAACACCCCAAAATATTAACATCCTAGAATTCTAGAAATATTGAAATCCTAGAAAGGTTAATGCTCTATTGTGTATAAAATGAACACAGCACCTACACTAAACCCTACCCTAAACTTAACTTATATAATACAGGGTTAACAAAAAAAGAGAGAGATAAATCCGCATATGCCTAAGCAACCATGCAATTTTAACTTGCTTACATAAGATAACTCTTTGAGTTGTTTTACCCTGCACTTGTTTTGCCCTGGATTTCAAGGTACTTGTACCCAAGTGCTTTGAATCACAAGTGCAATGCTGTAAAGCTGCATTCCCACTACAAGCGACAAAGCGACACGATCCCATTCATTTCAATGGAGAGTGGGCGATTTCCGGCAACACGAGCAACAGCGACCATTGGTGACGGGATGGGGCATGTCCAGCGAAATGACAAAGTTGATATCTGTTCAGCTTTATGCAAATGAAGAGTGAATTTCGGGAGCAACAACCAATAGAAGTGAAGTCAGTGGAGTGCACGTGATCAGTCGCTCTTCAGTGCCGAGGCAAGATTAAGAAGAAGCTCCTTTCAGCAGTCAGCAACTGTCCTATAATTTATGATATGTCTCCATGTACATACGGTGGTACTCGCTGTGCTGACTCCGAGCCTGAATAGTTTTGTGAGCCCCGATAGACCGGAATTTGCCCTTTTGCTGCAAACAAATAGCTGTGATGGCAAAGATTTTATGTACTGATTAAATTTATATTTAAATGTTTGTTTGTAGCGGCAAGAAAACTGATTTGTTGTCTACAACATGGAGTAATATCTGTGAATGTCATTCACAAACGTTACTAGGCAACCAGTAGTGGGAATACCTACAAGTGACATGTAGTGAGAAAGTGGCTGATAGTGTGAATGCAGCATAACAGATGAGCTACCGAGCAAGTTAGAAAAAGCCAAAAGTATGGAGCTTGTTATGTGATGCAAAAGTCAAAATGTATTAGTTTACAAATCATGCACTATGGTAAAATTAGAAATTAGAACACTTAAAGGGAAAGCATGTAATTTATATGCTGCTAGCATCACCAAACAGAATTGCAAAAATAATGACTGTTTTCAAACAAGTTTGCTATTGGTCACTAAATGGACAGCCCCGCCCTCAACTCACATAATTGGTTTAGCTGTTGCTGTGCCAACCTAGTCGAGAAACAAACAGCAATGTTTCATAGTGCTACAAGCCACAGCTTTTACACAATTGGGACAAATCATTACAGTTTTTGGGGATAGTACTTTAATTAAAAAAAAAAAAATTAACAAAGAAAATCTACACACTGTATTTACAGTGTGCAGATTTTCAATTCCCTTTATTTGTAAAAACACTTCACCTTTAAATTCAAAAAGGCATAATCAATGGAGAATAGAAGTTTGAGCCTGACAAGTAATTAGAAGAGAAGGTTGAAGTTGAAGTGTTGAAGCTATACCATTGGAGGTTGTGCTGGAGGCCACGGCCTTCTCACTGATGTCGGCACGGGTGGACGCGCTCTTGGTGGCTACAATGGTCTCCACTCTCTTCTTCTTCTCTGCTGCAGAACTGGTCTGGGACTGGGTTTCCATGACAACTGAGCATTCCTCAGTACCTCATCAAGACAGGATACCTGCAGGGTAACAAGAGAGGAAAAGGTCGGAGGTCAGTGGTCAGAGAAAAAAAAACATTTAAATCAACAACAATAAACCTCATTAACAAATAACACACAATTAATAACAATCAATTAGTTAATCCATACACTGAAAATGACTGTTTTCCCAAATTTCCAACTCCATACAGAAACCATACAAAATCAAACATTTCCTTTAAACGTAAAAAAAAAAAAAAAAGTTAAAAAAGTATTAATCTCTGTTCATCCATCTGAATTAAACTGCTGTAAGTATCAAAAAAACATTCTAATCGTTTTCTAAGTAACCTGAGTATTCTTTATGAATATGGAATTAGCTGTCTGGGATTTACAACACAGCTATTCAAGTTTGATGTGCTTCAATCTCCAGAGGAGACGTGTAGCCACGATGAACGAGGAGGGGGATACAAACACAATTAATTTGGTTTGTTTAGGGATTTTTTCCCTCAGCCACTCAACACAACACTCTGTTAACAATCCTGGTTTGCAAAAAAAAAAAAAAAACAACAACCATGTTTGGGTTTCATCTTGTATATATAGGGATTTTACGAAAACCTGCGAAGACCTTGTCAAACTAGACAGCCCTCTGTACAGAACCTCAAAGAAGACCACAAGAGCCACAAAAGTCCTCTGCACAGACCCCTTTGGCCAGCTTCAACTGATATATCTGATCTCCAAGCAGAAGGAGCTGGATTACATATTTTGAATGATATCAATCCACAATCTGACTTGTGATGCAGCCTGGAATCATGATCACACCTTTTTTTTTTTCTTTTGGACAGAGGAGAACTGGTCCCCTGACTGAGCCTGGTTTCTCCCAAGGTTTTTTTTCTCCATTCTGTCACCTGATGGTGTTTGGGTTCCTTACCACTGTCACCTCTGCTTGCTTAGTTGGGGACACTTAAAAAGCAGTAATATTATTGACTTGACTGCACTGACACTATCAGATAAGAACTGAACTGAGCTGGATGATGTCATCACTGCTTTATAGCTAAAGTGAACTCAATCCATAATTGAGACACTTTACACAGTTTTTGAAACAAACTGAATCAACACTGAACTGACTTCAGCTGAATAATGACACTATTGTGTTTTTAGAGCTGCTTTACTGCAGAATTTAATTGATCATTATTTTCCTGTTTATAACTGTAAAGTTACTTTGAAACTATCTGTATTGTATAAAGCACTATGTCAATGCAGGTGACTTGACGTGTGTGTGTGTGTGTGTGTGTGTGTGTGTGTGTGTGTGTGTGTGTGTGTGTGTGTGTGTGTGTGTGTGTGTGTGTGTGAGAGAGAGAGTATGAGGCGCCACGTAGGATTTAAATCAAACTTCGCTTATCAATACATACATAACACACGTGCATATACACCTATAAAGTACTCGCATATGCATGTATACTATTGGATGTTCAAAATACATATATGAAATACACGTGCACACTAATATGAAATCCATACCAATACATATTATGTTAGTAATGAATGCATATACACTTGTGAATAACTTGCATATACATATAAACTTGACGCACGCATACACCTATAAATACTCGCACATACATATAAACTTCCATGCATATACACATATAAACACTCGCACATGCATATAAACTTCCATGCATATACACCTATAAACACTCGCATATACATATAAACTTCCATGCATATACACCTATAAACACTCGCACATACATATAAATTTCCATGCATATACACATATAAACACTCGCACATGCATATAAACTTCCATGCATATACACCTATAAACACTTGCACGTACATACACACTCTGCACGCAGACACACCTATAAACACTCGCACATACATATAAACTTCCATGCATATATGCTTTAGTTGTGTATATGTATATGCGAGTGATTTCATATGTGGATGTGCGTGAACTTTTCAGTGCAAACGGAAGGCATTTCAGTGTAACCGGAAGTAATTTGTGCGTAACCTGTCTATTTACCGCATTTGCAATCATGAGCTGTGTCCCAATGTGAAGGCTGCATCCTCCGAAGGCCGCGGACTGCAGCCTATTCATCCTTCGAAGGACGCACCATGTAGGATTTTCTAATTGCACAACCAGGTGTTCCCGATTACCTGGCGCCAAGCAACGGTGCGAGAGTACAGCTGCCATCCTGATCATTCATTTGTTATAATTGAATAAACAGCTATGGATCCAGAATTGGCTATTGTCATTTTTTTTTTTGTTTTATATTTTACTGGAGGACATGGTGAGGATGTTTCAGTCATGCATTTTCGCCTTTAATAGCCAAGACCATGGCCAGAGCTGGTTTGCTGCGTCCCAATTCAGAAGCTGCTTCATGAATTGCCAGATTACACTTTAAACTGTTCAAGTATTGGGTGTTAATTTACGTAAATAATGTAATGAAAAGAAAAGAAAACATAGGCCTATTAGGCATATAAAGGTTCAAATGTTAACTTATGTCTTACCTTGATTCGATTTTGTAGGCTATAGTGTATTATTTTTATTATTTAGCATAAATGGACAATATAAATGATGAATGTGGTAAATATATATTTCAACCCCGTATTATGGAGGGAAAAACCCTCCATCTGTGGGAAAAACCAAAGCAATCCGTGGCGACGATTTTGCAATCCGTGCCTTCAGTTTATAAACTGTACTCACAATATTTTTTATGTGTAAACATACATGTATAAAAATACACAATTTTATTTGTGTACACTCACAATAACAAGAAAACTTTGTGCTTTTGTAAAATAAAATAAAACAATCAGGCGTGCTTTCATGATCTCCGTGAACTGAGCGCGCCTCAAAAATGAACTGAAACAAAATATAGCCTCCTATACAAAGCTTAAAATGTCCACTTTTAAACGAACAAATTCGAATATAATTTCCAGGTTCTAATTTGGCCTTAGAAAACCAGTAAAATCGACAATTTTCCCATATTAATTTGTGAATATTTCAAATATTTAATAAAGGGGAAAAAAGTCATAAACAAAAATATGAAAATACGTCAATATTTTTTTTTCTTTTTGCGCAGCATTTGGTGTGTAGCCTGCAGTTAAAATTAAAATTTTGGTGCTCAACTTTGAACCAGAAATGATAGAGTATTTTATTTTAGTATTTTAATTTGTTTCCACTGTTGATAGGAAAATGCAAGTGTCCGCGCCCGTGCCTCCACACTCCACACAAACACTTGGATATGCGTCAAAATCTTGTGTTTATTTATGATAATCTTAGCCCTGTATTATTACTGTCTAACCTGTATTATGACTGACATTTGACGAATTGCTTTGTTCGTTTTTTTGATAAAAGCGCTTCTAAATATGTAGCCTAAATGTACTACTAATAATAATGATTATTATTATTATTATTTGGGTTTATAATTATAACTATAAATGAGTTCACTGAAGACAGCAATATGTTAATCATAAAATAATTTATGAATGTTTTATTTTTATATAATAAAACCTAACCTTGTGTTTGTGTTATATTTCTTTTTTATATACATATATACATGTATATATACATATATACTTTTTTATATACATATTCACATGTGAAGTCTTTTTTTTTCTTTTTTCTTTTTTTTGCTTATTCTATTATACTGTGCTTTTTCCTCCCAAAAAATGGACTTTAAAGGTACAAGCCTAAATGTCGTTTTTTATAAAATTCAAGAAATTATCCATTTTAAAAAATGAAGTTTAAACACAATGCAAAGCATCCCTCATAAACAGGTGGCCTGGTTGAATCATCGTGGGCACGATTTGTTAAACCGAGAGAACAGTTTAAGAAATCGTGAGTAATGTTTATAAACTGAGGGGATGGATTGCAAAACCGTCGCCACGGATTGTTTTTTTCCCCCCACAGAGGGGGAATATTGTTCCGTGAACGCACAAATGACTTCCTTTTACACTGAAATGACTTCCTTTTACACTGAAATGACTTCCTTTTACACTGAAATGCCTTCCGTTTGCACTGAAAAGTTCACGCACATCCACATATGAAATCACTCGCATATACATATATACATACGGAAGCGTATTGCATTCACTTGAAGAAAAAAATCTACTCTATTTTTCTGAATTAATGAGTTAATTATCTCAGAATTACGAGATAATTTTTCATGGAAAAAAGTTTTTGCTCTGTTTTTCTGAATTAACGAGTTAATTATCTCAGAATTACAAGATAATTTTTCATGGAATTTTTTTTTTGCTCTGTTTTTCTGATTTAACGAGTTAATTATCTCAGAATTACGAGATAATTTTTCATGGAAAAAAATTTTTTGCTCTGTTTTTCTGAATTTCTGAGTTTTTGAGATAGTTAACTCGTTAATTCAGAAAAACAGAGAAAAAACTTTTTTTCCATGAAAAATTATCTTGTAATTCTGAGATAATTAACTCTTTAATTCAGAAAAACAGAGCAAAAACGTTTTTTCCATGAAAAATTATCTCGTAACTCTGAGATAATTAACTCATTAATTCAGAAAAACAGAGTAGATTTTTTTCTTCAAGTGAATGCAATACGCTTCCGTACATACACAACTAAAGCATGCATCCACGTTTTATTTTGTATGTATGCGCGAGTGTTTTATGGATGTGTATGCGCGCATCGGGTTTATATGTATGTGCGAGTGTTTATAGGTGTATATCAGGGGTGTCCAAACCGGTCCTGGAGGGCCACTGTCCTGCAGAGTTTGGCTCCAACCCCAATTAAACACACCTGAAACAGCTAATCAAGGTCTTGATTAGCTGTTGAAAGTCATTAGGCATGCTAAAAACTTACAAGCAAGTGTGTTGAGGCAAGTTGGAACTAAACTCTGCAGGACAGTGGCCCTCCAGGACCGAGTTTGGACACCCCTGGTGTATATGCATGGAAGTTTATATGCATGTGCGAGTTTTTATATGTGTATATGCATGGAAATTTATATGTATGTGCGAGTGTTTATAGGTGTATATGCATGGAAGTTTATATGCATGTGCGAGTGTTTATAGGTGTATATGCATGGAAGTTTATATGTATATGCGAGTATTTATAGGTGTATGCGTGCGTCAAGTTTATATGTATATGCAAGTTATTCACAAGTGTATATGCATTCATTACTAACATAATATGTATTGGTATGGATTTCATATTAGTGTGCATGTGTATTTCATATATTTTGAACATCCAATAGTATACATGTATATGCGAGTACTTTATAGGTGTATATGCACGTGTGTTATGTAGCCTATGTATTGATAATCGAAGTTTGATTTAAATCCTACGTGGCGCCTCATAAGAGAGAGCCAATAAAGTACAAAAAATTGGGGGGGGGGGGGGATACTTAGGAGAGCGAAAGAGAATGCTTGCTCAATTTTTCCCTTCTCAGTTCATTTTCCTCAAATCCCAAGAAAAGAGGAAGTGGAAAAGAATGAAAGAGGAAAATTATGAGGTAATCCGTTTGACATGGACTGAAAAAGTAAGGGTAAAAGGGAAGGGAACATATGGAGAGAGATCGGGACATACACATTCCTGTGGACAAGCAAATACGGCAAGCTTGTGTTCACTCAAGCATAGCTGACGTGTCTTTTGTGTGCCCTATGGGGCGGCCGGCCAGTCATCTGCACCAATTAAGACCGGGACCTTTTCACTCATAATCCCATTGACCTGGCCTGTGCCATCTCATTCCATAGGTGTTCCCAAATTCCTTGTTCTTCATGCTTTTTCACCCAACTCCCCAATAACACTTTGAGTAAAATGTTTTTGAGTAGAATGTTATTGCACTTTCATAGCTCAGGAAAAGTCAAGAGAAGTACAAACTTTGTTCGAGATGTTTCTTTAAAACATTTTATTTTTAATGAGACTGAGAAATGAGAAAAAAAGAATAATAGTAACTTATTCTGAGGAGAAAATCTGACAAGCAGGAGACTAAAGCAGATGCCTCCATTCAGTCTCCATTTAATTTAATTGCTGCTTCATGAGAAACAATTGAGATATGAATCTACTTTGTGACTTTTCTTTCTTGAGTTCATACTAAAATCTTAGATTTGCCTTCCTGGAAAATTTTTGCACAATTTGAGACATGGTTGAGATCTCTTCTGAAATAAAAGTCTCAATTTAATCTCACTTCTAAGATTAAATGGAGCAAAACTGAGATATTAAAGAGATTTAAAAAATGTCCTACTTATTATGTGCTCAGGCTATTCTGTCTTGTTCATTTGCCCCATAAGTATGTTCATAATTTAATATTTTAACTTTATTATATACAGGTGTCCTTTAGTGTGTCGATCAATAACACAATGTCAATTACGCGAAATTAATAAATGAAAAGCTTACGGCCTAAAAGTATGCACCAGGATGTTAAAGCCAGCTATCTAAACACCCTGAATTGAAGAAGCTCACAATAGAATGCATTAAAACCACTGTTTTGTGGCAGTTGTTTCCCAAAATAATTCTCATATTAATGCTTATTCCTTGCACAGACAGAGACCCACACCAAATTAGCTGTGGGAAAGAGAAAGAGCGTTTCATTCTGCGTGCTGGCCCATAATCCTTTCTCACAAAAAGAGAAGCGATTAACCAGGTTTAAAATACCGCAATTCAGCCTTCTCCAAAGGAAAAAAAATTCTTATTTTAAGCACATTAAGCAAATCAATTTAACATAAATTATACGCTCTGCTGACAAAAGCAGGGAGTTGAAAGTCAGCTGTGAATGGTACTTCAAAGTCATGCACCCAAAACACACTTTGAGTCATTAATGTGCTTGATTGAAATTTGAATTAGTTTACTTCGAAGGGTTTTCCTCTTCACCTTGGCATCATGCAAACATAAGTTGCCTCCAAAGGTTTTGCATGCTTCTCATACTTGCTTATTCCTCGTAAACTCAAGTCAATTTCTATACAGTGGGATTTAGGCTTGATTCAGGCTCTCTGAAGTGCAGGTGAGAGGATTACAGATTAAATTAAAGGTCAAACAAACAGCTTTTGGGTTTAGTGGGAACATGATACTAGGTTGATTTTCAATAGGACAATCCAATCTGACTTCTGACCTGTAATGCTGCCTGAATCATAATCATACACTGTTCGTTCGTTGGCCAGAGAAGAACTCGCCCCAGACTGAGCATGGTTTCTCCCAAGTTTTGTTTCCTTGCCACTGTCGCCTTTGTCACCTTTGTCGCCTTTTTCGCCTTTGGCTTTTGGCTTGCTTAGTTGGGGACATTTAATATTCAACAATATTATTGATCTGCCTGCATTGACACCATTAAATGAGAACTGAACTGAGCTGGACGATGACATCACGGTTTTCTCCAGAGCGGCTAATATATAAATGAACTAAATTAATAACTTTTTTACAACAAAAATGATCCATCACTGAATTTACTTAAGCTGGACTATGACGTTATTTTCTTCTGGAAACAATCTTTGTTGCATTAATTTCCTGTTATCTCTGTAAAGCTGCTTTGAAACAATCTGTATTGTATAAAGCGCTATATAAATAAAGGTGACTTGACTTGACTTGAGCTAGTTTGAAACCATTTCACACAGAGACACACACACACGAAAAAAATATTTTTTAACTCCAGTTAAATTCCAAAAACTCAAATACTCCATACGTAAATATAAATAATGTATACTATAACTATATCAGTGTATGTATTAATGTATCTTGATAAATACACTGATCCTAATGGAAATTTGGTGTCAGCTGCCAGGTGGTGCCAGAAAATATGCAACTTTAAATTTTAAAAAACAATTTGTTAAAAAAATACAATTAAAATGTATGTAGAATTAAATTGGTTTAGTTCCATGTATGTATTTTTTAAACATAAATTGTTAAAAGTAAAATATTTGTATACCAGAAAAATTCAATATGCCTTAAATAAAAATATAACATTATATTAAAAAGTAAATACATATGAATCGGTACATCACTATACATGTAAATATAATATTGGGGGTTACTACTCAGTCTCTGTGCTCTGAGAAAGACTGAATATCTCTTTGATTAAGGGAATAAGCTCATTTACCGGCTCAATTACAAAACTTTCAACAGGACATTACATTAATTTTTTTAACATAAAAAAGTAATAAACTCTCTGCAATGACATCCTAGTGATCCATTACCCCATAACCAGCTACATGTACAGTGCTTAGCATAAGTGAACACACCCATGCTGAAGTTGACTAAAAAGAGGAATAAAAAAAATTATCTTAATGCCTTGATTAAAAAAATGAGGAAAAATCCAACCTTTAAGGACACCAATTTTCTTAGTGAATAATGTATCGTAAATAAATAAATGTTCTTCCTTAAAATACAGGGTGCATAAGTCAGGACATCCCTATGTTAAATTCCCATAGAGGCAGGCAGATTTTTATTTTTAAAGGCCAGTTATTTCATGAGAGATTATCTAGAGATTGGCATGGTTGACTTATGCACCCTGTATTTTAAGGAAGAACATTTATTTATTTACGATACATTATTTATTCACAAAGAAAATTGGTGTCCTTAAAGATTAAATTTTTCCTAATTTTTCCAAGATCAATTTCCAAAAGATGATTTTTTATTCCTCTTTTTAGTCGACTTTAACATGGGTGTGCTCACTTATGTTAAGTACTGTAGGTGTTGATATTGGTGGGAAATATCTACCGATGGTGAGGCAAACCAGGAAGGTTTTGGAGGAAAAATGGGTAGTTTCTACAACCTTTTCCACTTAAGATGTTTTAGACGAGCTGGAGAGGGACCTGGAATGACTTTCACTGCTGATTGAGCCCGCCACGTCTTACATTCCTGGGTAACAATTGCACAATGATGTAATCTTAATGCTTACACACAGTCCCTCTTTTCCTCTTGTTGCTCAGTAGATAAGAACGGAATAAAGAATGCGCAACAATACCAGACCTCTAGTGAGCACCGGCTCCTTGGCTTATTAGCTGCCTTGTTTGTTTGTTTGTTCTTCCCCGCATTGGTTTGTAAGCTGAGAGAGAGCGAGTGGAGAGATTCAGAGAACAAGAGACCCAAAAGATGTTGCAAATGAAGGAGTGGCTTTTTCATCTTTATTCTTCCCCCAGAGGAGAGAAGTTTTTGTTGTGTAGTCCTCTCGCAAATGCTCCTGACAAGACTCATTTCCATGCTATACCACTGAGCTCCAAAGTCCTGTCTGATGGATTGCATGCTTTATTCTCTTAGACAAGGGATAGGCAATTCTGGTCTTGGAGGGCCACTGTCCTGCAGAATTTAGCTCCATCTCTAATCAAAGATTACATGCTTGTAATTATCAAGTAATCCTGAAAACTTTGGTTAGATTTTTCAGGTGTGTTTTTGTTAGAAACAAATGAAAAGGGGGAAATGCAAGTTCAACTTTTTGCTTGAAAGCTTCCAAAATCTTCAAATCTCAGTCAGGGCCTAACACACAGACAAATGAAATGAAAACACACAAGTTAACTTAGTTCCTATACGAAGTAGTCAAGCTTGTGTGTGAACATAGGGGGAAACGGGTGTAGTTGTCAGGGCTATTATCTGTTACTCTCTCTCTGTTACTCTCTCTCTCTCTCTCTCTCTCTCTCTCTCTCTCTCTCTCTCTCTCTCTCTCTATATATATATATATATATATATATATATATATATATATATATATATATATATATATATATATATATATATATATATATATATATAATTTAAAATATATTATTTTATATAATATCATTTATTTTATTTATTATTTTTATTTTTGTAAACTATGTAGTCACCTTTATTTATATACCACTTTATACAATTCAGATTGTTTCAAAGCAGCTTTACAGTGATAAACAGGAAAATAATGATCAATGATGCAAACAGAATTCAATTCTGATGTAAAGCAGTTCTAAAAAAAACAAAACAATAGAGGTCACTTTTCAGCCAAAGTCAGTTAAGTGTTGATTCAATACAACTGTGTAAAGTTCATCACATTATGTAATGAGTTTATATCAGCCATAAGTAGCTCTACAGAAGACAACAGTGTCGTTATTCACTTCGGTTCAATGTTGATTCCATTCAGTTCAATAACAGTGTAGATGCTGCAAAAACGTCACCATGAAATATAAATATCTATATAATATACATATTTAAATAATATATTTTAAACAATGCAAATATTAATATAAACATATAAACACTTCAGGTAAAAAGTTTGGAAAAATTAAGCTTGTCTTAAGTTTTTATGATGTTTTTGAAGTCTCTTGCTTGCCAAGGCTAATTTTACTTGATTGAAGATACACAAAATCTGAAATACTGTGAAATATTATTATAATTTAAAATAATTGTTTTCAGTTATATTTTAAAATGTGATTATTTTTGTGATGGCTGTCACGAACTGCTCTGAGACACGAAGGTTGAGTATCCAAATGCAGTTTATTTTGAAAGGATAATCCAAAGACATAATCCAAAGTACAGGCAAGGTCAAAGACAGGCAGGCAGTCCATTCAAACCAGCACAACAAAAAGGCAGGGGACACATGCAGGAAAAAAGGGGAATCCAAGAAACAGGCAAAGATCAAAATCCAAAATCACGGGATTAACAGAGAAAATGCTTGGAATTGCAGTGTAACACTAAAGAAGACTTTGCAGGGAATGACAGAAAGAACCAGGCTTATATAGGGTGAGTAAACAAGATGATGAGACACAGGTGAATGTGATCATGGCTGATTAGTCTTGGTAAAGGGCTATGGGGAATGGAGTCTGTGGATGTGTGGAGATTGGATGTGTGGTGTCCCTCTGATAGTAATTCCGGGCACTCTCACTGGTGATCGTTACAAAGCTTAATTTTGAGCATCCATTATTCCATGCATTAGTATCAAAGGAGCCTTAAGAGATCATTCTAATATACTGATTGATGTTTAGTTATTATCACAGTTATTTTAAATTATAATAATATTTCAAAATATTGCTATTTTTACAGCATTTTTTATCAGATAAATGTAGCCTTAATGAGGTATATATAGATATATACAAAATAAATAAATAATTAATATAAATAATATTTGTTACATTTATACATTTTGTTGAAAAGGCTATAATAGGCTGTTTAATGGCAAGTTCCATCATAGCAACTTACACCATGGTGTGACAACATGCCCCAATAGCATCAATATATATAGAACTGTATCTTTTATACACTCATCTCTCAGAGCACTCCTCAGAGCACACCTCAGTACCTGTCACATCTCAGTACCTCACAGTAACTCACAACAGGTATTGTTCACCTCTGAACACTGGCTCACTTACAACTAGAGACCCACATACATAGAACAGCTCTACACTGGCTATACATCAGTTGATCTTAACTAACTAGCTAACTAACTAAAAAACTAACTACCTAAATAAATATTTCAGATGTTGCACTTTCATATAGCTCATGAGACTTGGAGTTTCACATTGCAAACATTAATTATAATTAAGTAATTAGTATTTGTCTTATGTTAATTGTCCAAACATTATTTAACAAGATAAATGTACATAATATATTAAAGCATGCAATATATTAATATGTGTTTTTTTTTAGAGAATTTGTTTAAGCATAAATGTCACATGTTTTATTTATTAATTATGTAAAGATTGTTTATTAAAATGATTGTTTGTTATTAATGATTCATTTTCAGTTTTTGTATAACACTGGCATTTTTTGTTTAAACAACTTATATAACACAATTATTTATAACAAATTATTTTTATTATTTTTTTTATTATAATTTGTATTAATGATTTTTTAATTATTTATCATTTTTTTATATTAATGTTTGTTAGCTTTAAGGTTTTTTTACAACATTGCTATTGCTGCTATCCTATTGCTATCCTCTTGATATTTTGTTTAAACAACTTATACAACATTTATATATAACATTTCATTTAAATACTATTATTTACTCTATGATTATTTTTCTAATCAACATGTTATTGATTATTTTGTTTTATTCATTTAAATATGCAGATATGCATTTAGATAGTGAATCTTAGTGAATTTTAACTATCTACTGAAATTTGGGAGGAGAAATTGGGACACATGAAATCCCTTGGCTCTTAGGATCAGGAGAAGCAAAAGACAAAAGCAGGTTCATGACATTTTTTTCTTATGGGACAGTTTAGTTACTCCTCAAACCAAATTTGACCAAATACACATGATTCATATGTTCACACACACACGCACACTTGCCTATCCAATCAGACAGTCAAAGAAGAGAGGCCTTATTAGCCCCAGTGGTGTAGAATCAAGGAGCAAATTATCTAATCTCATGGCTTCATGATTCATCAAGCCAGAACCCAGTCTCTTAACAGCCCCACGCTGCAAACAGCCCCCCTGGAGAAGTCATAATGTTTACTTAAAGACAGGCTGCCACCACAGGCACGCTTTATTAGCTCTTATTAATTCCTATACAGGCCCCGGCAGCCTCGCCATTTACAGCTTATTACAACCTAGAAATTAGACGAAGTCATCCTACAGTATAGGGCTCTGTCGATGAAAGAAAAGGAGGGGGGGGGGTCCGTAGGGGGATGTATGCAATATGAAAAAAAGTGGAAGCGAGATGGAGGGAGGAAAAGATGAATGGAGGAGAGCAGAAGAGAGAGGAAAGGTCAGGAAAAAGGAATGCATTAGATTTAACATAAACAAAGATAAAGAGAGTGTGGAAGAAAAGCTAAAGTAGGATGGCAAACCTCTGAAAATTAGGCCAGATAAAGTTATCGAAAATTCTGAAAGTGGGATGATGAGAGGTTAGAAGAGAGGGTGAAGAAAGGAGCATGAGCTGAGACTTTTAGGAATGACTTCATTTCTGGAATGGGCACTTTTTAAAAAGCTATTCAATCATATATTCCAGCAATTTACTTATGTACTTCCATATATTAATGTATACTGGCGTACATATGCTTATATGTTGTTTGCTTAGTTTATATTTTGTTGCTTTCTTTGTTGACTCTTATCAAGCAAGCTCAGTTTAATTTTTTATCTACATATTTTCTTTATACATACTACATACTCTTCTAGACTAACTTGCGTTGTCGCCTATATTATTCAATATGTGTCATCATCGTACAGTCTACATACATGACGTATCCAATTTTATTAGATCCATGTCCATGGGGGTTTGGCCGGGGGGGCTCAAGACCCTGCCCCTTTTGTCTCAAAATGTATTGTGCCCCTCTCTGATAATTGTAAATAATAATAATTATTATTATTATAAATAGTATAATAGATAACAATACACGTATACACTATTGCCACTTACAATAATAATACAAAAAAATATTATATAAAAATTTTTTTGGCGGAAGCATTTGGCAGAGATTTCCTTTGCAGCGCTATGTACGCAGCAGTTCGCCATGAGTCTTCAAACTACAGGAGCAGCAGGTAACGTTAAGCTAATATGGAAAAGTTACATTTAAAGTTGCGGCAGCATGCAAGAGCCCACCAGAATGGGCATGGCTTAAGGCAATAAGAAGCCCCTATTTTTCGCCATATACAGATTTTATCTCCTTCAGCGACCTTTACGTCTCTGCCTCCTCTGAAGCCTTCACCGTGAAAACAAGCCATACAGCTAGAGCGAGCCGTGCATTCAGCGGACAGCGCCTTCTCACTCACCTAAGAAGCCGCCTCTCTTCTGTCGCTGTTCTCCTGTGGCCATCCGGCGAACACGCTATATCCTTTTCATTTCTACTGTGTAATCGCCGCTGCGATACTCAGTTCTAAAAGAGCAATTTTCGCAAGCGTTGTTCCAAATGCCTAGCTTTTAATGCATCTCGTGCAGATCCCTTCTGCACGAGGTGGACGGGCACACGGAGTGTGCCACGTGCCTGGGAGCAGGCCACGCTGAAGCTGCACTCTCTGCCACGGGCTGCTCTCACTGAGAGAGCCTGCCTATCTCAACGCTGTGGATGCGGTTATCTCTCTTTCAAGATGGCGTCACCGCTCCTCCTGCTCTTCCTTTACCCGCACTACTTCAGCCGCGGAAGAAGAAGCGCCGCAGCCATCGGCAAATAAGCATAATGGAAATAATGGAAATAAGCAAACCAATGCTGGCCACGTCCCCGCTTGCCTCTTTTTCTCCATCACAGTCTCCTGTTCACTCAGACAGACCAGAATTTGATGCGAGCAGCAAGTGGTGGCCAGTGCAGAGAGAAGAGGAGAGGAGTGACGAGGGCCCTTTGGGGTTCGTTGAAGACAAGACGGGCTGCAGCATTCTGGATCATTTGTAGAGGTTTAGTTGCACATGATGGAAGTCCAGCCAGAAGAGCATTGCATTAATCAAGCCTAGAAATAACCAGGGCCTGGACGAGAAGTTGTGTTGCATGCTCAGTTAGGAAAGGCCTGATCTTCCTAATGTTGTGCATTGCAAACCTGCATGATCGAGCTGTCTTTGTAATGTGGTCTATCTTCAAATATTACTCCAAGATTTCTGACCGACCTTGATGGGGTGATTGAGGATGAATCTAGCTGGATAGTGAAGTCGTGCTGTAGAGACGGATTGGCAGGGAGGACGAGAAGCTCAGTCTTTGGCAGGTTGAGCTGCAGGTGATGTTCTTTCATCCATGCCGAGATGTCCACCAGACAGCTTGAGATACGTGCAGCTACTGTGGGATCATCTGCTTGAAATGAGAGGTAGAGCTGGGTGTCATCAGCATAGCAATGGTAAGAGAAACCATGTGGTGTAAATGGAGAAGAGGAGGGGTCCAAGAACTGAACCCTGAGGAACCCCTGTGGTCAGTTGATGTGCTTTGGATACCTCGCATCTCCATTCGACCCTGAAGGACCTACCTGTGAGATAGGACTCAAACCAGTGGAGGGAAGTTCAAGTGATGCCCAGTGATGAGAGGGTGGACAGAAGGATCTGATGATTCACAGTGTTGAAAGCAGCAGACAGATCCAGCAGAATGAGAACTGAAAATTTGGAAGCAGCTTTTGAGATCCGCAGGGCTTCTGTGACCGACAGTAATGCAGTCTCAGTTGAATGCCCTTTCTTGAAGCCAGACTGATTTACATCTAGCTGGTTGTTCAGAGACAGGAAAGGTGATACTTGGTTGAAAGCAACTCGTTCAAGTGTTTTCTCAATGACTGGTAGGAGAGAGAAAAGTCTGTAATTCTCTAAAAGTGATGTGTTTAATGTTTTTTTAAGCAGTGGAGTTACCCGAGCCTGCTTGAATGCTGTAGGGAAAATGCCAGTGTGGAGGGATGAGTTGATGATGTGTGTGAGTGCTGGTAGAAGTGTGGGAGAGATGGCCCACAGACGATTCGTCTGATATGGAGTGTATTCGGCAAGGCAGAGGTCGACCTCTTAACCTCGGAAAGCAACACTAATTGCGAAATGTTCTTTTTGAAGAACAGGGACGCACTGACCCATTCCTAGCCAAAACGCCCTCTATATGCTTTCCAGTCTCTATGATCTACCGTCTACCAGGCGCCTCTATGCTCTGAAATGGTCAGTATTCACCAGCTGGTGCACAGCTAGGGACCTCGAGCCCCAGTCATGTGAGGTGTCAGTGGTACTCTCCTTCCTACAAGAGCTTCTCTGGATGTGGGTCGCTCCCCATCCACACTCATACACAAGTGTATGTGGCAGCCATAGCAGCTTACCATGCTCCTGTGGCTGGCCAGTCACTGGGGAGAAACAACCTCGTCGTTCGTTTCCTTAAAGGAGCCAGGAGGAAGAATCCCCCCGGGCCCCCTTCTATACCGGCTTGGGACCTCTCCACAGTCCTTTGGGCCCTGAAGGGTCCCCCGTTTGAGCCGCTGCAGTCGGCTGATCTTAAACCACTTTTTCTGAAAACTGCTCTGCTGCTGGCCCTGGCATCAGTCAAACGAGTGGGAGATTCACAGGCGCTCTCTGTGAGCCCTTCCTAAAGGGTTGGTGACTCCAGGGTCAAACTCAAGCCAAGGCATGGTTACATACCCAAGGTGCTCTCAACTCCGTTTAGAGCGCAGGTCATTACATTGTCAGCACTTCCACCCGCGGAGAACGATTGGGAGGCTAATTTGCTCTATCCTGTCAGAGCTCTAAAAATCTACCTGGAACGTTCTGCACCATTTAGGCAGTCAGAACAGCTCTTTGTATGCTTCGGCATTCGCACCAAGGGGTTATTGATCACGAAGCAGAGACTGTCCAGATATATAGTGGATGCCATCTTTCTGGCATACACCTCTGTGGGCCAGGTTTGTCCCATAGGCGCTATAGCCCACTCTACAAGAGGCATGGCCTCTTCGTGGGCCTGGTCCAGTGATGTGCCAATTCAAGACATATGTGCGGCGGCTGGCTGGTCCTCGCCATCCACATTTGTAAGGTTCTATAACATGGAGGTACCTTGCTTGCAGGCTCGAGTCCTCTCAATATGATAATTAAACCCGACTGTGTCGGGTCTTATCAGTCTAACACAGGGGTAGGCAAGTTCGGTCCTAGAGAGCCGCTGTCCTGCAGAATTTAGTTCCAACCCTAATCAAACGCACCTGAACAAGCTAATCAATGTCTTCAGGATTACTAAGGCTATAGGCAGGTGAGGTTTATTTCAGTGTTGGAGCCAAACTCTGCAGGACAGCGGCTCTCTAGGACCGAACTTGCCTACCCCTGGTCTAACATGATTACTGTACATGAGCACAAGTTGCCCAGCCCCTCTTTTCATGAGACCCGATTTGGGTCCGGTCCCTGTTCTTGTGAGGGTTTATTATGGCTTGTTTCTGTGAGCCTCGGGATTAGAGCCAGTTGCTAATAGTGCGGTGTGTTACATTGCTTCCCCACTGCGTATTAGCTACGCAATACGAAGTGATCGTTCTCGAAAGGGAACGTACTCGGTTACTAACGTAACCTCGGTTCCCTGAGAGTAGGGAACGAGTATTGCGTAGCCTGCCGCACTATTGCAATCTGTCAGTGTTTGTCACTTCAGTCGATTTAACCTGTATATGGCGAAAAATAGGGGCTTCTTATAGCCATAAGCCACGCCCATTCTGGCAGGCTCTGATGTGCTCTGGCGCCAAGTCACCTGATTGGTTCGCGCGTTAGAGGCGCTTCACCATAGGATGTGCAGATGGATGTGCTAGACGCTCTGCTGTGTTCGCTGTGCAGCTGCACTGCGTTTTAAAATATAGGCTTGTGGTTATTAGCTTTGGGAAATACATCTAGTGAAATTAAATCTTAAGTCCATGTCCAACTCTAAATTGTAAGGAATTTATATCTTTGATTTCATAGTAACACTTTACACTTTACAATTCATTTGTTTATTATTCATGTATTAACTAACATGAACTAACCATGAGCAACACATTTGTTATTTGTTATCTGTATTTGTTAATCTTAGTTAATAATAATACACCTGTTAATTGTTTGTTCATGTTATTTCACAGTCAGTGCATTAACTAATGTTAACAAATACAAGTTTTGATTTTAATAATGTTTTAGTAAATGCTTAAATTAATATGAACTAAGATTAATAAATGCTGTAGAAGTGCAGTTCATTATTAGTCCATGTTAACAAATTTAACTAATGAAACCTTATTGTAAAGTGGTACTGATTTCATGATAGCTAACACTATATGACATACTGTAGACTCGATTGCTCGATTGCTTTTGTCCGCCTCGCTGCCTGCTGTGAGCTGTGAGTTTGTTTGTGTCGTGGCTGTCTAAGCCTCGTATTAGCTTCGTATTTCCTTCTGTTTTTCCGTATTTCTCTCTTTATTCTGTTCTGAACCATCATTTAACTCATAATTACAACTCGGACTGTTGGCCAGACGCGTCTCAAGCCATTATACGGCTGGAACCGCAAATACGGTTGGAACATTGGTTGTTGGTCGTAGAGCGAGACACCGCTTCACTGCTGTTCGCCCTGCGATCGACTGCTTTTGTCAGCCTCGTTGCCCGCTGTGAGTTTGTTTGTTTGCGTTTGTTTGTTTGCGCAAATACGGTTTGAACATTGGTTGTTGGTCGTAGAGCGAGACACCGCTTCACTGCTGTTCGCCCTGCGATCGACTGCTTTTGTCAGCCTCGTTGCCTGCTGTGAGTTTGTTTGTTTTCCCGTCTATCGTGCGTCTACATTACACCCATACCACTAAAAAGACGGTTTTTACCCAAGACTTGAGTCATAAATTAGTATAAATATTAATAGCATCACTGGTTGCATCATTGCTAACTTACTGTCCATCTGTTAAAATGGCGAATATATCAGGTGTATTTTATCTACCTTTTGGTGCAGATGAGAACAAATCTGAATTGCTTGCGGTGCAGTCTGAATTAGAAGCTGTAGAAAAGCAGATCCGTGACCTTCTAGAGAGACAAGCTGAGCTGAGAGACCGGCGTTTAGCTCTTGAAACATCACGCGCTGATGCACACGGATCAGTGATTAACGTTAGTAACCCGCTGATGTTGACCTCGTCTACTCCGTGCGTTTCTCAGCATTGGTCCCGAGCGTCCAGGTCACGATCAGCCATGATTTCATTCACTCCGGCTCCAACACACCACCACGAAGCATGGGTGGTTCCGCGGAAGCCGAGAGCCAGGACAAGAATCTTTTCGCCCCTCCCGGTTTTCGAGATCTCCACTCAGAACCGCTTTTCCCCTCTTCGCGAAACGGAACGCGATGCTGTGATCATCGGCGATTCCACCGTCCGACACGTCCACGCTACGTTAGGTAAAAGTAAGGTGCACAGTCACTGCTTTCCTGGTGCTCGTGTTCTCGATATCACTGCGCGGGTAACTGAGATCTTGAACGGTGACGAGCGCGTCAGAGCTGTTGTGCTGCACGCGGGAGCTAACGACATTAGGCTGCGACAGACGGAGGTTCTGAAGAAAGACTTCAGGAGCCTTATCGATACGGTACGCAGCACATCGCCTTATTAACATCGATTATTGTGTCTGGACCGCTTCCTACGTACCGACGAGGGCATGAAAAGTTCAGTAGATTATTCGCGCTAAATGAATGGTTATTGTCATGGTGCAATGAGCAGAAACTGATTTTTGTAAATAATTGGAATCTGTTTTGGGAGCGACCAAGGCTCTTCCGCGCTGATGGCTTACACCCAAGTAGAATCGGGGCAGATCTTCTGTCGGATAACATCTCCAAGATGTTAAATACCATTTGACTAGTAACCAAAAATCCAAATCACAGTCTCTACTGCACCAATTTAATTGATATTAATACTAGTGTAGAACATTGCATAGAAACTGTGTCTATTCCTCGTTTACTAAGATCAAATAATAAATCTACTGCGGGATCTAGAAAAAATCTAATTGTTATTAAAACAAAAAATCTCGCTATTAGTGAACAAAAACAATTTCTAAAGCTAGGTCTTCTAAACATTAGATCGCTCACACCCAAGGCGGTTATTGTAAATGAAATGGTCACAGATAATAATTTCGATGTTCTGTGCCTTACTGAAACCTGGCTTAAACCAAATGATTATTTCGGTCTAAATGAGTCTACTCCGCCAGGATACTGTTATAAGCATGAGCCCCGTCTGATCGGTCGTGGCGGCGGTGTTGCAACAATCTACAGAGATATCCTTAATGTTACTCAGAAAACTCGTCATAGGTTTAATTCGTTTGAAGTGCTTGTGCTAAATGTTACGCTCTTAGATGTAAGAAAAAAATCCCTATTATCTCTAGCATTGGCTACCGTATATAGACCTCCAGGGCCTTACGCCAATTTCCTAAAAGAGTTTGCTGACTTTCTATCAGATCTTCTGGTCAACGTCGATAAAGCATTAATTGTTGGAGATTTTAACATACACGTAGATAATTTAAATGATGCGTTAGGGGCTGCGTTTACAGATTTATTAAACTCCTTCGGGGTCAATCAAAACGTCACCGGACCAACTCATCGTCTTAATCATACACTCGATTTAATTACATCATATGGAACCGATCCAACCGATATAGATATCATTCCACAAAGTGATGATGTCACTGACCACTACTTGGTATCTTGCATATTACGCACTGCTGTAATATGTCATGCTGCGCCACGTTATCGACCAGGTAGAACAATTTGTCCATCCACCATAGATCATTTCTCAAATAGCTTATCTGATCTGTCTCAGCTGCTGCCTGAACCCAAACAAACAGATGAATTAGACAAACTAACTAGCACTATGAGCACCATTCTCTCTAGAACATTGGATATTGTTGCACCCATTAGATTAAAAAAGGTCAGAGAAAAAAGTATAGCACCATGGTACAATAATACTACGTATGTTTTAAAGAGAGAAACCCGTAATTTAGAGCGTAAATGGAAAAAAACTAATTTAGAGGTCTTTAGAATCGCGTGGAAAGACAGTATATCACTTTATAAAAAGGCACTTAAAACGGCCAGGGCTGAGCACCTCAGCAAATTAATAGAAAACAACCGAAATAATCCAAGGTTTTTATTTAATACCGTGGCTAGACTAACAAATAAACAGACGTCGTCTGAACAAAATACCTTGTTACAGTTTAGTAGTAATGATTTCATGAACTTCTTCACCGAGAAAACTGAATGCATCAGAATCAAAATCGTAAACGTTCGATCCTTGCTCGCGCCTTATAATTCGGCCGCAATTATCACCCCGCAAGAACAATTACAATGCTTTACAACCATAGAACAAAAAGAGTTAAATAAACTTATCACTTCATCTAAAACAACAACATGTTTATTAGATCCTATACCAACTGAACTACTGAAAGAAGTGTTACCTATAGTGGAAGAGCCTCTTCTCAATATTATTAACTCATCTTTATCTTTAGGTCATGTTCCAAGAACGTTCAAGCTGGCAGTTATAAAACCTCTTATTAAGAAACCACAATTAGATCCAAATAACCTAGCAAATTACAGACCCATTTCGAATCTTCCATTTATGTCAAAAATATTAGAAAAAGTTGTGTCCGCTCAACTCGGCTCTTTCTTGCAAGAAAACGACATCTATGAAAAGTTTCAGTCTGGATTCAGGCCACATCATAGCACTGAAACTGCGCTTCTTAGAATCACAAATGATTTACTTTTAGCTTCGGACCAAGGCTGTATCTCAGTACTAGTTTTACTTGATCTTAGTGCTGCGTTCGATACTAAAGATCACACAATACTCTTAGATCGACTACAAAATTACACAGGTGTTCAAGGACAAGCATTAAGCTGGTTCAGGTCATACTTATCTGACCGCTACCATTTCGTCTACTTAAATGGAGAAAAAACGATTATAACTTCGGCAAA
This sequence comes from Gila orcuttii, assembly GCA_026230005.1. Lineage (NCBI taxonomy): Eukaryota > Metazoa > Chordata > Actinopteri > Cypriniformes > Leuciscidae > Gila > Gila orcuttii. The sequence continues at coordinate 24,305,198 of JAPDVR010000023.1, forward strand.
CTATGGAGTGCCGCAGGGATCTGTGTTAGGCCCTTTAATATTCTCAATATATATGCTGCCACTTGGTAATATTCTAAGGAAACATGGAATTAGTTTCCCTTGTTATGCTGATGACACTCAAATATATATTTCATCACGGCCAGATGAATGCGCTAAATTATCCAAATTGACAGATTGTGTTAAAGATATAAAAGATTGGATGACGCGTAATTTTCTTTTATTAAATCCAGACAAGACAGAGGTAATACTTATCGGTTCTAAAAACCGTCCACAAAACCTTTCACAGCACGACTTTAACATAGTAGGATGCCCTGTTACTTTATCCGCTACAGTAAAAGACCTGGGTGTTACATTAGACTGCAACCTGTCTTTTGAAAAGCATATTTCATATGTTACAAAAACTGCCTTTTTCCACCTTAGAAACATTGCTAAGCTACGTAATATGCTATCAGTCTCTGATGCAGAAAAGTTAGTTCATGCATTCATGAACTCGAGACTAGATTACTGTAATGCTTTATTAGCTGGTTGTCCTGCATCTTCAATAAACAAGCTACAGTTAGTCCAAAATGCAGCCGCTAGAGTTCTTACTAGATCAAGAAAATATGATCATATAACACCGATTTTATCATCACTTCATTGGTTACCTATAAAGTTCCGTATTAAATACAAGGTATTGCTTTTGACTTATAAAGCTCTAAATGGTTTAGCTCCAGTCTATTTAACGGATCTTCTATTGTCTTACAATCCATTGCGCTCTTTAAGATCACTAGATTCAAGGCTTTTGGTCATTCCTAGGATATCCAGATCCACCAAAGGAGGCAGAGCATTTTCACATTTAGCTCCGAAGCTCTGGAATAGCCTTCCTGATATTGTTCGTAGCTCAGACTCGCTCTCCCAGTTTAAAACTAGACTGAAGACGCATCTATTTAGCCAGGCATTCATATACATTTTTTATCTTACAGTTACTGTAAATTCGGCCTCTAGTTCATAAACGCCAGAGGAGAACTGGCCCCCGACTGAGCCTGGGTTCTCCCAAGGTTTTTTTTCTCCATTGGGTCATCTGATGGAGTTTTAGGACACCATTAGGTCACTGGATGGAGTTTTTCGGTTCCTTGCCACTGTTGCCTTTGGCTTGCTCAGTTGGGGATATTCAAATTAATTAACCAATCATACCATTGATCAGCTCTATCAAACTTGGATGTCTTTTTTCCAGTAATAAACAAACATTGTTAAGTTGTTTTGATTGATACTGTGAAGCAGCTTTGATACAATCTGTATTGTGAAAAGCGCTATATAAATATATTTGACTTGACTTGACTTGACTATATGCATATAATACATACATAAAATTTACAACATCAACAAAACTAAACATTCCTCATAATTACCTTCTTGATTCTCACTGTTTTGTTTGGGAAAGTAAATAATATTTAGTAATATTATAATAATTTCCCTATTTTGGTTTGATGTGTTATGCATTCTAATTGTTTCAACATCTTTTCATAGAATGCCAAGGAAATAAAATATAAAAAAAGAAAAAAAAAAATTTGTGTGTGTGTCCTTTTTGGTCCTTCCGCCCCTGCCCCTGAGGTCTGTGCATGCCACTGCTCCTGAGTGTTTTGTTTCTTTTATTAAAATTAAATATTACCCATCAATATTATCAACTTAATATACTGTATATTTTAATACTTAATATGACTGATATTTACCATAATAAACAGAAGGATACTGTATGTGCATGTGTGTAAAAGTTGATTCACTTGCGCAACCTGCGAGTGGAACAAAGCATGTGTACCTACATGCACTGGAGTGTGTGTGTAATCCTCTGTAAGTCAGAGGCAAATAAAGTTGTAGAATCCGCCAGCAGGAGGGCAACTAAGATGTGGAACAAACACACTGGGAAGGCAGGCACAGGGGGAATACTGGAAACTTCTAACAGCTTTCTGTCTCCCCACACACACTCAGAAACATCTTCCATCTGCAGGTACACAGAAAGACACGAGCAGCAGTGAGGAGGCAGGAGCTGTGTCTCACTTCACCTGTGTTCTCAATATCAATCCCCCATTACCTTCACCATCACCATCCAAACCACCATAGTATGGTGCATTCAAGTCACTTTTTCATCTGAGCAAGATGGCAGTGTACCTTCTCTAATTTAACCACAAAAAAAATATAGCAAGATTATTTAACTCTACTTCTCGAAAATTAAGAACAAAGAATGTGCATCAGGATTTTATATTTTTAATTAATTTATGAAGCCCCAGTAAACTTTATCATTACATCATATACTGTTATATTACAATGCTATCATATTCTGTGCAGGCAATTAGCTTATATTTTGAGGAATAAAAAAGCCTGACAATGTATTGTGATGTTCTGCCATGTTTCTAACTGACACACACCCAACTTGTAAACTCGGGTCTTAATGAAAATCCTGAGTTTCCCACTCGTGTTTAAGAATTGCTGGTGGCATTCATGTGCATTCAACTCGTAAATATGATCTTTCTGACATGACTTGAACGCACCAATAGTTCTCACAAACATAGGGCCTGTTTACACCTTAATTAATACGTTTTCACTAATTGGATAGCTATCTGATTTGTTTGAACTGTTTCATTAACACTTGGCCATATAAATTTGTCTCCGCATAATTAATATGAATCCAATCTTTAATTCCCGCCCTAAATACAACAAAAGCAACAGATATGAGCTTCATTCAGGCCCAATTACTACACTGTAAAAAAAATTCTAACCTCCTCAACTCAAAAATTTCTAGTGACTGGTCACTTCTAAATTTTTCAGTTGGCCCAAGTGAAATTCTGCAAATTTAATTTTATCAATTTGCAGAATTTCACATGGGCCAATTGAAAAATTTAGATGTGACCAGTCACTAGAAAATTTTGAGTTGGGAGGTTAGAAATTTTTTACAGTGTATGGATGAATATCTGACCATGTAATATATCAAAAGAAAGAACAGAGCCTCTACTTTTAAACAAATCAGTTTTATTCTAGCTTAATGTATTTTTTTTTTTATTTACACTTGAATGTGGATAAGTTTCATTAAAAAGCAGAGGTGTAAAGTCCAGGTTCAGAAAGTAAAAGTCCTCAGTATTTTGTTCCAATCATCTGGATTTGCTAATTAGCACAGTTTTTCAGCCAGGAGATAGAACTAATTAGTGAAATCAGCTGGCTGAGTTCATGGGTGGAATAAACATATGGCAGGACTTTTACTTTCTGACCCCTGGACTTTACACCTCTGTAAAAAAAAAAGCAACATTTTGAGCAAAAAGCTGAGAAAAAAGACTTTTCATTCCGTAACATTAGGCAGTTTTGATTTATATGCTGTTAAATTTGATGACCACGTTATTTTACATACACTGCATTTGCTTACATATGATATCGCTTATTTCTGCTTTTCCGTTACATGTCTTTTGATCAGGAGATTAAGTACTTTTTCAGAAGATGTGTCATAGCACCCCCAACCGCATAAAAGTAAAAACACGAAAAGCCGTATATTTCCATCAATGGCAGTGAAGCGTTGTCTCATAAATGGCAGGAATTTCCGTCAATGGCAGGGAAAGAGTTAAGTAAAGTTAACTAATTAGAATTTACCACGTAAAAGAACCTTCTAATGTAACACTAAAAACTTCTTCATAAAACCACTTACAGTATATCAAATTTGCCCATTGGCCTCTGTCCATCATGGCCTCCTAATCATCCCCATACATACTGATTGGCTTCATCACTCTTGTCTCCTCTCCACCAATAAGCTGGTGTGTGGTTTGCGTTCTGGTGCAATATGGCTGCCGTCGCATCATCCAGGTGGGTGCTGCACATTGGTGGTGGTTGAAGAGATTCCCCCCCTTCTATGTAAAGTGCTTTGAGTACCCAGAAAAGCGCTATATAAATGTAAAAAAATGTAACGAATCATTATATACTGATGCTCAATTAAAACTTAAAAAACTTTCATCGCCAAAGATCCACACAACTACTCAAATCTCCCACCCCTTGTTAAGAAAAGAACCCCAATGCTGTAAAGAACGTTGAAGAAGCTTTATTTTTAATAGCAGAAGAACATTAACTTAAGAAAACCAGCCTATGAACATGCACTTTTAAACATGAAGTTACCAAGCAGTTTACAACTGACTAATTACTCAATGAATCACTGACTGGTGTGCAAAACATTATTTTGTGCAATGATAGAAACCCATTAATCCCAACTATCCCTTAAACACACACATGTAAACCACTGTCTCCACACACTTTGACACAATCAAATTAGAAAATCACAGACACCCACTCACACTCATTATAAGGTTAACCTAATCTCACACATGTAATTTCACTGATTTGCCACGTTTGTGTGTGTGTATGTATGTAAAACCAGGGACAGGTCTCAGTGAGTTAATGAGTTTACATGGCTTGTTGAGCAGGCGAGAGGCACTTTGCATTGATCTCCTTTCGCTGTGTGAGAAGACAAATCACTCTGGCTCAACTCTCATCTCGACCTCTAACTCGCTAATCATATAAACACACTCCCAATATCTAGCCCATTAACATATGCCACTTCCAGGGATCCCCAGCATTTAACCAGCAGGCAAATTTTATCCGGCATTTAGGCCATGTTCACATCTCCTGTCTCCAGGATTTAAATATCACATTTGAATTGGTTGTATTATGATTACTTTTTTTTAATCATATAATTATTTCTTTCTTTCTTTCTATTTATATATCCCATATATAACAACTTAGTTGTCCAAAGTCTCAATTTAGTTAAAAAAGTATAAAATAAAAATATATATATAATATATATAAAATAATAAAAATAACAAGTAACATTTTCCATAACTATGCACACAAATTAATCATTATTATTCTTTTTTTATTATTTGATTTGTTATTTCCTTTATTTTTATACATGTATTATTACATAATTTAAATGTATAATAAATGTGTTTATTTAAGGGTTAGTTCACCCAATTATTATCTCATCATTTACTCACCCTCAAGCCATCCTAAGTGTATATGACTTTGTTCTTTTAGACAAACACAATCAGAGTTATATAAAAAAATATCCTGGCTCTTCCAAGCTTTAAAATGGAGGTGAATGGTACCTTGTTTTTTGAAGCCCAAAAAAGCACATCCATCATAAAAGCAATCCATACGGCTCCAGGGGGTTAATAGAGCCTTCTGAAGCGAAGCTATGTAATTTTGTAAACTATTATTACTGGCTTCCGGTAACGGCTGTATGCGAGTCGAATTCCGGCCGAAGAGTGACCTCTGACCCGACACATGACGTATTGACGTACACAGAAGAGCATAGGATAGAGCAAAACAAAACACAGGTCAAAAATTAGAAGTCTGGAGCTTGAGTTTGTTGCCCAGCCCTATTTATTTGAACCACGAGAGGCATCTACTCTCACCTAAGCATAAGCTACGCCTAAGTCTTACGTCATATGCCAGAACTCGACTCTCTTGTGAACGCATGGACGGACATTACCGGAAGCTAGTGATTACAATTTATAAAGTTATAATTGTGGATATTTTTCTTACAAAAAACGCTTCGCTTCACTTCGCTTCAGAACGCCTTTTTAAAAAACCCTGGAGCCATATGGATTACATTTATAATGGATGGATGTGCTTTTTGGGCTTTGGAAAAGTACCATTCACTCCCATTATAAAGCCTGGAAGAGCCAGGATATTTTTTAATATAACTCCGTTATATTCTTTTTTGTTTGGCTAAAAGAAAAAAGTAATATACACCTAGAATGGCTTGAGAGTGAGTGAATTATGACATAATTTTCATTTTTGGGTGAACTAACCC
>JAPDVR010000023.1:24913521-25201021 GCA_026230005.1 Gila orcuttii
GACATGCAAAACTGAGCAACAGTCCAGTGCTGCTTCTCTGTAGCCCAGGTCAGGCGCTTCTGCCGCTGTTTCTGGTTCAAAAGTGGCTTGACCTGGGGAATGCGGCACCTGTAGCCCATTTCCTGCACACGCCTGTGCACGGTGGCTCTGGATGTTTCTACTCCAGATTCAGTCCACTGCTTCCGCAGGTCCCCCAAGGTCTGGAATCGGTCCTTCTCCACAATCTTCCTCAGGGTCCGGTCACCTCTTCTCGTTGTGCAGCGTTTTTTGCCACACTTTTTCCTTCCCACAGACTTCCCACTGAGGTGCCTTGATACAGCACTCTGGGAACAGCCTATTTGTTTAGAAATTTCTTTCTGTCTTACCCTCTTGCTTGCGGCTGTCAATGATGGCCTTCTGGACAGCAGTCAGGTCGGCAGTCTTACCCATGATTGCGGTTTTGAGTAATGAAACAGGCTGGGAGTTTTTAAAAGCCTCAGGAATCTTTTGCAGGTGTTTAGAGTTCGTTAGTTGATTCAGATGATTCGGTTAATAGCTCGTTTAGAGACCCTTTTCATGATATGCTAATTTTTTGAGACAGGAATTTTGGGTTTTCATGAGCTGTATGCCAAAATCATCCGTATTAAAACAATAAAAGACCTGAAATATTTCAGTTGGTGTGCAATGAATCTAAAATATATGAAAGTTTAATTTTTATCATTACATTATGGAAAATAATTAACTTTATCACAATATGCTAATTTTTTGAGAAGGACCTGTATATATAGATATATTTAAACACAAATCACTAACAATAGCCTATAGCAGGCGGCCTATAAATCGCTAAAAAGGAACACTAAAAACATGAAGCCTAATGTTTGGTGTGTTTTGCTTTTCAAACCCACAGCGCAACTGACTCAAACTCACAGCGCATGCAGAGAACATTCACTGAAGCGATCGAGCCGCTCCAAGCTAATAAAACATTATTGTTACCATATTATACATATCTACGTTTGAGCAGATATCCACAAACACAGTATCTAAACATTATAATATTCACCATATTAGAGTTAACACTCATACTAGCCTACTTTTATATTATGCTGTGTTTTATTATCGTCGTGAAAAAGTGAGCTGGTCACGCCGGTGTGACCGCTGATCCCAGGGGGTTAAAATATTTAATGCAGTTGATGCAGCATAGGTTTTTCTGTTATCCATTGGCTGCTCTACAGTATATGATCACGCTATCATTGATTCGAGTGCTAATAAACCAGTCCTTACAGAAAAATGCGGAGTTTTTTTGTGATTGTTGCGGGCAAAAATCCTTGATTATGTGGCACGTTTTCTTAAAAAATGCGATGGAATATGTGGGATATTTATGCAATTTTATGCGATGAAATTGCGGGAACTTGCAAAAACTTTGATGAAAAAAAAAGTGATTCCCCAACACCCTGTTCTCACTAGGCTACTACTTATGTAAAGGTCATTTCTTATTACTTCCTATGATAAGCAAGCATACTACATCACAGAAAGTGCTGGGAATATTTAAGTTCTCATCTTTTTTTATTTCAGACCTTAATAAACACATGGTGTTAAACACAAACTTACAAAACATTGAGTCAAACAAGTTTTGTAGCTTTACAAAATGAATATGCTACAACTTCTGTAAAAATGAATAAATAAAACATAAAAAAATAAAATAAAATATAAAAAAATAAAATGTGTGCTTCCTGTTTTACAGAGGTAGCTATACAAAACAGACATCTTCTGTTAAAATAAGGGCTTCCCATGCACAAAGTGCAATCTCTTACTGTAATGTAAATTTACATACTACTAATATACTTACAACTGTAAGGTTTTTGCAGCTTTTCGATGATGTTCACGTCGCGTAATTACGTCACTTCATAACATTCCCATGGCAACAGGCGGAAATGGCTGCTCTTGTGTGAAGTAAACGCAACATCTTTCAAGTTTCTGCTAAGATATGTGTCTTTTGCGGACACATATGCGGACTTTGGCTGATTATGCACTAAATCATGCGATCGCATAATCGCGTTTTTCTGGAGGGACTGATAAACCATTCAAGCACAATAAGATGCAAAAATAAGAACTTAAGTCTGTAATGGTGAGCTGTCTGTGAATCTACTCTCTGTGTGACACACACACACACACACACACACACACACACACACAAAGGACTACATGCGCACATAATTTGTGTGAACGGCTGCATTGAGTTCTCTTTTACGCTTGAACGGACAAAAAAAAGAATGCCAAAATGTTAGCTTTGTCGAGTATCCTCATAATGAGTTAAAAAGTGTTAAATGAACGCAAAGAGTTGTGACGACATGATCGGATGCTTGTCAGATCCAGGTCATGTGCTTCAGATCTTAAGTGACAGCAGCCTAATAAACTTGCTGCTGGGATTTCTGTCATTAATGTAAATCAAAGAAAAAAGTCAGAGGAAATTTCTCCCTGCTCTTGACTGAACTTTTGTAGCTTTAATTAATAAGGAGTGAATCTATATTTAATTTATACTTTATGCAGTAAAGTGTTTGATAACTTTATTAAATTTCTGTAGAGTATATTTCCTACCTATTACAGACCTGCCAACCTGTACGCATTTTGCGTAGAGGATACGCATTTTGACCTCAAAGTACGGTGGTACGATTTGTCACTCTAAACCAGTGGTTCTCAAACCTGTCCTAGGGACCCCTTGCCACTGCACATTTTGCATGTCTCCCTCACCTAACACAACTGATTCAACTTATCAGCTCATTAGTACAGTGAATTAGGTGTGTCTGATGAGGGAGACATACAAAATGTGCAGTGGTGAGGGGTCCCTAGGACAGGTTTGAGAACCACTGCTCTAAACTACGCAAAAACCTGGTGACTGTTCTATGCACGCGCAGTCCTCAAATCAAGCAACAGCAAAAGAAGCGTAGTTCGACCAATCATAGCGCTGGGTTCATTCCCCAAATATCAAGTGGGGATGATTGACAGATGCGTAAGGCCTATCATTAAAAAGAGACTGAAAATCGACAGCAATAAAGAATCCCGATCTCAATCCTCTTCCACTCCTGCGGCCCAACGTCTGACTGAGTTTATAAGTGATGAGTTGAAAGTTGAAATATTGTTTTTAGTTAACTTAATCTGGATTCAATGATCTCACGGGAGTGATCGCATGGATTATTTTAAAATACTCCGTCATTCATGGTCACTCAGATAAGAGGAAAACATCATTCAGCCATGCAAATTGTAAAATGGTTAAGTATTGATGAACAATAAATCTAAATAAAATTAAAATCGCTGTGGCTTAGTGATTATTAAAGTTCTGTGATTTGTGGATTACTGATAAACGTGAGTCTGGAGAAACAGGCGTTTATTTATTCATTCTCAGTGTTGAGAAACGTAGCCTGCATGGGTTACGTTATTGTGTTAATAATAACTAAAGTACCTAATTATGTTACATAATTATTTTGTATGAAAACTAGCGCATTAGTTACTTATGGATTAAAAAGTACCATATCAGTGCTGCATGAGCTCTCTCTCACAAACACAGACCGGGCGCACAGAGAGAGAGAGAAAAGATAATTGTAAATTGACGGGCTAAGTTTAAATTTTGTTTTGGTTGTGTTTTTTTCTGTCAAAATGTCAGAAAGCATTTTGTATTATCCATCCGTGTTTTTAAAATTTGTTAAAAGACAGACGTTGTACTGTTAACACAGCCCCATATTTCGGATTCATCTAAACTTATACTTGATATTCTTTTTAGAATAAGTGATTTGTTTTGCTATTATTGGTCATATGACAGGACTCCTGTCTATTCATTGTCTATTTTCTAGAAATATGTTTGTATTGGCTAACGTTTATTCAGCTAATGCGTGTCCTGTTTAAAATGTGCAATGTTCAAATGCAAAGACAGCACGTCACAAATAAAAGTCCTTTTTTCTGTGTGATTTAGTATCATATTTGGATATTGGAATAATAAATTAAGTAGCCTATCTTAAATGTACACATCTATTTTTTTTTTTTTTTTTTACTGTTTTCTAGGTTTTTTTTTAATGTTAGACTAGTTGTTGACCAGCACACATTACATGCTTTTTTGAAAAGCAATGCAATATTAATCATGAATAAAAAATGGTTTTGAGCAGTATTGAATTTTTGGACTTTTTTTTCACTGCAATAGCTAAATTGCTAGCTAAATTTTAAAACTTTAGAAGTCAAAACTAGAATTATGAAGATAGGCATGTGTTTGTGTGTGTCTTGCATTGCAAAAAAAGTGTGATTAATTAATTGTTGTAATCGATTGACAGCTCAATATGATATCAAAATAATAAAATATCATATAATTTTGATAGTTTAAAAAAAAAAATTCATAGTTAAAAGATTAAAACATTTTGCAAACATGAGGTCTCAGTCTTTTTACATCTGTGCAAAACTAGGGTTTGCAGATTAAGACCGCTATTAATCAGTATGCATTGATTAATCCTATGTTGTAGCAAAAAAAGTTGGTGAGAAAGTTGGTAGCACCAGTGCAACCAGTGGAAAAGTTAGTCTGGAGCCCTGCTAAAGCATATTACTAGTGATTGTATTTGATTTTTCAGCCATTTTACCTAAAATCATCTTAATAATGTCTTTACTTCCTCATTGTTGCAGTTGGTCTGATGCTCATAAAATATAGTAAGTCATACCATGTATACCGGTATGACTTGTCGTGCCTTCTTTGTGCTTTGCACCTTAATAGCTGTTTGCAGGTATATCTATCACTATTATTATATTCTGATGGTTTGACTTACAAAACACCAGTGTGCAGGTAATGAAGACTGATCAAGTCAATGCAAATACGTTTTACTTTGGTCAATTTGGACACTGAAAATTGATTGGAGCTCTTAATTTTGAAGTATCAAAGTGCACAAGGTTGATGCATTTAATTTTCTTTTTTTATTTTATTAATACGAAGTATAAAATTCTTCTAAGACCCCCCCCCAGATGGACTGATATCTACCCCCTATAGTGTCAAGCATTTTTTTTTTTACGATAAAACTTCATAATATTAGTTTAAACTAAAATGTTGCTACTAGGGCTGGGACGATACACCTATCTCCCGATTCGATACTATCAAGTTACTTGGGTGCCGATACGATATCTATTGTGATTTTTTTCAGAATTGTGATTCCACAAGTATTGCGATTCGATATTTTTTTATTTATTTTAACACTAGACCATGGGGAAAAGTTAAATCATACACTTATACAGACTGTACATGATGTATAGGATGAGTCATATTTACCAAAACAATTAATCACATCTTTCTGACTTATTTCAGAAGCACCGTACAGTACTACATTCTCTTTAATAAATGATTCAATAACAAATCATTTTTTTAACAGTCACCTAGTGGCAAAACAATGTAATAGAAAAATGCGTTATTTTAAAGGGATAGTTCACCCAAAAATGAAAATTCTGTCAGTGTTTACTCACCCTTATGTTGTTCCAACCCGTAAGACCTTCGTTCATCTTCGGAACACAAATTAAGATATTTTTGATTAAATCTGAGAGCTGGATCACTCCTCCATAGGCTTCTTCAGGGATTGAACTTGCAGGCCCCGAAAAGTTATTAAATACATCGTTAAAATAGTCCAAGTGACTACAGTGGCTCAATCTTAAGTTTATCAAACGACGAGAATACTTTTTGTGCACAAAAAAACAACAAAAAAACGACTTTACTTCAACTATTCATTTCCTTCTCTGTGGGCCTCGAGTCATTTCACTAGTTTAACAGCGTACGCTTCTGTTGTTGTACGTCACACGCATCACCCACATGACCAGCGTCGGCCAATAGTGAGCCTACGTGTGACGTAGCTCTACGCAATCACACTAGTTTAACTGACTAGAGGCCCAAAGAGAAGGAAATGAATAGTTGAAATAAAGTCGTTATTTTGGTTTGTTTTTGCGCACAAAAAGTATTCTCGTCACTTGATAAACTTAAGATTGAGCCACTGTAGTCACTTGGACTATTTTAACAATGTCTTTAATGACTTTTCGGGGCTGGCAAGTGTCAATCCCTTAGAAGCCTATGGAGGAGTGATCCAGCTCTCAGATTTCATCAAAAATATCTTAATTCGTGTTCCGAAGATGAACGAAGGTCTTACGGGGTTGAAACAACATGAGGGTGAGTAAATACTGACAGAATTTTCATTTTTGGGTGAACTATCCCTTTAAGCGTCAAGTTTCTATCAAAAGCTGATTTACTCTATTTTGATAGCTATCTTAAACATCAGTGTTTATAATTGAACTTTAAACTTTTATTCCAGTACTTCTATAATAATTTAAAATATTGTATCACAGAAATAATGATACTATGAGTTTGAAAAGACTGTTTGTGAAGCCGTTTCATGACTACTCTCTCTGGGTCAGCGGCAGCGCCAACAAAGATTTGAATGTTGCAATATGATTTTGTCAAAGGTTTCATTGACAGACGAAATGGAAGATCATCGCGTGGGTGTTTGAATCAACATCAGTCTTTTAAAGATGAATCGTGCAGCTCTACTGTCTTATCTCTCGCTCAGCATATGAGTAGCGCGAGGGCTTTTCAAGGCATTCAGTCTCATGTCGCTTTCGCGCGTCCACTTGAAAGGGATTACGTCACTCAAACTCAAAGATAACGACACATTTCATCCTCTGTTGGAACGAAAGTGGCCAACTTCTGTCAATCTAGTCAATAAACAAGGACACAAATAAAGCAATTTAATTTGAATTAATATCGATTCTGTAATAAAAAATCTATTTTAAAATCGTTTAAAAAAATCACAATACCTTTGTGAATCGATTGTTTTTTTCTCCCAGCCCTAGTTGCTAACGGGCATGAAAATGTATGAATCCATACTTCTATTTGTGGGCTCATTAATATTACTTGCTTTTAGGGGTGGGCGATATACCGGTAGACACGATTAACCAGTAGACATTTTGGACTATTTTCTCTAGTGCCGTTACGTTCACGTGACTTACATTGCTGTGCTGCGTGTGTGTCACGAAAACGTAACGTTTGCATGCGTTTTTAAGCATTGTGGTTTAAAAAAAGGGGATTTTAAATAGTTGAAGTGCAATAGGCGGGAAAGCCGGACTCATTTCATTAAGACTGCCTACAGTTTCTTTTCAACTTTTCATTTGATTATGTCCATGTATGTGGTTAGTGAAATTAGATAAAACAGTGAAATCACTCTGGAACTCTGTCCTGTATTGCCCTCACTCGAGACGGTGACCTGGGGCCTCATTTATAACAGTTGCGTACGCACAAAACAGGCAATGAAAGAAGTGTCACGTCCGACACTTAAGTTGTGATTTATAAAAACAAACTTGACAGGAAAATTTGCACACCTGCACGCAAACTCTGACCCATTCATGCGAACATTCTGGAGACAGAGCAGTCTAGTGACACCGATGGTGAGCTGAGGGACTGACGGCAGATGAAGGAAAACCACTTTAAATCTTCATTATGAGTCCTAATCATAAATACAGTGCATGTTCACAATAACAGTTTAAGTACATAAAATAATAATTTAAACTGTTTTACATCTGATGTACACATTTAGATTAAATATGCTATTCTCATTAATGGAGTTAAGCACTTAAATTACATTAAATAATTACCGAGAATGTTCACAATAACAGTTTAAGTACATAAAAGAATAATTTAAACTATGTTTTACATCTGATATACACATTTAGATTAAATATGCTTATTCTCATTAATGGAGTTAAGCACTTAAATTACATGAAATCATTACTGAGAATGTTCACAATAACAGTTTAAGTACATAAAATAATAATTTAAACGATGTTTTACATCTGATACACATTTAGATTAAATATGCTATTCTCATTAATGGAGTTAAGCACTTAAATTACATGAAATCATTACCGAGAAGTGACAAAAAATATATATATTCTGTTGTGGCGTGCTGTGTTTTAATGTTTTAACTACAGCAAGGATTGCTTAGCTCATGACAATAGCAGAACTCATGGTCTGAGGAAATATTTTCATGCAAATAATGATCAATAGTGCACAATAAGGCCTATCTGTTTCCATTAAAAATATAAAGCAATTAAAAATACTATTTGGCCAGTGGAAAAGTTTCTTACATACTTTCTCTGAAATTTATTTTATACTAGGCTATTTGATTTATTCATTCAAAAACAAGGCAAGGATAGGCTACGAAATGATTTTTAGCAATGTAATGTGACGACACATCCGTATCTCATATTTTCCTAATGTCTTGTACTGTTAAACATGGTATAATGTGTATGAATATGCATATGCAAATGAGGATATATGGTTATTTCGGGGAGGAGACGGGGTGGAGACACATCTGCACACAATCTTCTGCTGACTGGGATTTATAAAAGGTATTTTGCACAGGTTCTGGCTTATGCACGGTTTTATTTTGCACTGAATATTTTTTGGCGTACACCATTTTTGGCTTTTTGACGCACTTAGTTACACTTTTAGTAAGGATCCTGCGCACAGTTTTATAAATGAGAACCCCGAGCTCACAAAATTCGCTATTCATTTGCATAGTTGAAATTTGTGAACTTTTGACGTGTGTCTCGCGTCGCTTGACTCACCTACATTCTGTCGCCAACGGTCGCTGGTGTTGCCGGAAGTTATAAAATTGAGACTTATTTTTAAAGTTATTTAAACTTTTTTTTTTTTACAAAATGTATAGATTTATTTGCAGTAACAAGCGATTCCTGTCCCTAACAGAGTGAGAGGGTGATGGATGCCTTGCTGCATGGTCATGGTAATGACATGGAGATATTGAGGAAATTGCGTTGTCTTCCATTGTTCCTTTCACTATTTGTGTTCCAAATGGCCACATTTTGAGACACAATTGCCCTGCTCCCTCTAAAGTCCCCACTTAAGGGTTCTGTCCTTCAGAGTGAATAGGGCATAGAGATGCTCGATTCTAATTGGAATTCGCCCAAAGTTGCATTCTGCCATCTTTCATAGACCCACAAACATTTCCATTAATTTTGTAACATTAAATTAGGTAGTGTTTGTTGCCATGTGGTATTGGTTAGTTTGGTTTGTGTTATTTTATCTATTTTTAAAATCAATATTTTTTTAATCTTGTGCAGTAGAATCAGTGGACACAGATTTCTAAATTAAGGGAATGCGTTACAAATCCATGGGAAGGAACAGTTGAGTTGATACATCGGTGTAGTTTTTAAACCGAGTACTATGGAAGCTAGTGGATAAAAACTACTGATATAAAAAAGGTAATTGTGATTTGTTTGTTTTTTTCTAACAATTTTGACTTTTTCTCGCAATTGTGAGTTTATAACATTAAACTACCTCATCTTTGTGAAATGTCAATCACAGGACTAATGGATTCTCTTTTTTGACCACTGATTAATACTTAAAGTCCCCCTGTAGTCAATCATTTTATCCCTTAAAACTCATCTTTGATCACCAAAATGACATTTAAACATTTTTAAAAAAATCTTCATGCCTTAAAATAGCTTGAATGTAACTACACCATTGCCTCATTTAGTATATGTGGTTCTGTGAATATGTAAATTAGCCCAACCTCCACTCACTCGCACCAGCTCAGACATCCACTCGTTGACTTGGTTGGTTACAAACACCAGCGATTTCAAACCACATTTTTGAGACTGTCTTTGGTTCACTGCAGTTTAAGGAGAAAATACTTAGCAATGGTGTTGACTTATGCATTTGTACATGGTTTGTCGTAAAGCATATTAAAAACACCATAGACATTTAAACAACATTAAAAGCCTAAAGGGTTAGTTCACCCAAAAATGAAAATTATGCCATTAATAACTCACCCTCATGTTGTTCCAAGCCCGTAAGGCCTCCGTTCATCTTCGGAACACAGTTTAAGATATTTTAGATTTAGTCCTAGAGCTTTCTGTCCCTCCATTGAAAATCTATGTACGGTATACTCTCCTTGTCCAGAAAGGAAATAAAGACATCATCAAAGTAGTCCATGTGACATCAGTGGGTTAGTTAGAATTTTTGAAGCATCGAAAATACATTTTGGTTAAAAAATAACAAAAACTACGACTTTATTCAGCATTGTATTGTCTTCCGGTTCTGTTGTGGATCCGCGTTCAGTGACGCTGCTGACGTAAGACGCTGCTGACGTGTATCTGGTGCGCCCGAGCTTCGTTTACAGTCTGAGGGAGACTCACGCTGAAAACAAAACAATCTTCGCAAACATGTCTAAGGATTTCGACACAGAGGAAGACTTCCATTTTTTTGCCCAGCCATATTTATTTGAATCCGAATACACGGGCGCACCAGATACACGTCAGCAGCGTCTTACGTCAGCAGCGTCACTAAAGCGGATTGACAACAGAACCGGAAGACAATACAATGCTGAATAAAGTCGTAATTTTTGTTATTTTTGGACCAAAATGTATTTTCGATGCTTCAAAACATTCTAACTAACCCATTGATGTCACATGGACTACTTTGATGATGTCTTTATTTCCTTTCTGGACAAGGACAGTATACTGTACATACATTTTCAATGGAGGGACAGAAAGCTCTCGGACTAAATCTAAAATATCTTAAACTGTGTTCCGAAGATTAACGGAGGTCTTACGGGCTTGGGATAACATGAGGGTGAGTCATTAATGACATCATTTTCATTTTTGGGTGAACTAACCCTTTAAAGCATATTAAAAACACAATAGACATATAAACAACATTAAAGTCCCCCTGTGGTGAACAGTGTTGGGCAAGTTACTTTTAAAAAGTAATTAGTTACAGTTACTAGTTACTTCTTCCAAAAAGTAACTAAATTAGTAACTCAGTTACAAATTTTAAAAGTAACTAGTTACTTATGAAAGTAACTATTGCGTTACTTTCAAGTAAAATTAAATTTTAAATGCTCAAATGTGAACCCACCTCTACCCCTCTTTAACGGAACTTAAAATACATGTGCATGTTCAATTATTTATGATAAATTTGAATATTATAATGAAATGGACATTTAATACAATACATTATTAACAGAAACATGAAACATTGTACACGCATCTAAAAAAAAAAATGTTGCTGTGGGACAAAGTGAGACTAGCCTCCAATCAAACGCCATGTATGTAGATATTATGTTTATATAGTGGATCAATGCAAATAACACAATAGATGTTTTGGAAATTTTGATATTTATTGCCCCTCAACAGGCCACAACTGGGCAAAATCAAATTAAGCTTGTTAAGCTCGTCGCCATACCTGTCTCTCGTTGACTGACTGGCTTGTGTTGTTCCTTGTGTGTCCTGTCCTGCCCGACTATGCGTTATGATGGGTCGTTCGCAATTCATGAGCGTTAGCCGTTAGTGATGATGGGTCGTTCGCGAATGAGCGTTAGTGATGATGGATCGACTCGTTCGTGAATGAGCTTTTGATGGGTCGTTCGCGATCCGCGAATGAGCCGACTCTAAGAGCCGGCTCTTTTAGGTGAACGTTGGGAGCTGGCTCGCATATCTGAAGAGCCGACTCTATTTTTTACAAATTTAGCCTATAGAAATTAAATAATTATGTAATAAAAATTGAAATATTATAGTCAAAGTCATTTAAAGAGCCGTTTGTGAGCCAAAAGAGCCGGCTCTTTTCAGTGAGCTGAGTCAAAAGAGCCGAATGCCCATCACTACTATGCGTGCTTTCGAACACCCGCCCAACTCTACCTCTGATTGGCTTACAATGACATTTTACTCTACCTTATAGCCAATCGTCAGCATTTATGCGCTTGTCTCGTGCTCTGCCCACTAACCAAGGAAGAACAGTACAAAAAGTATTTGCCTCTCGCTCAGAGATCTAGTTGGTCTGATGAAAAAAAAAACAGCTTCATCAGTTATAGTAACGCGGCGCATTTTTTGGCAGTAACGGTAACGGCGTTATTAAGATGAGAAGAGTAATCAATTATATTACTCGTTACTGGAAAAAGTAATGCCGTGTTATTCCCATCACTGGTGGTGAAAAAACAAGCTTTTAAAGTATCAAGTCAGTTAGAAATTGTACAGTCAAGCACAAAAGATAAACTTCTTATTTATAACTTTTTATATGGTTTTTAAATAATGCAAGGCAGTTATCAGATCCCTTTTCAGGACTGAGAGATACTTCATTTCAGAGGTCAAATACATAAAAATGTAGGAAAAAAGCATTAAAAAAAATCATGTCAAAAGAGAATCAGCTACCAATTTGTTGGTTCATATTTTAAACAGAGAAGTGTCATAAATAAGCATAGTTTCAAATTAAAATTGTCCACTGCCATCAGCTATTATGACTGTGCTGTGCTCTCCACTCAGGACTGGGATGATGATGTCAGACGTTTTAAATGGATCTTCCGTCATCCTAGTGACACAAAGCTTGTGGTTCTTATAGGAAATCATGACATCGGCTTCCATAACGAGTGAGTTTAAGGGTTTTCACTTACCCATATTGTCTATTAGAGCTTCTGAGTCAGAGTAAAATGTTTTCACAGTATAATATTTCAGTAAGGATTGCAGTACATTGAAAAATATAAAATAAAATAAAATAAAAAAAACAAAAAAAAAAACTTTTTGACCAAACTGCGTAGTCCTACTTTCAAGTGATGTTAACTTGACTTGAATGTTATCTTTTTTGAGAAATGTTAATGCATTTTGACTCAAGAATGTGGATTTGAAAATTAAATGTTTATTGTAGCATGCTTTCAACATCATCTCAGATTAGTATTTACCAGTAAGACTGACAGGGTGTTTGAAAAAAGCCACTTCCAATCCCTTTTTTAAAAATACTATTGTGGTATGGTATGAAGCTTTGAAACATCTTTGACAAATTTTACAATTATTACAATTTACCCCTATTTGGGGAAACATTATCTTTACGCCAAGGACACATGATGCTGGTTTTACAATCTGGGCATCAAAAGGTTTAAAGTTGGCAGTTTTATTTAGCAATGAAACTATGCTCAGTTTTCAGGAATTAAGACAAAAGTTTGATTTACCTAAAACCCTTTATTATTATTATTATTATTATTATTATTATTATTATTATTATTATATATATTTTTTTAATTATAAAATAACTTAAAATTAGGAATTTTATCAATAACACTGCATCATTCTCTTCTCTTACCAGATCTGTCCCATTTAGAAAATATACTTTAAACCAGTTTAATGGTGGTAGGAAAATGTCCTTGTGTTATAGACTGATCTCTAATAACTGCAGGGAAAATACAGACAATATAACAGAAGATGAATTGCAAAGTGTCTGCTTAAAGGCCCAAACCCAGACAATTAATACCTGGTTTAAACTTCTGCAGTACAAGTTTTTGAGAGTATAGGTACTCTCTAGAATGACTGCATAAATTGAATCCCAACATTCCCAATCAATGTATAAAATGCAACCTAGAGATAGGAACTATATATCATTGCTTATGTAAGTGTCCCCAAGTTAAAATTTTGGGAAAAGGTTTTAGATTTCTTATCACTTGTGGTGAAACAGAATGTCCCCAAATGTCCTGAACTTTGTATATTAAATATTGTCCCTGTAACTTCCAATTAATCTTAAGAAAATGTTGATCTTCTGTTTATTATTCTGTTTTTTATAGCAAAATTTCATTGTCAGATGTCTTTGGAAAAACTCAGAAAGTTCTCATTTATCTCATATATTGTTAAGGGAAAACCTGAAACTTTGAAAAACTTGTGGAATCCCTTTATATGATTTTTACGGAACCCGGGAAGTCACCTGTGGGGAAAAAAAAACAATCCGTGGCAACGGTTTTGCAATCCGTCCCCTCAGTTTATAAACTGTACTCACAAATTCTTAAACTGTTCCCTCGTTTTAACAAATCGTGCCCACGGATTAATAAACCGTACCCACGAGTTCCTAATCCGCGCTTTGATTTGTAAACCGTGCCTTCAGCTTTTGCAATCTGTACCCACAAATTCATAAACCGTGCCCACGCTTTCGCAATCCGTTCCCACGGGTTTGTAAACTGTACTCACGGATTTGTGGCCCCTCCCCCAGTCTGTGCCGGATGATTCAACATCTGTTTAGGCCACCTGTTTAGGTGCGGGATGCATTTCATTATGTTTAAACTTATTTTTTTAAATGGATAATTTCTTGAATTTTCTAAAAAACGACATTTAGGCTACTTGCATCTTTAAAGTAAATTTTTGGGTGGAAAAAGCTCAGTATAATAGAATAAGCAAAAAAAGACAAACACAAGGTTAGGTTATATAAAAATAAAACGTTATTTTATGATTAACATATTACTGTCTTAAGTGAACTCATTTATAGACGCAAATAATAATAATAATTATCATCATTATTATTATTATTATTATTATTACATTTAGGCTACATATTTAGAAGACACTTTTATCCAAAAAAGGAACAAAGCAATTCGTCAAATATCAGTCATAATACAAGTTAGACAATAATAATACAGGGCTAAGATTATCACAAATAAACATAAGATTTTGACGCATATCCAAGTCTTTGTGGGGAGTGTGGAGTGCGCTTGCTGCATGGCACGGAGGCGCCGGCGCAAACACTTGCATTGTCCTATCAACAGTGGAAACAACTTAAAATACTCTATAATTTCTGGTCATACAGAAAAGAATAATACATCATTCGCAACTACTTTTATTTGTGTAAACTCACAATAACAAGAAAACGTTGTGCTTTTGTAAAATAAAAAAAACAATCAGGTGCATTTTCATGAACTCCGTGAACTGGAGCACATTTCATAAATGAACTGAAACAAAATATAGCCTGCCTATATAAAGCTTGAAATGTCAACTTTTAAACGAACAAATTTGAATCGAAAGCAAATACCGTCTGATTTTGTAATCTGTATGAAAGGTGCATTTCTCTCTAAAGGCGCATCGGCTTTACAGCGGAGATGGAGATATGTTTGCAGCCGACACTGATTTAGAAAACACTAGTTTATTAATAAACAATTAAAATGCCTCGTTATTTTTTCAGACACATTTATTATCATTAGCCTATAAATCAGCTCTCTGTATGGTTCCAGAGACATGGCTCTTCTCATTCAGCACTGCGGAAAAAATATAATTTCCCGGTTCTAATTTGGCCTTAGAAAACCAGTAAAATCTAAATTCTTTTCCATATTAATTTGTGAATATTTTAAATGTTTAATAAAGGGGCAAGAAGTCATAGACAAAAATCTGAAAATACGTCAATATTTATTTTTTTGCGCAGCATTTGGTGTGTACAGTTCAAATTTAAAATTTTGGTGTTCAACTTTGCGTTTTAAAAATAGGCTACAACAACCGTTAATTTTTCGTTTTTCAAATTCGGGTTAAAAAAAGAAAAACGAATGGACGCAAAAGTACACGGGTCCGTGTATCTTTTGGTCATTTGATTTTCCTTTCAGAAACGGGTAGAAAATGAGAAAAGTTTCTTTTTGTTTTTTAATTTTTTCCAAAAAAACCCCCGAAAAACACGAATTCAGCTTGATTTTTCGTTTTTCGTTCTGAGATAGAAGAATTAACAAACAGCTTGAATATTCGATTTCTACACTTGGGCGAGAATGAAACGCCCCTTTCCTCTGATTTGTCAGCCGAAGATCAAACTGTTCTGTCATCAGTTCTTCCTCGGCTCCGTACAGCAGAATAAGAGTCCTCCGCTGCTGCAGCTGATGTGCGGATTCTTAACTCGTTTATTGCAACTACATTTAATCTTTTTCTCATCAAACAACCAGACTAACGAATGGCTCGACACAACCTGTACCAGGGAAGAGCCTACAGGGCTTTCTTCTGTGTAGACCAGCAGTTCTCAAGTGTCAGGGGGTCCGTGAAATAATTTATAAACTTATTATAAATAATTTGCTATTATGCCTAGATTTTCCAGGCTGTAAAGTCAAGTTTTTTATCATGAACTGTGATTTATTCCTAAGTGACTTACCTATATAATGCATTTTACTTTAAATAATCTAAATGTTGACTTTCAAAAGTAGGTGCGCCAAGAAGGCTATTCGCTGGATTTTAGTGTAAGCTACGCCAGAAATTTGTTCAAGGAGACCAGGACGCGCTAAAGCAGCTCATCATGTTGTTTTCTTTATTTTTCAAATGCATGACATTTTGTAGCCTAGTCATTTTGAATGTACACAAATAAAAATATACAATTTACTGTTTTGAATGACAGAGTATTAAAGGAGTATTAGCGCTTATAGCCAACACATCATCAGTTCACTTCTGGTTCTGGCATTGCTGAATTGACATCGCAGCCTGTTCCTAATTAAAATAAAACAGTCAACCAAACAACAAGTTATTCTGCTTAATTTAATTAGTCTTTTGTACAATATAAAGGCTGTGCTGGTCAGTCATAACTTGCTGTTGTTCCAAACTCATTTGCCTTGAAGATGCTGATTTAGTTTAGCCTTCTATATTAGGACTCGACTGAAGTACGAAGCCTTCTTTACATTAATAGTTAGCATCCAAATGTTGCAAATATGGAAACGTTGGACCGAATGAGAGAAGAACGAACCCAACGTCGGTGCAGTTTCAGTTTCGATTAAAATAAATTAGTTTAGGCTTGGCGTTCAAAATAGGCTAAATGTTGTTTGTAATTAAGGGCACAATATGATTTTTATAGGCTATGTATATTTTTATTATACGTGGTGGCTTCTTTTTTCATTTTTGTTGTTTTCTGAATAGGCTACCATTCATTTAAGGATTTGACATGGGGGAAGTAAAATATGCATAGCCTATACGTTATTAATAGTGTTTACACTGTTTATTTTGTATTTTATTTATCGGTCTTTTACATTATTTCTGAATAGGCTAATAATAAAATGCATTTTTTTACAACGATGTGACGCGCGTGTGTTTTACTCTCAACATGACCCGGTGCGTTGGCACAAGCGCGCATCCTTTAGATATAAATTATAGGCTAATACATTTGAATAAAACACAAGGTCTACATCATAAAATTTAGAAGAGTAGCCTATGTATTTTGTTGTTCTTTGTTCTCCGGTTGTTAGTCAGTCAGAATGACAGTTAATACATGAACGTTAGGCCTATTATATAGGCTAGTCGTCGATGCATTATTCTTTCCTTTTTGTATTAGTGTTTAAAGTATTTAATTTACAATAAATTATATTGATTTATATCTAATTATTTTTTTTATTTTATTTTTTTTACCCTGCAATACCAAGCTGATGGAAAGCGTAGGTGAATTTATATCTACACAGAAGAAAGCCCTGTAGGCTCTTCCCCGGTACGGGTTGTGTCGAAAAAAATGAAATGTAGTTGGAATAAACAAATTAAAAATCCACACATCAGCTGCAGCAGCGGAGGACTCTTATTCTGCTGAGCGGAACCGAGGAAGAACTGATGACGACACAATTTGATCTTCGGCTGACAAATCAGAGGAAAGGGGCGTTTCATTCTTGCCCACGTGTAGAAATCGAATATTCAAGCTGTTTATTAATTTTTCTAACTCAGGACGAAAAACAAAAAATCAAGCTGAATTCTTGTTTTTGTTTTTTCGTTTTCTCATTTTTCTAACCGTTTCTGAAAAGAAAATCAAATGACCAAAAGACACACAGACCCATGAAACGCCCCTTTCCGCTGATTTGTCAACCAAAGATCAACCCATGCCGCTTTCAGTTCTTCCAAATTTCTGTGCAGAATAACAGTCCTCTGCTGCTGGACGGATTCTTAAAGTGTTTATTACAAATAAACTCTCTCTCATCCAACAACCGGACTAATGCTTTGACACAAATCACGCTGACAGGGCCTAGAAAGGGTTTTCTTCTCTATAGGCATGGATTCAACAACCTACACTAGAGAAATATTAGCTGATTATTTCAGCTAATTATGTAGATTATATCACATCTGCACCCACATGACCCATCATTAGCCTACTTCAAAGCTGGGTGACCCACTGGATAGCGCGCAGATGCAGTTACATTGTAGCGAAGCGCAGACCAGTATCCAAGTGTAAATGTGCACCAGTCATAACTATTATTTTAGACTGCGCACTGAGTTTTGGACTAGGGATGAAGCTGAAATATGATAGATATGAAAATATATAAATTACATTATTTAGTTTCAATGTCAGGTGACTATCACAGCGCATTTATTTTGGTTGTTATTCTATTAGTTTTTTTTTGTTGTTGTTTGATTGTTTGTTTTTCATAGCTTATAGCTTTCATAGCTTATAATAATTTTATTAATATTATGAAAAATTCGGAAATTTAATCGACAAATTCAATTACAATAATAGGACAATAAGCTAAATATAATATTTTGGAATAGCCTTTCGAAATATGAAATTAATGACAAAATGAAACAATACTTAGATTATGAGAGTAAGACCCCCAGTAGGTGGTAGCACATAACTGTCTTAATAGTCAGTCAGTGTGTCATTCATTCAACCGATTCGTTCAAAACGCTGATTCATTCAGGAATGAACCAATTAGCTGTATATGGGACATTGAATCATTCACTCAAGCGATTCTTTCAAAGAATCAGATTCATTAATGAACAGCACTGTCCAGTGCGTCAGCCGTGCAACGGTTCTGCGGCTTTATTTTGCAATACCATTAATTAATTTGATTTCGGCTTCATCCCTTTTTCAAAACTCAGCGTGCTGTCTAAAATAAAAGTTATGACTGCTGCATATTTACACTTACACTCGATACTGATGTCCTCCGCTGCAATGTAAGTGCATCTGCGCACTGTTCAATAGGTCACGTAGCTTTGCCACACAGATGACAACTAAATAAAACCAGTGGTGTGCCAAAGAAGTAGGCTGATGGGTAATGTAGAGAAGAAACCCCTTTCTAGTCCCTGCCCAGCGCGATTTGTGTCAAAGAATCCGTCCAGCAGCAGAGGACTGTTATTCTGCACGGAAATGTGGAAGAACTGAAAGCGGCACGGGTTGATCTTTGGTTGACCAATCAGCGGAAAGGGGCGTTTCATGCCCGCCCACACGTGGAAATCAATATTATTGCCATTTGTCCATTTTCTATCCCTGAACATAAAAATATAAAATCAAGCCGAATTCTCGTTTTTTTTTTTTTATAAAAAAAGAAAGAAATTAATAAATTAGCAGTTTTCTAATTTTTCTACTTTAAATATTGAAGGGACAATGTGTAGTTTAAGTATTTTATTATCTAAAATCAATATTTGTATTCATAAATATGTCCTCAATGGTGTACAAATACCTCTGCCAATGATCTGTCTTATCCTCGTAAACGAAGAATTTATTATCTTTATATACATGGGACGGGTAGGTCCACAGAGGCTTCCATATCGTTCCACCATCTTGAAAAACTATAATAGCAGAGAGGGACAAAAAGTACTTGGCCAACGCGTTTCCACAACGTGTTTTCGTTCAGAGCCAGCGTCACGTGACTGAAAGCAGCTGAACCGGACAAGAAGATTTGAGAGACGCTTGTCACTGCCCCGGCAAGTTTAAAAGGCTGCACTGCACGGTTATTTATAATGGAGGACCATACTTATGTGGAGCCACAGGCAAAAAACAAGGTTTAATGTCGGGATAGCTTTTTCCAGGTGGAAAGAGTTGATGCAGGAGAAAGCTTTCAAAAGAGCTGTAGAGCACTATTCGTTTGAATGCAAAATACAATTTCACCAGTAGATGGGAGAAATTCCTACACATTGTCCCTTTAAATCGAAAAACGAATAAACGCAACGTACACGGACCGTATAAAAAGTTTGATAGTCTTGGGTCCGTGTACTTTTGCGTCCATTCATTTTTTTCTTTTTTAACCCCTAATTGAAAAACGAAAAATGAACGGTTGTTGTATTTTTAACCCTCCGGGGTCTAAGGTGTTTTTTGGGTCCTTGAGATGTTTTGACATGCCCTGACATTTGTGCTTTTTTCAGTTGCTTATAAACATATTAATAGCAAAGGTGTAATTACACTCTATTTAGCACAAACAGGGCTACCATAATATGTGAGCAAGATGTATGTACATGTTTGTATTTTTGAGAGAATGTTGTTTATGCTTGGTTATTGAAAACACTAAAACTTAAAGTGTCTGAAATAAGGCCACAAAACGCATACTAAATATGTGTCCACAAGACTTTTTACTATTGGGTGTTGTTGCCTAGAATTTTTGCTTCAAAATGATCTGAAAATCATCCTGCCTAATCATTTACACAAAACAATACATTGATTTAAATTTTATAAGACACCTTTTGCTTGGAAAGGCAATATGCGTGGAGGCGTGTTCACACCTGAGAAGACAAAGGCCGGATAATGTGCCACATAATGAGCTGCATATTAATTAGCCTTTCACACAGATGCGTCACTGGATGCACACCAAAGAATGCGACCTCGGACTAAAGAAATTATATATATATATATATATATATATATATATATATATATATATATATATATATATATATATATATATATATATATATATATATATATATATATATATATATATGAAGAGCTCTTTTCCAAAACGCTATAAATCCATTTCAATAGTTTTCAGGAAAATTACATTTTTTACCTAGACCCACACATTTTGTGAATATTCAATTTATCCTGTTAAAATGTTTTATTGGCTCAGTCTAAACATGTTGAACAATGATTATTAAATCAAACAACAATATTGTTTATGATAAATTGAAAGTTAATTTATTTATTTTCCAAAACGCTATAAATCCATCAATTTTTTTTTTCAAAACGCTATAAATCCATCAATTTTTTCCAAAACTGTATGGTTTGTCTTTAAAAAAAAAAAAAAAATGCGAGCATGCAACATATAATCAGGGGCTCATACTATAAATTACTATAAATTACATTTAGTAACACATTTAGGCTAATAGTCATTTGGTGCAGAACCTGAAAATAGTAATGATATCAATAGCTATTCAATAAGTTATTTAGTAATACATTCAGAGTCATTTTTAGTAAAGTGTCAAACCTGTAACAAGTAGGACCAATTTGTCCACTACATATGCATTAAAAAAAACGAATTATTAAAAATATTCAATAATGATAACGATATTCAAAAGTAGTGATGGGCACCCCTCCACCACACACACACACATGCATGTATAGGCTACACAGCATGTGAGCAAAGCGGAGCGCCGTGACGCTTAAATATAGGCTAAGTTAAAAAAAACTTAAACATACGTTTCATATTTATGTTTAATAATAGAGGCTAATGTTTTTTTTTTTTCATCATCTATGTTGATTATATGAAAAGGGAACCGCATGAGATGAGCACGATAGGATCATAAGATGCCCAATATATCGGAAAACATTTGGAATGGGTCAGACATTATTTTGACCACTTATTAAGTTTTGTTTAGTAGAAAGCCATTCTTTAAAGTGAATTTCGTTTTGTATAAATTGTATCTTCATTTTAATCAATGTTTCATCAACAAATTGACTGGATTAATAATAAATAAATAAGAAGCAATATAGCAGACATATAATCAGGACACGGAGGCGCCCGCGCGTGATCTGGAGCGCGTCTCATAAATGAACCGAAACACAGCGATACTTGCCTCACAGTCCTGAGAAGTATATCAATAAAAAGCTTGAAATGTCTACATTTAAACAAAACAATAAAAAAACGAAAAGAAATTGGCTACTCTCTAATTCGAAGAGTGCATTTCTCTCTATAGGCGCGTTCACTACTGCGAAGATGGCGAGTCAGCATAGTTAACTTTATCTTTGTAACTGACACTGACAGAAAACACTAGTTAAATTAAAAAAATAAACAATTTAAATGTTTCATGCATAATCATTACTTTTGTCGGTTCTTTGTGGCAAGCTTTATGCGTGCGTTGAGATGCGGAATAGGCAATTAAAAAACGCTCATTATGGTTTCTCTCCCATAT
Organism: Gila orcuttii; assembly: GCA_026230005.1. NCBI lineage: Eukaryota > Metazoa > Chordata > Actinopteri > Cypriniformes > Leuciscidae > Gila > Gila orcuttii. The sequence continues at coordinate 24,935,380 of JAPDVR010000023.1, forward strand.
TTAAGTAATTAAATCAATATAAATATGTGATTAAACTAATGGCTTAAATGAACTACTACTAGTCGACTAGAAAACTCACTCATTTTGAGGAATGAATGAACATAAACTAACCTCTGTTCAGAGCACCGCCGTGTTGGATTGCGTAGAACGTTCACCGAATTCTAATTAGTCGAGAGGATTTATCGCGTTTTGGCTAAAAATAGGTTTGGCGCTTATCGCGTTTTGGAAAGAAACTGCATATTGCAGTACATTTTAAACAAGGAAATATAGCGATTTGGCATGAAACGTTGATGGAGCAGTGAATAGGTTCAGTACACAGCAAAATGACATGACAAACTCATTTTTTTTGAAAATGGCGTTTATCGCGTTTTGGAAAAGAGCTCTTCATATATATATATATATATATATATATATATATATATATATATATATATATATATATATATATATATATTACAATTAGAAATTGTAACCAATTACAAATAGGTTACAGTTACAACAACAATTACAATTTTAACAATATTTCAAGTGTATTCTGTCTTTGTAAAAAGTATACATTTTATCAAACGTATTAAAAAAGTTAAGGATTCATTGGTTTGAATATTGGAACAAACACTATAATAACATCTTAGTCGATAATTCAATATACCTACTTTATTTTTGACAAAACATCCCATACTATAGTATATTAAACATATGAGCAGAAATTGGCGAACAAAAGCTTACCTATTTAATGTGACAGTAGTCTTTTTTTAGTCAAAACTTTATAATCTATCCAAAACTAATCACGAAATCTTGTCTAAACATTCATATTTAGTCTGTAACATATCGTGTTTATGATATATTAGCATATACATGTTATTTTGCAGTTTGTTGCTTATACAGACATTTTATTTCAACTTATTTCAGTCTATTTTTACTCATCTTAGTAGGCTATAACAATATAGTTTGGACGTGTTCATGTAAAAATAACGTTTACTAATGTAGGTGCAAGAGTGAATGAACGGCACAGACACGCGCTGTATAACTGAAGTAAACAACGCGCGCGCGCCTGTGTCGTTCATTCATCATTTAGCCTACACACAGACACGCAACGCAATTCATATTTAAACAGTCTTTTTGCGGTTTACAGACATTATTCAATATCGCGATTAGAACAAAGCACTTAAGAATAAATGACTTACTCATGACTTACTCACTCATTGTCTAACTTGTATTATGACTGATATTTGACGAATTGCTTTGTTCTGTTTTTGGATAAAAGCGTCTTCTAAATATGTAGCCTAAATGTAATAATAATGATAATTATTATTATCTGCGTTTGTTTATAACTATAAATGAGTTCACTGAAGACAGTAATATGTTTATCATAAAATAAATTATGAATGTTTTATTTTTATATAACCTAACCTTTTACAGTTTTGGAAATGTGTTTGTTATATTTCTTTTTTATATGTGTAGTCTTTTTTTTGCTTATTCTATTATACTGCGCTTTTTCCTCCCAAAAAAAATGGACTTTAAAGATACAAGTAAATGTCTTTTTTTTTTAGAAAATTCAAGAAATTATCCATTTAAAAAAAATTAAGTTTAAACATAATGAAATGCATCCCGCACCTAAACAGGTGGCCTGGTTGAATCATCCGGCACAGACTGGGGGAGGGGCCACAAATCCGTGAGTACAGTTTACAAACCCGTGGGAACGGATTGCGAAAGCGTGGGCACGGTTTATGAATTTTTGGGTACAGATTGCAAAAACTGAAGGCACGGTTTACAAATCAGAGCACGGATTAGGAACTCGTGGGTACGATTTATTAATCCGTGTGCACGATTTGTTAAACCGAGGGAACTGTTTAAGAATTTGTGAGTACAGTTTATAAACTGAGGGGACGGATTGCAAAACCGTCGCCACTGATTGTTTTTTTTTTTTCCCACAGGTGACTTCCCGTGCTTCGTAGATTTTTGATAGAAGCTGAACAAAATTATTTATTTTCTGTGTAACCTGGCTTAGCATGCACTACGTCATGATATTAATGTACTATTGTTTTGACATATGTATAGTATAATTGCTGTTGTTTTGTAGTTGTTTTTGTTATGTTTTATTGTTAATGCTTCTAAAATCAAAAAAAGAGAGTGTTGAAAAAAGACTGACAGGATGTTGAAGGTCATTTTATATTCAAGCCATTTTCAGAAGGTGTGTGTACAGGTGCCTGATTTGACTAAGGTGTGGTTCCATTATTGTCTTTCTCTTACTTTGGCAGAATGACTAAGCAGAAGTTGGAGCGGTTTGAGCAAGTATTTAATGTGACATCAGCAAGGATCCTCACCATTAAAGGAGTCAAGTAAGTTTCTAAGCATTTCCATCAATTCCTCCACCAAGATTTATAATAGTTTGTCTCTGTATTACTTGTTTATTTTTACAGTTTCTTGCTGGTGAATAGTGTTGCACTACATGGTGATCACTGCCCCATCTGCCAACGTGTAGAGGAGGAGTTATACAAACTCTCACATGCTCTTAACTGCTCTTTTCAGGTAATAAAGATTCTAGATATAATAGTTTCATCATTAACTGTAATTATTGAATTTCTCTTCCTTACTATAACCAGCTGTATTTTCTTTTTTTTCTTTTTGATGTATTGATGCTAATGCTGCATTCTGTGATTGGTTACATTTCTTTTCTAGGATGCACACTTACCACAACCAGTATTGTTTGTTTTAAACCCAGGGGGTTGCATACCCCTTGGGAGTAGTCCTGTCGCGATAATTGAATAACCGTCTGACCGTGATTATTTGATCTAACCGCGATTGTTTTATTTTTTTATAAGTCTATTTTTGCTGCACTGCTCACGCTCAATTAAAGTGAAAGCACACTTTTGATGGACAAAATAAATATGATTTCACACAAAAAGTGCCCAAAATGCACAGAATTTGCATGTCTGGTGTGTTTTAACAAGAACTGGAGTAAGGGTGCGCCGATCCGATACTCAGTATCGATATTGCTCCGATACTACCAATATTTGCCGGATTGGGTATCGGACAGACGAGACCATCCAAATCCGATATTGTGCGTATGTTATTGTCAGTGGCGGGCCGTGCATTTCACACCTAGGCCTTCAGTGAATTAATAACTTTTAATAGCGTGGCAGCGCACAGACTCTCTCTAATTGTTGTGAAATTGCTGTTTTTATTTGCACCGGCAGTTATAGGGTTAATCTGGTGAGTTCGGAAAAGGCCGGTAGAGAGAAACGAGCGAGTGAGTTCAGCGTGTGCGTTAGTGTTGGCTACAGTGGTTCTGCGCTCCGGTTAGTTCAGAAACGGAGCCTCCTTTGCCTTGTCCTTTAAGGGTTACAATAGTCCCTTGTCAGACGTTACAATAGTTTGAATGTTTGAAAAAAACATTTGATCATAAATTTACAAGAAAAATTAAGAAGAAAATCCTATTCACCACGGAAAAAACGGGGGCAAAAAAGGCATTATACTCACCAAAACTACTGATTATGTTTTACACAAAATCCATCCTAATTTCTTTCCTCAAAAAGACTTCAGTTACTCTGGTGTACAGGTTATCTGTATAAAATAGTTCCGTGACTCTGCCTTAAGCTGGATAAGGCTGAATAAGGGATTTTTCCGGTAGTATTGACCCTGCTGGGGGTCGAGGAGCGAAAGAAACAATAATTTGTGGGTTGAAAAACTATTAAATCTGCAGGAATGTATTTTAGTTTCTGCAGTTCGCTACAGATGCGGTTAGCTAGCTCAGCCTCTGACTACCAGTAATAGTACACGCTCTGACCACCCAATCAAAGGACGTGAAAATGCCGACGTTATTGTACGCCTGCTAAATGGCCCCAGTGCAGTCGAATCGAAATCTGATTGGCTGATTAAATCTGACTGATTATCTGATTGGTTAAAGCAACGGTTTCATTTCCATTCATTTTAAGCTACAGACGCCCGCACTGTCGATTCTGAAGGCCTCAAGGCAGATTTATTTTACCCTGGCAACACATGATGTCTGAAATATAATTGGATAAAAACGTTAAAATAAATATACAATACTGGAAGCAGCGCAACTAAGAGAAAAGCTGTGAGATTAAGAGAATGGACTATTGGGAATAATTTAATACTCATTCATGGAAAAAATATATTACAGTGCAAGTCAGTGATTCTGATAGTGTTTAGGCCAGCAGAGAAGGCCTTGCTGGCCCTGACGGCCCACCACTGGTTATTGTTATACAACACAAAAGGCACAAAAACATTATAAAGCACCATAATGTTTTCGTGTACTATATTACAAGTTTTCTGAAGCCATTACATATAGTTTAATGTGAGGTACAGATTTAAGTCATTAAATTAGTCTTCACCTAAGTGCTTCCCTCCGCTGCGGCTCTCAGTCAATGATTCAATGTTACTATTATTATACTGTAGATCTGTAGATAAAGGTCTATGGTTTGCATAAAAGGACTTTAACTTGCTGGAGTTTCACATGTTACTTTCTCCCGGGTGTCTGTTAGATCACAACACTGGAGTAGAGAGCGATATAATTGTTCTTCACGCGCACATTAACTGAAATTTAAAACTGTTAAAAGGCTCAAACTAATGAATAAATAAATAAATATATGTATATCTTCCCTTTGTGCTTTGAACTTTTCAATGCTAAATGCTGCGCGCCGTGACTCCCATGTTGCTTCAAACACATCATTCTTCGCACGGGATGCGCATAAGTGTTCCGTGCTGCTCTGAATTGGAGCCTTTCATATTACAATACTTTTGCGCAATGGCAGTTTATTGATAGCCTGAGTTGTTCTGTCCAATCTATCATATGTTGCTGCTTCATTTAAAAGTTGCACTTAAAATTTTAAAATAAATATCTTTTAATTATATAGTATATATTTTGTCTGTATATTGTTTTACAAAGTAAGGAAAATAATGTTTAAGTCAAACTTGATGCCTTTAACAAAAGAATAATCACAGTCTCTTCCCCACAGTGAGGCATACAGATACAGTTTATTAGGTAATTCGGCACTGTTTTTTTAATTATTATTTTAGTATTGGATCAGTACTCGGTATCGGCCAATACTGAATCCCAAGTATCGGAATCGGTATCGGAGGCAAAAAAGGCGGATCGTGCCACCCCTAAACTGGAGTAGGCTATGTCAGAAAAGAAAATGAATTTTCTTTTTGAAATGAACACATTTTTTAAGTTGGATATTGGATGTGAAAAGGAAATGGTTCTTCCATAACACTGCACTTTAGATGTGTGTAAATGTCCCACACCAGGAGTAATTTATATAGTTCTATTTTATAGCGATTACTGTTCAAAAAATGTTCTATGCAAAATGTAAAATGTTCTACTAAAGAAAAGAGAGAAAATACATATTTGTGTGTGCTGTAAAGTGGTAAGAAAAAATGAAATCGGAATCGGCTAAAATTGATATCGGCAGGTCTAACTCAATGAAAAATCGGAATCGGCCATGGAAAATTGTAATCTGTGCATCTCTAACTTTTATCCAAAGCAACTTTCAAATGAGCAGAACAATAGAAGCAATTAAACCAACAAAAGGGCAGCAAAAAGTATGTGCTGTGACAATTACAGGTCGACCGATTGATCGTTTTTGCCGATTAATTGCACCAGAGCATGTGAGCAAGTGAACAGCATGAGTAAGAAAATGCACATCTCATGCGCATGTGCATCCGCATCTCGGGAGACATGGAGTGGTTCAGACATGATTTTGACCTGTTCATTAAGTTTTGTTTTGTAGAAAGCTTTTCTTTAAAATGATTTTTGTTTTGTATAAATTGTATAGTTATGATATTTGTGGCTTTAAAGCAATAGGCTATATTGTATAAAGTGTAGGGGTGTAAAAGTTCACAAAAAAATCACGGTTCGATACGTCAGTGGTGTCTCGGTTCGGTACGTTTTCGATACAGCAAAAAGAAAGAAATGCCAGAGAAATTTCTTTGATTTTAATTTCATTTTATTTATTAAAAGTAACATCATAAATGATGATATTTTTTTACTTTGAACAATGATGGAGCTATACTTGACCCATCTTCTGGGGTGTCGTCTTAGCAGCATATAAAACAAAAACAGCTCCTTATAAAAAATCGAAATGTAATATTGTAGTAGTTACAAACAAATACAAAGAAAAGAACAATTTTGGTTTTATATGGAACTCAGTGTGATTTTACTTAATTTTTAAGTTTTTTTCAGAAAGATGAGAGTGTCCACTAAATGCCTCTGGGAGTTTCCCCTGGTTTTCATCTAGTTCCAGTTATTGACACACTGGGATGATGTCGGCGTAAATGAGTTGACATGTTTGAAGTATTCCCACTGGTGTAGCCTATTGTCATGTACAGGGCTCCAAACTTTAAAACATTTTAGGCATACAAGCAGAAACTTTAAGGGCATACCTTAAATAAACCTGCCATTCCCCCATTTTGACTTTATTACTGACAGATACCTTGGTAATAAATAGATTACATAATTACTGTAATAAACTTACAGAAATTACAATGTGCAGTTTTATTTTAATTTTGCAAGGCTCCAGATTAACTTTTGAGGGCAGGATTTTTATTCATAATGTCGAAATAATAATTCAAAAGCAAAACAAAAAAAAAAAAAAAAAAAATATATATATATATATATATACCGGTGTATATATATTTGGGAGTGGAAATGGCAGCCATCTACTGGTAACAATGGTAATTTAAGGTCTTTTTTATTTTTAAATAAGTGTGAGTTTTCCTACATCTTAAAACTTTTAGTTTTATAAATGGGGGTAATCTTTGAAGGATGAACAAATAATGTTTTGGTCATCACATTAAAAATAAAATTGAAATATGATAATATTTGAGTTTTAAGGGCCGTACACACCGGGACGAATATCGGCGTGTGTTTTTCGCCAGCGTTTTTCAACACGTTTTTTGTGTTCACACCCAAGCGATTTTCGCTGACGATGAGCCGAGTGAACATGCAAATTCATTCCCTGACATTAGATGGCGTTACAAGAGTTAAAAAGAAGTTACAAGCCTATGTACATAAAAGACAATTAAGTGAAATGAAACTCACCATCAAGGCCAATTTGATCTGCAATACCACTCCATAACAGTTCTCTTTTATCAATATTTTTGTAGTCGCTGTCGTGTTTGTCATACAGTTCCTTATGTTCCGACACCAACAGCTCTACATTTATCTTGGCTTGCATCTTCTTCGTCTTCTTCCCGGCTGTGTGTAGACGCTACTTGGCGTATATCTTCTTCGCCGTTACGTATGTGTGCTCGGCAAGACCGTTTTGTGTTTGAGCGCCCCCAAGTTGTGTTTTACTGTAACTTCAGAAGCTCCAGACACGTGAGCAAAAGCGCCAATCTCATTGGTCGGTTATTTTTTGACGCGGCGCGTCAAACCAAAAAAATTAACCAGAGGCGTTTTTTTAAAAATGACGCTTTTACGCGTGGCGTTTTTCGCGTCAGTGTGCACACTCACATTGGCGTCCTTTGTTTAATCACGAGGCGTTAAACGTCGGCGAATATCGCGCGCAAAATTCGTCCCGGTGTGAACAGGCCTTTAAAGTTTAGAAAAAGATGTTTGACGTACTTGAAAGCATTTTACTATTCCTGCCAAACTTCCAAGGTTACAGTTAGTGTTACTACATTAAATCCATGGTGAATGTTGCTGATTTGTGGACTTAAAGCCTATAACTAGTTAATTCATGGCACAATGTTTCTCCTGGAAATTTGATGATAGACAACATGCGACTGCTAACAAAATTTTGGTTGCACCGGCGTGGTCCAACGAATCATTCAGTTTGTAATGCATACTGAACCAAAAGCCTCGTACCGAACGGTTCAATACGGATACTTGTATCGTTACACCCCTTATAAAGTGGTATAAATAAACGTGACATGACTTGACTTCATTTCAATTTCAACTGAAAGTTGACGGCTATAATTCTTATGAACTAAGAAATCCTTTAATATCAGTTTTCAACAGTTTGAATGATAAATAGAACCAGTTAATTAGTAGAGTGAACTAGTAGAATGTTTCACGGCAATATAGTTTAATATAATTATTTTACAAAGAAATCTGAGAAATGCTTATAGATCATTAAGGGTTATTTAAACTTTTTATATATCCCATATATTCCAGTAATATAGTAAGATATACAGTATGTCACAAAAGTGAGTACACCCCTCATATTTCAGCAAATATTTGATTATCTTCTCAAGGGACAATACTATAGTCCCTATAGAAATGCCCTATATATTTTAGAGTAGTCAATGTGCTGCTTGTATAGCAGTATAGATGTGCTATCCTCTGAAAATAACTGAAAATAACATACAGCCGTTATTGTCAAAATAGCTGGCAACAAAAGTGAGTACACCCTAAGTGAACATGTCAAAACTGTGTCCAAAGTGTCAATATTTTGTGTGAGCACCATTGTTATCTAGCACTGCACAACCATACATGTGAGACTGTAAGATGGCGGCGCGTGCACACGCAGCGGCTTAGCTCTCCACGTATCAGCATGTTTTGAGTAGTTTATTGATGGTTTATTTTTTTCTAATTACCACATATGCACAGGCATATATATAATGCAGTCGGCACAAACTTCTCGTCATCAGTTTGATGCCCGGGGGCTGTGTTTTTAACCAGGAAGATCCCAGACACAACATACCGTTTGAGCTCGTCAGACCATCGGGGTCTCTGTGGATTACGCTCCCAGCCGAGAAGCAACAGAGGCGGCGCGGTGAGAGGAAGCAGAAGGGAGGCTGCAGAGCCGGGACACAAGCTAGGCTAGGCAGAGATCCACACAAGCCTCCACTGCCGAGCCTCTTCGTCACAAACGCAAGATCACTTCCCAATAAAATCGAGGAGCTGGAACTTATTACATCCACGAAGAAAACCATCCAGGACTGCTGTGCCATGGTAATTACGGAGACTTGGCTCAACCCAGCGATCCCAGCGGAGGCTATTCAGCTAGCTGGCCGCGTAGCGCACCGGGCCGACAGGACCGCGGATTCCGGTAAGAACAGAGGAGGGGGGCTCTGTGTTTACACCAACGAAAACTGGTGCACAAACTCTGTAATAACTGACACTTACTGCTCCCCGGACTTGGAGTATTTAACAATAAAATGTTGCCACTTCTACCTGCCGTGAAAATTTTCAGTTGTTGTAATCACTGCTGTTTACATACCTCCAGATACTAACACCAAAACAGCTTTGGCCTACTTGCTTGCTGCCATTAGCAAACAACAGCGGGCTTATCCAGAAGGAGCCTTTGTCATAGCAGGTGATTTCAACAGAGCCAGTCTAAAGACTGTTCTCCCAAAACTTTATCAGCATGTAAAGTGCCCCACAAGAGGAAAGAACACACTCGACCATGTCTATAGCAACATCAAGCATGGATATAAGGCATCACCTCTTTCTTCCCCATCTAGGACTGTCTGACCCCATTTCATTGTTTCTGACTCCAGCATATAGACCACTTATCAACAGGATCAAACCAACTGCTAGAACAATACAAATATGGCCAGAAGGAGCGTCTGAGCAGCTGCAGGACTGCTTCAGTCGCACTGACTGGACCATATTTGTGGACGATAAAATTGACATCTATACATTCTCTGTGCTATTTTATATCAAATGCTGCATCGAAAATGTCACCACCACGAAACGGCTTTGGATGTTTCCTATCAACAAGCCGTGGATGACCAAGAACGTAAAACACCAGCTGTCCGGTGATATGCAGCATTACAGCGCAGCCAGGATGAATCTGAAGAAGGGCATCAGGGATGCTAAGGCAGCCTATAAGCAGAGGATTGAGAACCACTTCCGCAACTCTGACCCCCGTCGGGCATCGCAGGGGATTCGGCACATCACTGGGCAGAATAACACCAGTAGCCTGTCCAACAGCAGTGCTTCAATGGTAGAGCAGCTTAACCAGTTCTTCGGCCGCTTTGAGGTGGAAAGAACTGGGCCTACCACCAATCCAGTTCCAGACATGACTAGCCAGGCACTCATCTTTCAGCCTGCCTGAGGTGATACGCACTCTCCATAAAATCAACACATGGAAAGCATCTGGTCCAGATGGCATTCCAGGGCGTGCTCTCAGAGACTGTGCAGCAGAGTTGGGTGAGGTACTCACAAACATCTTTAACCTTTCTCTGCTGCAGTGCACTGTTCCAACCTGCCTGAAGACGTCCACAATAGTGCCGATGCCAAAGAAGGCTGCTATAACATCCCTCAATGATTATAGCCCCATTGCACTAACACCGGTAATTATGAAATGCATGGAGAGGCTGGTTTTGTATCACATCAAGTCTGCTCTGCCATCCACCATTGACCCTCACCAGTATGCATACAGGGCCAATAGTTCGACAGACGATGACATCACTACTGCCCTCCACACTGTACTGCGCCATCTGGAACATCAAGGGATGTATGCACGAGTTCTGCATTTAATACCATCTTACCAAACATGTTGTTCTACAAGATGTCTGACCTAGGCATACAGCATAACATCTGCCTGTGGATTAAGGACTTATAAACGAAACGGCCACAGTCAGTGAGGATGGGCCCGCATCATTTCCCCACTATGATAATCAGTACGGGAGCCCCACAAGGCTGTGTGCTGAGCCCGTTTCTTTACTCTTCGTACTGTATACCATCTTATGACACTAACATCATCATTAAGTTTGCTGATGACACGACTGTGCCTGGGCTGATCACCAGAGGAGAGGAGTATGCCTAGAGAGAGGAGGTAAAGAGGCTGACGATGTGGTGCACAGAGAATAATCTTACTCTAAACATTAAGAAAACAAATTGATTATTGATTTCAGGAAGAAACATTATTCACACACCACTGCATATTAACGGGGAGATAGTGGAGAGAGTGTCTAGTTTTAAATTTCTGGGCGCACACATTTCAGAGGACCTTTCATGGACGACAAACATCACAGCGTTAGTCAAGAAGGCACAACAGCGGCTTTACTTCCTAAGAATGCTCAGGAAAATAAACCTGTCACAGCGGCTCTTGGTGTCATTCTACCGCTGTTCTATTGACAGTGTCCTCACATATGGTTTGCTGGTGTGGTATGGAGGCAGCTCGGCAGGTGATAAAAAGGCTTTGCAGAGAGTACTAAAGACCGCACAGAACATTACCAATCAACAGCTACTTGCTCTGGATGACATTTTTACCTCTCGCTGCCTGCAGAAAACACAACATTCTGACGGACCCGAATCACCCAGCCCATCATTTATTTGAACTGCTGCAATCCATAAAACGCTACAGGTCTATCAAAACACACACTACGAAATTCATGAACAGCGTCTATCCCAAAGCTATCACAATAATGAACTATGAACTGAAAACACTCCCCCAAATCATCACCACAACACACTCTTGACATACAAGACAATTTAAGTGAAATAACACTATGAGCACTTTTTTTTAATAATGGGCAATATGGCCTTTGATTGCAATATGAACTTAACTATTCTTAACTGTATCCTCCTGAGACCCGAGAGTTTGCCTGGTGTGCATTTTATAATTTTTCTTGCTATTTGGTATAAGTAGGACCTAATAAGTATAATAACTAAAATTTGTTTTTGTACAGGAAGTAGTTTTTGCATAAAATGATGTCCTCATGCAAGGACAGTGGGTCTATCTTAACTTTATCCTCCTGAGACCTGAGTTTTGGTTTGGCGTGCATTTTAGATTTATTCTAGGTTTTTGGGGGTTATGGCAAGCCGTTTTAACTTTTATTCATTTTCAGGATATGAATTCTTGATATCAACAATTCAATTTTCACTAGTTAAAATAATAGTTATTGATATCAGGAATTAGATTTCTACTAGTAACAATGGCAATTTTTGGTATCAGAAATTACATTTCCACTAGTAACAATGCTAATTCTTGATATCCACAATTAAATTTTCACTAGTTAAAATTATAATTCTTGATATCAGCAACTGAATTTCAACTAGTAAAAACTATCATTCTTGATATCTGTAATTGTATTTTCACTAGTGAAAAGTCTCCATAGGCTGCCATTCAAAATCAATTGTTGATATCAAGAATTGATTTCTTACTAGTTGAAATTCCAATTTCACACATCAGAAATACAATTCTTATAGTAAAAACCTTTATTTTTGATATCAAGAATTCAATTGTCACTAGTTAAAATGTCTATTCTTGATATCAACAACTGAATTGCTACTAGTAACAATGTTCATTTATGATATCAATAATTCCATTTTCACTAGTGACAATGTTAATTTCTGATATCATGAATGTAATTGTTACTAGTAAGAAAGCCATTTTAGATATCTGAAATTATATTGATATCAGAAAAACATTTTCAGATATCAAAAATGAACATTTTTACTAGTCGCAATTAAATTGTTGATATCAAGAATAGACATTTCAACTAGTGACAATTGAATTCTTGATATCAAAAATAAAGGTTTTTACTATAAGAATTGTATTTCTGATGTGTGAAATTGGAATTTCAACTAGTAAGAAATCAATTCTTGATATCAACAATTCAATTGCAACATTTTTTTTTTTTTTTTTTTTGCTAACATCTTATACAATTTCAACAAAGCTAAGTCCCATTGTCCTCATATGTGGACATCAACTTTAGCAGCATAGTAAATATTTATTGTTACAAAAGTTTGTCAAATATGCATGCCATTTTAATCATACAACTCTTCTATGCATAACTTAACAAGAATCAACAATGAAATGTTTTTAGATTTTTTATCTTGTGGACGTTTTGGTCTGGAGTGGCTGCGTGACATGTGAACTGTGTTCTCCGCCATCTTTAAATTATTTTTCTCTTCTGACCCCACCAGGTGGCAGTGTAAGTGTCCTCGTTTGTGAAAAACATGTTTCAGTTACACAGAATTAAGTATTATGCTGCACACAACCAAAAATGTGATGTCCTCATATGAGGTCGCAGGATCTCAGGAGGGTATACGTTGGAAAGTCTAAAGATTTTGTTTTATGTAATGTACATTGACAGTAAAGAAATCCATCCATCCATCCATCCATCCATCCATCCATCCATCCATCCATCCATCCATCCATCCATCCATCCATCCATCCATCCATCCATCCATCCATCCATCCATCCATCCATCCATCCATCCATCCATCCATCCATCCATCCATCCATCCATCCATCCATCCATCCATCCATCCATCCATCCATCCTCTGGGCATGGAATTCACCAGAGCTGTGCAGGTTTTTGCTGGGATCCTCTTCCACTCCTCCATAATGACATCACGGAGCTGCTGGATTTTAGACACATGGTGCTTCTCCACCTTCCGCTTGAGTATGCCCCACAGGTGCTCGCCACTCCATCCCCTTCACCTTCCTCAGCAAGGCAGTTGTCATCTTGGCGGTGTGTTTGGGGTCGTTATCATGCCGTTCGTCCCAGTTTTTGAAGGCAGGGCATCATGTTTTGCTTCAGAATGTCACAGTACATGTTGAAATACATGTTTCCCTCAATGAAGCGCAGCTCCCCAGTACCAGCAGACCAAGACACCGTGTCCTTACTACAAGTGACGTGCGATAAAAAGTATCTTTTCCATGTTAATCAGAGTTTTTGTCCTAACCAGCCGCGACGGCGACACACGACGATTCTATTTTAGAAACGGTTTCTATTTTTCTGCGACGTCACGGCTGGAACAACAAACAAAGTGTGGCAATGATAATCTCAGGTACTGTTTATGTGCTTTAATGTTAAAAGGTTGCAATGTGACTTTGAATATCATTTAGTGCTCCCAGCTTTGTAGCTGTAAAAGCAACAATGGCTCTCGTCCTCCCTGCCAATCTGTCTCTACAGCACGACTTCACTATCCAGCTAGAGTCATCCTCAATCACCCCATCAAGGTCGGTCAGAAATCTTGGAGTAATATTTGATGACCAGCTGACCTTCACAGACCACATTGCAAAGACAGCTCGATCATGCAGGTTTGCAATGCATAACATCAGGAAGATCAGGCCTTTCCTAACTGAGCATGCAACACAACTTCACGTCCAGGCCCTGGTTATTTCTAGGCTTGATTACTGCAATGCTCTTCTGGCTGGACTTCCATCATGTGTAACTAAACCTCTGCAAATGATCCAGAATGCTGCAGCCCGCCTTGTCTTCAACGAGCCCAAAAGGGCCCACGTCACTCTGTTCATCTCACTGCACTGGCTACCACTCGCTGCTCGCATCAAATTCAAGGCTTTGACGCTTGCTTACAGATCGACCACAGACTCAGCTCTGTCCTATTTTCACTCCCTACTACAAGTCTACATCCCTACCAGAAGGCTACGATCGGTCAAGGAGCGACGGCTCGCGGTACCATCACAGCGAGGCACTAAATCACTCTCCAGAACATTCTCATTCATGGTTCCATGCTGGTGTAATGATCTCCCCACCCTCATCTGGAATACAGAATCCCTGACAGCATTCAAAAGACAACTGAAAACTAATCTCTTCCGTGAGTACTTAACATAAAAAAATAAAAATAAAAAAACTAGGGCTGGGCAAGTTAACGCGTTATCGCGTTAACGCATTTATTAATTAATGCCGACAATTTTTTGCACGTTAACGCAGTTTTTTTTTATTATTATTATTTTGAAAGTCCGTTGCTCACTGGCTCTGAATACACATAGGCCTACAGTCAAACCATGATCACAGGAGGGGTGGGATGTTGGTCAGCCAGCAAATAACCCACCCAAACAAGCAGTGGAGAGAGGCAGGTTCTCTCTGGTGAACAGTTAAAGGGTTGCGCTCCGCGAGTGAATGACAGGCGCTCTATGGATATTACCTATAAAACCTATAGATAATAACTATTTAGATTCTGGAAACTCACTAACAGCGAGCCGAGGATCAGTCTCTCTTCTAATGATTTGTGCTGCGCGTCCTTTATAAAAAGTTATAGACAATTCAACTTCGGCAACGAGCGGGCGCGGGCGCGTGCGTGAGGCAAGCATGACCGCAAAGGTTTCACAGGGACGCACCCGCTTGTCGCTGCACCTTGTGCTCGACCACTTCACCTCACTCTTGGCTGATTTATACTAATGCGTCGGACTTACGCCGAAGACAATACGCTATAGACTACGCGTTGGTTTTCATTTATATCTCTGCGTCGTTGTCCGCGTTGACGCGCAATTACACATGCAGAGGGAGCATTTGAAACCCGGGGAGCGGTTGTAGCAATCACAGCGCTTGCGGTACACGTAGAATTGACGTTACATTTTTGGAGAGGTGCACGTCAGGGTACGCCGAAGTGTACGCGCGCTACACCGCAACAGCGTAAGTATAAAGTATAAATTGTTTTTTTTACTCTGTTTAATGTAATCTTACGTGGGAAACCATGGCATGACCAAGCCTAAGCTACTATAAGTAACGTTGGTCGACTTATATAGTAGTGATCATGACCTCTGACTACTACATAGACTGTTTCTGCTGCTCCCTGATAAAAGATACCTGTTGATACCTGTTCAGAAAAAAAACAAGAAAACTGGACTCGTTTTTAACAAACTAGATAAAAGGTAATGCCCTGGCAGTGGCAAATAGCTTTGTTTAAATATTTGATTTGATTACATTAATGTTTAAGTTGAGATTTGAGATTACTGTGTAAAGGGAATACTGCTGGTATAAAAGCACCTTATTTGTTTAAAGTTATTGCACTTTTGTGTATATAGCAGTACATTTAAATCAAAAGTGCGCAATACACTACTTTAGAAGTCATTATTCAATTTTGCGCATAACAATGCGATTAATCGTGATTAATCGCAAGAAAACCATGCGATTAATCGCGATTAAAAATTTGAATCGTTGCCCAGCACTAAAAAAAACATTTCCTTCTCCTTTAAATCTTCCCTTGTCTGGCTTTTGCTACTCTGAGCAATGCCTGAACTTTGTATTTTGAGCACTTCTTGTGTTGTTCTTGCCTCTTCACAATGACTCGCTTGCTTTAGTCTTCAGTTGTAAGTCGCTTTGGATAAAAGCGTCTGCTAAATGACTAAATTAAAACAATAAAAAAACAATGGATAATTCACCTCAGATCTTGAAATTAAACAAATTGAAAAAGAAATTTGAACAAGAACGTCCAAACTGTGAACAAACAAGTGTGTTCTTTGACAAAGATTGTTTAAGTAACTCGGTAGCCTATGTATTTTTAATAATGTTTAAATGGTGTAATATTTGTGAATTTGATTATGTAGCCAACTTATCCATTTTCTTGCGATTGCCGTCAAGATGACTCTCTGGTGCTGTGCACTTGCCGCGAGACTCCACCCACATGCTGTTCTAATTGGTTGTGGGTTGTTTATTGTTTTCGACGCATCTCACAGTCGTGTCTAGTGTGGACAGGCAAATTATTTGTCGCCGGAATCTTATCGCATCGCATCTGGTTAGGACACTGTGATGCTACCACCAACATGTTTGGTAAGAGACAATTTTCTTGGTACTCCTCACCAGGGCGTCGCCACACATGCTGGACACCATCTGAGCCAAACAAGTTTATCTTCGTCTCATCAGACCACAGGACATGGTTCCAGTAATTCATGCTCTTGGACAGGTTGCTTTCAGCAAACTGTTTGCAGGCCTTCTTGTGAGCCAGCTTCAGAATAGGCTTCCTTCTGGAACTACTGCCATGCAAACCGACTTGTTGCAGTGTGTGGCGTATGGTCGGAGCACTGACGAGCTGACCTTCCGCTTCTGCAACCTCCTAAGCAATGCTGACAGCACTCATGCGTCCGTTTTTTGAAGCCAGATTCTGCACCTAACGCACAGCATGAGGACTCAGCTTCTTTGATTGATCCTTGTGAGTGTTCCGAGTGGAACCCGTCTTGGAAAACCTCTGTATGACCCTGGCCACTGTACTGTAACTCCGTTTCAGGGTGTTACCGATCTTCTTATAGCCTAGGCCATCTTTGTGGAGAGCAACAATTCTAATTCTCAAATCCTTATAGAGTTCTCTGCCATGAGGTGCCATGTTGAACATCTAATGGTCAGTATGAGAGAATTGTACTCAAAGCACAAATTTTAACTGCTCTAATACAAGATACACAAATTTGTATGGACCTGTCAAGCTGACAAAAACATGAACATGATGAATAGGTCATGCGGCTTTGCATGGTTATACGATGTACAGCTATTATGACTAAGGGTGTACTCACTTTTGTTGCCAGTAGTGATGCGCGGGTCGGCTTTTTTTCCAACCCGCGGGTCCCGCTTTTATAAAATTATTTGTTGTGGCTGGCGGCGGGAGCTGCAGTGCTTGGTGCGCCGCTTTCGTGACGTGTCACATGACGCCAAAGGTTTGGGGACATCACGCAAGTTACAGTGCTACGGCCTTCGTATTGTAACCTTATCAAAGAACCTAATAAAATATGAAAATATATATTCCCAAATATTTAATATAGGCTGGAAATTGCACGCAACATACATGGATTTAAAAAATAAATATATATATTTAATGACCCGCCCCAACCCACCCTGCAAATAAAGTGACAATTTCTTTCCCCGTCCCAACCCGACCCGCGGGTTACCCCCGCGGGTTATGAGACAACCCGCGCATCACTAGTTGCCAGCTATTTTGACAATAATGGCTGTATGTTTATTTTCAGAGGACAGTAAATCTATACTGCTATACAAGGAGCACATTGACTACTCTAAAATATATTCAAGCTTCTTTTCTATAGTATTGTCCCTTGAGAAGATATACTAAAATGTTTGCTGAAATGTGAGGGGTGTACTCACTTTTGTGAGATACTGTATATGTAAGTATTGTTTGTTTGTGTGTGTGTGTATGTATGTATATGTGTATATATATATATATATATATATATATATATATATATATATATATATATATGTATGTAATGTATATGTGTGTATCATCAAGTCACCTTTATTTATATAGCCCTTTTTACAATACAGATTGTTTCAAAGCAGCTTTACAGAGATAACAGGAAAATAATGTTGTAATAGTATTGTTAAATACAAAATTAAATGTCCCCAACTAAGCAAGCCAAAAGCCAATGGCGACAAAGGCGAAGAAAGGCGAAAAGGCAACAGTGGCAAGGAACCAAAACTTCATCAGTGACAAAATGGAGAAAAAAAACCTTGGGAGAACCCAGGCTCAGTCGGGGGGCCAGTCCTCCTTTGGCCAATGAACGAACAGTGTATGATTAGGATTCAGGCAGCATTATAGGTCAGAAGTCAGATGGGATCAGTACTTTCACAATATTTATCCAGTTCATCTGGTTGGGGTCGGAGTCATCCCGCCGGTGTGGAGACGAGTTTGTTGAGGTGTCCTTGAGGCCTTCACAGAGTTGATGAGGCTGGCACTTCAGGGATGCGTTGTCGTCGTGTCCATGCGATGGTCCTTCATCAGATCTGGATATGGCCTGGATCCGGCGGTTTGCGGTAAACCTTGGGATAAACAGAGAGACTAATATTAGCGTAGACGCCATCCTTCTTATGATGTACAAAGGTTCCGGCCTATCTAAACTATGCAGCCTAACATTGAATTATAGAAGTCTATAGTGTGTTATGTGTATGCTAAGCCAAAGAGATGTGTTTTTAGTCTAGATTTGAACTGACAGACTGTGTCTGCTTCCCGGACCATGTTAGGAAGATTGTTCCAAAGTTTAGGTGCTAAATAGGAAAATGATCTACCGCCAGCAGTTGATTTAGATATTCCTGGTATTATCAACTGGCCAGAATTTTGAGATTGCAATAGACGTGAAGGACTATAATGTGTTAAGAGTTCGCTCAAGTACAGGGGAGCTAAACCATTTAGTGCTTTGTAAGTAATCAGCAATATTTTAAAATTTATACGATTTTTAATCGGGAGCCAACGCAGTGTTGACAAAACCGTGCTAATATGGTACTACTTCCTGGTTCTGGTAAGAACTCTAGCAGCTGCATTTTGGACCAACTGTAGTTTATGTATTAAACGTGCAGGGCAACCACCCATAAGAGCATTACAATAATCTAGCCTTGATGTCATAAACGCATGAACAAATTGTTCTGCATTTTTCATTGAGAGCATATGACATAATTTAGATTTACTTTTAAGATGAAAAAATGCAATTTTACAGATACTAGACACGTGACTTTCAAATGAAAGATTGGTATCAAAGAGCACACCCAGGTTCCTAACCGACGACGAAGACTTGACCGAGCAGCCATCAAGTGTTAGACAGTATTCTAGGTTATTACGTGAGGAAGTTTTTTGTCCAATAATTAGAATCTCTGTTTTTTCAGAATTAAGTAGTACAAAATTACTAGTCATCCAGTTTTTTATATCAGCTATGCATTCCGTTAATTTTGTGGATTGGTAAGTTTCGTCAGGGCGTGAAGAAATATAGAGCTGAGTATCATCAGCATAACAGTGAAAACTAATGCCATGCTTCCTAATGATATCTCCTAAGGGTAGCATGTACAGAGTGAACAGCAACGGTCCGAGTACTGATCCTTGTGGTACACCATACCGAACTTTTGACCGATAATACATCTCTTCATTTACTACTACTAACTGATAACGGTCAGATAAGTATGATTTAAACCATGCTAGTGCAATTCCACTAATGCAAACATCATTTTCGAGTCTACTTAAAAGAATGTTGTGGTCGATAGTGTCAAATGCTGCATTAAGATCGAGTAGCACTAATAGAGAGATACAACCACGATCGGATAATAAGAGATAATAACAAATCATTTGTGACTCTAATGAGAGCTGTCTCAGTTCTTTGATACGGTCTAAATCCTGATTGAAAATTCTCACAGATACCATTTCTTTCTAAAAAGGAACATAGTTGTGAAGATACTGCCTTTTCTAGTATCTTTGACAGAAAAGGTAGATTCGAGATCGGCCTGTAATTGACTAATTCTGTAGGATCAAGTTGCATTTTTTTAACAAGTGGTTTAATCATGGCCAGCTTAAAAGTTTTTGGTACATATCCTAATGACAAAGATGAATTAATGATATTAAGAAGAGGATCTGTGACCTCTGGAAGCATCTCTTTCAATAGTTTAGTCGGTATAGGGTCTAACATGTTGTCGATTTAGACAATTTAACGAGTTTGCAAAATTCTTCCTCTCCTATAGCAATAAATGAATTTAATTTTTCGTCAGTGAGACTACACTGCACTGTCTGATGCGATACTGTAGTAGACGGTTGCATAGTTATAATTTTCTCCCTGATATTATCAATCTTAAAAGTGAAGAAGGTCATAAAGTCATTACTGTTGTGCTGCTTGCAAACTTCTGGGCTTGAAACTTTATTTTTCGTCAGTTTAGCAACCGTTTCGAATAAGTACCTTGGGTTTTGTTTATTTTCTTCTAATAGGGTTGAAAAATAAGCAGATCTTGCAGTTTTTAAGGCCTCTCTGTATGCAATCGAGCTCTCCTGTGATGCGAAAAACCTCTAGTTTTGTTTTCTACCAGTTGCGCTCGATTTTTCTGGCTGCTCTCTTAAGGGCTTGAGTGTGCTCGTTGTACCACGGCGTTGGACTATTTTCTTTGATCTTCTTTAAGCGCAACGGATCAACTGTGTCTAAAGTGCTGGAAAAGAGAGAGTTAAAAGTTTCTGTCGCAATATCGAGTTCTTCTAAGCTATCTGGGATGTTGAGAGGATGAAACTGATCAGGAAGATTATTAATAAAGCATTCTTTAGTGGCAGAAGTGATAGGTCTAACATATTTGTAACACGGAGTCGGCTTTGCAGCCTTGGCTAAATGAAGTTTACACGAGACTAGATAATGATCTGAGATGTCATCGCTCTGCTGCAGAATTTCAACAGCATCAACATTGATTCCATGTGATAATATTAGATCTAGAGTATGATTACGACAATGAGTAGGCTAGGTCCTGACACGTGTTGTCTAACTCCAATAGAGTTAAGAATGTCTTTAAATGCCAATTCCAATGCATCTTTTTCATTATCTACATGTATATTAAAATCACCAACAATTAGGACTTTATAGGCAGCCAGTACTAACTCTTTGATAAAGTCTGTATGGTGCCCTGGTGGCCTGTATGTAGCCAGCACTAATCTTAAACGTGATTTATCATTTGTACTATATATTATTACATTAAGCACCACACTTCAAAATAATTATATTTGAAACTAGACTTCTTAGTAATTTTAAAAATATTACTATAAATTACAGCAACACCTCCCCCTTTGCCTTTCAGACGAGGTTCATGTTTATAACAGTAATCTTGCGGGGTGCACTCATTTAAAATAATGTAATTGTTTGGTTTTAGCCAGGTTTCTGTCATACACAGCACATCTAGGTTATAGTCTGTAATCATATCATTAACAATAAGTGCTTTTGAAGTAAGGGATCGAATATTCAGCAACCCAAGCTTTATCATTTGTATTATTTCTGTTTTTTTATTTGTTGAACATCAATAAAATTTTTACCCTTAGATGGGTTTGGAAGTTTTTTGTATGTCCTAATTCGGGGAACAGACACAGTCTCTATATGATGATATATAGGTGAAAGAGCCTCTATGTGATGGGATTTATCTGACCTTGGTGACGTGAGACAGCTGGCAGACGGTCGGTTTATCCAGTTTGTCTGCTTCCTGACCTGAGCCCCAGATTGTCATGTTTTATCTCTAAGACTATGTGCCATATTACTAGAGAGAAGAGCAGCACCATCCCAGGAGGGATGAATACCATCTCTGACCAACAGGGCAGGTCTGCCCCAAAAACTTTTCCAATTGTCTATGAATTCTATATTATTTTGCGGACACCACTTAGACAACCAGCCATTGAGCGAGGACAGTCTACTAACTATCTCATCACTCCTGCGAACAGGAAGGGGGCCAGAGCAAATTACAGTGCCTGACATCGTACTTGCGAGTTCACACACCTCTTCAACATTCATTTTAGTGATCTCCGACTGGCGAAGTCTAACATCATTAGTGCCGACGTGAATAATAATCTTAGAGAATTTACGATTAGCATTAGCCAGCACTTTTAAATTTGCTTTGATGTCAGGCGATCTGGCTCCCGGCAAACATGTGACTATGGTGGCTGGTGTCTCTATTTTCACGTTCCGTGTAATAGAATCGCCAATAACTAGGACACATTCAACAGGATTCTCAGTGGGTGTTTCACTGAGAGGGGAGAATCTGTTTGATGTTGTAATTGGAAACGGATTATATATATATCAGTGTTGGGGTAGTTACTCAAAAAAAGTAATTAGTTACTAGTTACTTCTGTAAATTGTAATGAGATTACTTTACTAGTTACTGCGTTTGAAAATTAACTTCACTACTTATTACTTTACTTTCCCGTTTCTTAATTTACCGTGTAGATACATGGACAAACATCATAGCCCTATCATCACTTAGCCTGTCTACATGTGTTTATTGTAGTGATGCACGATATATCGGCCGCCGATATGGTAAATTTTTTACTAGGGCTGGGCAAGTTAACGCGTTATTATCGCGTTAACGCATTTATTAATTAATGCCGACAATTTTTTTTAGCGCACGTTAACGCATTTTTTTTTTTTTTTTTTTTTTAAAGTCCGTTGCTCACTGGCTCTGAATACACATAGGCCTACAGTCAAACCATGATCACAGGAGGAGTGGGATGTTGGTCAGCCAGCAAATAACCCACCCAAACTAGCAGTGGAGAGAGGCAGGTTCTCTCTGGTGAACAGTTAAAGAGTTGAGCTCCGCGAGTGAATGACAGGCGCTCTATGGATAGTACCTATAAACCCTATAGATAATAACTATTTAGATTCTGGAAACTCACTAACAGCGAGCCGAGGATCAGTCTCTCTTCTAATGATTTGTGCTGCGCGTCCTTTATAAAAAGTTATAGATAATTCAACTTCGGCAACGAGCGGGCGCGTGAGGCGAGCATGACTGCAACAGTTTCACAGGAGCTGCACCTTGTGCTCGACCACTTCACCTCACTCTTGGCTGATTTATACTTCTGCGTCGGACTTACGTCGAAGACTATACGCTGTAGACTACGCGTTGGTTTTCATTTATATCTCTGCGTCGTTGTCCGCGTTGACGCGCAAACACATGCAGAGGGAGCATGTGAAACCCGGGGAGCGGTTCTAGCAATCACAGCGCTTGCGGTACGCGTAGAATTGACGTTACATTTTTGGAGAGGTGCACGTCAGGGTACACCGAAGTGTACGCGCGCTACACAGCTACGGCGTGAGTATAAAGTATAAATTGTTTTTTTACTCTGTTTAATGTAATCTTACATGGGAAACCATGGCATGACCAAACCTAAGCTACTATAAGTAACGTTGGTCGACTTATATCTGTAGTAGTGATCATGACCTCTGACTACTACATAGACTGTTTCTGCTGCTCCCTGATAAAAGATACCTGTTGATACCAGTTCAGAAAAAAAAAACAAGAAAACTAGACTCCTTTTAACAAACTAGATAAAAGTTAATGCCCTGGCAGTGGCAAATAGCTTTGTTTAAATATTTGATTTGATTACATTAAAGTTGAGATTTGAGATTACTGTGTAAAGGGAATACTGCTGGTATAAAAGCACCTTATTTGTTTAAAGTTATTGCACTCTTGTGTATATAGCAGTACATTTAAATCAAAAGTGCGCAATACACTACTTTAGAAGTCGTTATTCAATTTTGAGCATAACAATGCGATTAATCGTGATTAATCGCAAGAAAATCATGCGATTAATCGCGATTAAAATTTTTGCGCCTGTGTTGCATGGCGCGCGCGGGCGCGATCGAACAGTGGAAACAAATACTCCGCCATTTTGTTCATACAGGACATTCCAACTATTCTCACTACTTCAACTTCTTGTTTATACATGTGAAGCCATTTTTATCATAGTGAGTCTAATAGGGTTAATATTGCTTACATTTTAAGTGTTATCATAACATTGTGCTATAAAATAGAAGTTAAGGTCTTTTGCCTTAGTAGGACAGTACTGTACTTTAAAGATTTGAACTGTTGTACAATGTTCACAGAATACAGTGACTTGGTCTCAAGTTGAAAATACTCAGGGTTGGCTTATTCATAGTGTGAATTCAGGACACACTTGTATCCTTTATAATTATAAAAATGTATTTTTATATAAATACTTATTTTTTCTTCTGAAAATCTGATGACATATTTTGCACACATGTAAAGGTGCCCAATATCAGTCATTTCTGAAAATAAATTACAAAAGTAAAAAAAAAAAAAAGTGTTTTGGAAAATAGCTCTTTATTTGATTATCATAAAAATGTGTTTTCTATACAGAGATATCGGCATCGGTAAATATCGGTATCGGCCATAACAGCAATATTAATATCGGTTATCGGTATCTGCCACAATTTTCACATCGGTGCATCACTAGTTTATTGTATAAATCTATACAAAAGGGCATGTAAAACCATACAAAAGAACAATATCCCTGTCTGCACAAAGAAATATGCCTAACTGTAAAATCCACAAACAAAAGGATAAAGGAAGCTATGGTAGGGTCATTTTAAAATGGGGTCAACACACAAGTGTTAAAACACAGGCTTTGGGAAACATGACAATAAAACTCTTCTCCTGAGAACAAAACCAGCTTTATATTCGACTCATGGCAAAAAAAGAAAGAAAAAGTGGTCAATGAGAAATATAAAAATAAAGGTCACTTTATCACATAAAATTAAATCTTAATTTAAAATGCACTTAAGCCCATAAAAAGGAAACAGAAAATGCAATTAATTAAATAAACAAAACATCCCAAAACTTTATTTTTCCCTTAGCTCGCTCTCCTCTGCCTCCTGGAGATGTGGCTTCCAGAGGCGGTAACATACCAAGTCACAAACTCTTGAACCTATTAATGAAATATTGTGTGTTGCAATTATCACAATGCACAAAACAGAAAGTGCAACAAAAGTGCCACAGTGAAAACAGAAAGTGCAACAAAAAGTTGATCTCAAACTTTATCCCATTCAATTCATTTTTCTCTTTATTCTTCAAAATAACGATTGTATCGCATAAGTAAAAGTCTTTCAAATCTTTTATCTGACAGTCTGTTCCTCCTTGGGGTCAGAACAATACTGCCCAGGCTGAAAAGCCTTTCAACCGGTGCACTTGATGGTATTGGAGTGTTGTACTGCTTTGCAATTTCCTTAATCCTGGGGAACCTGGAGAGAACATTATTAGAGCTATTATTTAAGGCGGCACTGATAAAAATGATTTTGTGGTGATGTAAATACTACAGAAAATAAATCATGTAATTTACATGAAAAAGTTAGTTCAGGCAAGAATAAAAAAAACTAAGTAAATTATTAATTCAATGTTATAGTGTTTGAGTTAAATGTATTAAAAAAGGAAACTTCAACTAAATAGATTTTCAACCTTTTCCTAGCCAAGTTAAAATTTCTTATTTTATTTTTTACTTTCATTTAACAGTTAAGTAGAGTTTACTTAATTCCATATGTGAAATTTATTTTAAAAATATCCGTGCAAAAACTTGCCAAAGAAAAATTAAGTAAATTTAACTTATTGTTTTTTTTTCGTGTAGGGCCAATTAATTTTAATATTCAATATGTGTTTACCTGTACAATAGCACCAGGCATGCCAGCTGTCATCTGGGAAAGGCCATCCTTCGCAAGCAACTTTGACATTAGAATCTCTAAGGTTGGCAGGAGGGTGCCGTAGTAGCAATCATCTTCTCCTTGTAGTATATCTAATGCGGCAGCAAGAGGTCTTGACACTGCACAATACTCCTTCAGGAACTGATACTCTTGCTCATTGATGCCCTTTACACACAGTCTAGAGAAAATGGTGTTTAAATCTCTGATTGGGATTTCTGTGATGAGAGACTAGGCGTCATGAGTCGAGTTCCAGCGTGTAGCAGTGGGTATGATGAGCTTTCTTTTTAGCACATCCTCAACCTGGTCTGAAGCCACAGTAGAGCGACTAGTTTTTGTCCAGAGAGCTGCACACTTGGCGAGAGCACTTCTGTAAACTGCTTTACAATCATTGTTACTGGTCAGCCATTTCTCCAGGTCATTTTTTGAGGTTAGGTTTAGTGTATGGGATGCACAGCGCAGATGAGGTGGCAGTGAAAATGTCTCATCTGATTCTGTGGAGAGTGCTTCAGCAACATCAGTAAAAGTGACCTCGTCATCCTCCTCATCAGATGGCTCGTCAGAGTCAGACCCATCATCAGGATGGGATTCAAACATTCTAAAGGCTTTTACAAAATAGCTGCCATTATCGGTGACACATGCTGTTACTTTGTGAAAGTCCAAAAGCTGAATGAACCTTTTCTATTTCGCTAGCTATGACATCGTAAAAGTTTGTCTTCCTCTCACCCTCTTGCAGGCAAGAGCAGCCTTCTCGCGTTTAAAACTGTTTTAACCCTCACGGCTTCTTCGTTTAGGGGTTACACTTAGCTTCCTTTCGGTCTAAAGTGACCGAAGCCTTAAAATTTAACTTTTTTTTTTCCCAGGAAAACCATTCAAATATATTTTTGTTCAATAATATTTTTTCTTTATTATTTAGAATTTTTAAAGATTTTTATGATACTTTGCATTAATTATATAATTTTTATTAGCTATGTTTTCCATTAGAATTAATAAATAATTTTTTTTTTTTTTTTTTTTTTTTTTTTTTTTTTTTCCAATAAATGCAACATTTCACATAAAAATAGAGTCTTGGCCTTCAAACAAAAAAATGTTCAAGTGAGAAGAGCGCCATCTAGTGGCTGTAAAAATATATAAATGTGTGTGATTTCCTGTAACCGCCTGTAGGCTCCCATAGCTTCCTATATAAATACATAGAAAGGCTTTTTGATTCCTATTGTTGTTTTAGACACGATTTCTCTATCTTATTCGTTTTTTTTATTTCATATACATTTAGATATTCTAAAAGACTACTTTTTTATTTTTTTTTAGATAAGTATCAGGTTTTGCATTATGATTAACCCCTTAAGCCCTGAAGCCATTTTTAGAGTTGTTTTGTCTGAGTGGCACATAAAAGTAAAGACTCATAACTCCAAAACTATAACAAGGAGACTCAAAAGGTAGGTATCGTTTGATAGAAAACTTTTCAAATTTTTTGAAAATATAAATTACATTACATTTGGACATTCTTCTGCTGAGAAACTGCTGATAAAAGACAAAATATATATATAATTTTTATTAGCATTTTGCATATATTTCTTGTTTGACATGGAATAACTCTTGAAGGAAATAAGGAAATAATTATTTTTTAGTGAAGTCCCGCTACATGTGAGCTGCATCTGAATCAAATTTTGTGGTGATTGGATAAAGGAATCAAAAGTTACAGCATTTGAAACAAAGGTAGCCTTTTTGTTTAGTCCTCACACATTTGGAAGGCAATAAAAAATTGTTGTTTTCTGAGTGACATACACAAAACTAAAAACTCATAACTCCAAAACTATACCAATGAATGTCAAAAGGTAGGTATCATTTGATAGAACACTTTTCACATTTTTTAAAAATATAAATTACATTACTTTTGGACATTCTTCTGCTGAGAAACTGCTGATAAAAGACAAATTATATATGCAATTGATATTATGATTTTGCATATCTTTCTTGTTTGACATGGAATAACTCAGGAAGGAAATAAGGTAGGAGGAAAATTATTTTTTGGTGAAGTCCCGCTACATGTGAGCTGCATCTGAATCAATTTTTGTGGTGATTGGATAAAGGAATCAAAAGTTACAGCATTTGGAACCAAGATAGCCTTTTTGTTCAGTCATTCACGCCCTCTGATGGGCATTTTCTATATTGTTCCTCCGTGGATAATATCTTGTCATCAACGCAATAGATTATGTTCATTTTGGGCTCATTTTAATTATAATAATATGCTGTAAAAAATGATGTGCCATTTTCAACGATCTGTGAATGTTTCATGAGCTGCATGATGTTTTGAAACATTGCAGTACATAGTACAAAAAAGTATTTTTTAGATTATCAAAAAAATAAAAGTATATTTATCAGCAAATAACTCAGCAATATTTAGGAGTTTTTCAAATTGGCTACATTCACTGTAAAGTACAGACTCTACGCTTTCAAATGACACCTATTTTGTGTTAATCAAGGCAATATTTTTTTTAAATATGATAATGCGTATTTTCGCAGCTTGGTGGCGCCAGCGGGCGGTACACTCCGGTTTAGAGGGACTAGTCGGCTCACGTTTAGAGTTGATCGACGTGGTTAGATGTTTTAAAAAGCTGAGATTCTAAGCTTTAAAATGATACATATTTTGTGTTATTCCACTTTTGAAAAAAAGCACGGATGGTTCCGGGAACATTGGAAAACACATCCCGGAAAGATGAGAGACATGTTTTTTTAGGCAAGTATGCATCACTTTGTGAGGTATGTGTTTGGGCTCTTTGTAATCATAATAATCTGCTGTCAATAAAGCAGTTCGATTTTTCACAATCCATGCAGGTTTCATGGATATATGAGCTGAAACGTCACGTCAAAAAACATAGCATTACTGCTACTGCTAACTCATTGGCGCGCCTGTGTTAGAAGTCCATGAGGAATATCTTTAGATCTGAGTGATGGATTATGGTGAGTTTGGGCTCTTTTTAATCGTAACAATCTGTTGTAAATAATGATGTGCAATTTTCCACAATTTATGCATGGCTCGTTGAGTTATGAGTTAAAACGCGACATCAGTTCTCCATCTTTATACAAGGCTCTATGTGCGCCTGTGGGGGTTCGTGTGTTACAACTCCATTAGGAATATCTTTAGATCTGAGTGATGGATTATGCTGAGTGTGGGCTCTTTGTAATCGCGAGAGTCTGCTGAAAATAATGTTGTGCAATTTTCTACGATCTGTGCATGCTTCACGAAGTTATAAGCGAAAAACAAACACGAGTGCTTCATCAGTATATACTTGCTAGGTGCGTCCATGGTATTTTTTTGTGTTAGAACGCCATGAGGAATATCTTTAGATCTGATTAACGGAATATATTGAGTTTGGGCTCTTTTTAATCGTGAGCTCCTGCTGTAAATAACGATGTGTCATTTTTCATGATCGCTGTATGTTTCATGAAGATATGAGTGAAAAGGCCAATCTAAGCTACCTTGCTTGCCTACGTGCCTCTGTGGGTTTTTTTTGTGTTAGAACTCCACGATGAATATCTTTAGTTTTGAGTGACGGATTATGTTGAGTTTGGACTCATTTTAATCATACGAATCTGCTGTAAATAATGATGTGTCATTCTCCACAATCTGAGCATGTTTCATGAAGTTACGGGCGAAAATGTGTCCTAAATTAAGCATCCATTTATGATTTACAAATGTATCTGGAGGGGCTTCTTGTACAAAACCTTGCTCAAGCTTAGTAAAAAGCCCGAAACAATTATGCTTTTTGTATTCTACTCATTGAGTCCTTTCAAATGACATATGACACATGACTATCTGAGCTGTATGATGATTTTGACATATTGCAGTGTGTAGTACAAAAAAGTACTTAATAAATTATGAAAACATTTTTTTCTATTTATCAGCAAATAATTCAGCACTACTTAGGAGTTTATCAAATTGGCTACATTCCTTGTAAATTTCAGACTCTAAGCTTTCAAATGACAGCTATTTTAAGTTGATCATGGTAATATTTTTGAAAAATATTATTATTATTATTTTCGAAGCTAGGTGGCTTCTGTGGGTGGTACACTCCGTTTTAGAGGGATTACTCAGCACTCTTTAGGAGTTGATCGAAGTGATTAGATGCATTAAAAAGATGAGATTCTAAGCTTTAAAATTATACCTATTTTGTGTTGTACCATTCAGTGGTTGCTTAGTAATTTGATTATGATTTGTGTGTGTGTGCATTTGAGCGAGAGTCTTTTGTATTGTTTATTTATTTATTTTTGCATATCCTCAAAATTTGCTGTTGTAGTCTTACCAGTCCATTTCTCTCTCTCTTTGTGTGTGCGTGTGTGTGCGTGCATTTGAGTGAGTTTTTTTTTTTTTTTTTTTCATTTATTGATTTTATTTAGCATATTCTAAAAATTTGCTGTTGCGGTCTTGCCAGTTTATCTGTGTTTGTGTGCGTGGGGGTGTGTGTGTGTGTGGGGGGGTGTCTTATTTGCACTCTTGATGTTTTGGAGTGTCACCCCTTCATTGCTGTACACTTTTTTTCTGCACAGTGGCTGATCTGTAGTTTGTACCAGCAAAAGTTTCTCTGAGTTTTCCTATTTTTTCGTATTTCCCATTCATTTCCTATGTCGGTCATTTTTGACCGGGAGGAAGCTAAGTGTGACTATTTTTTTTACGACCCTTTAACATATCCAAATCATCTCCTTGATTTTTTTGTGTGATCACATAGGTAATACAACAAAAGTCACCAAGTTTCATCCCCCTCCGATGAAGCAAAAAAATGTAAAAATTCAAAACGTAAATAGTTTCGGTCATTTTTGACCGAAGAAGCCGTGAGGGCTGTTTATCCAGTGCACCGTCATTCCTAAGTAACTTTTGTTATTGGCTGACCAAATGTCCGCGGTGGTGGACACATGATCCAGGGACTCGAAAGTTCTTTTGAGCTTCGATTCCATGTCGGAATAACACTTGTCCAGGTAATGGGAAAATGTTTTCCTGTCGGACGTTGGCTTGCGAATCGCGGGTATTTTATAGAGTATTTTTTTAAACCTGGGCGATTCAATGGTCGACAGGGGTAGCATGTCTTCTATTATAAACCCAGCAATAAGCCTGTTCATTTCATTTTGGGTTACCTGCTGCGATCCAAGACTTGAGAAAAGCGACTTCAAATGACCGGCGAGCAGGATCTTTCGCCACAAGTTTGGTATTGCCATGCTGGGCTGACAAATGCTTCGACAGGTTGCTCATTGAATTGGCTGCAGTTGAAAGACACTTGTCGCCTGGGCATAGAGTGCATTTCACACGAATATTTTTATCCTTTCGAGCAATAAATTTAAATGTGCATATCGCCACTGGCCGAAACCCCCTATCTCCGTCTCCTTTTCCCTCTCTCCTTCGCACCAACAGCTACGTCACTCAAATCGATCTCTATGGCAACGGTGCCCAGGCAAGCACACACACAGCACGCACGCACGCGCCACTTAAACAGACAGAACTTTACACATAGGCAAACACGGCTTGTGTAACGCAGGAAAGCGCGTTCCTATAGTCTAGTAAAGTAGTGTAGTTACCGATATTTTTACTGTAATGCGTTACTTTACTTCGATACCCAAAAAAGTAATATCGTTACTGTAATCCGTTACTTTGTAATTCGTTACCCCCAACACTGATTGATATATATATATATATATATATATATATATATATATATATATATATACAGGTCCTTCTCAAAAAATTAGCATATTGTGATAAAGTTCATTATTTTCCATAATGTAATGATAAAAAATTAACTTTCATATATTTTAGATTCATTGCACACCAACTGAAATATTTCATGTCTTTTATTGTTTTAATACTGATGATTTTGGCATACAGCTCATGAAAACCCAAAATTCCTGTCTCAAAAAATTAGCATATCATGAAAAGGTTCTCTAAACGAGCTATTAACCTAATCATCTGAATCAACTAATTAACTCTAAACACCTGCAAAAGATTCCTGAGGCTTTTAAAAACTCCCAGCCTGTTTCATTACTCAAAACCGCAATCATGGGTAAGACTGCCGACCTGACTGCTGTCCAGAAGGCCATCATTGACACCCTCAAGCAAGAGGGTAAGACAGAAAGAAATTTCTGAACAAATAGGCTGTTCCCAGAGTGCTGTATCAAGGCACCTCAGTGGGAAGTCTGTGGGAAGGAAAAAGTGTGGCAAAAAACGCTGCACAACGAGAAGAGGTGACCGGACCCTGAGGAAGATTGTGGAGAAGGACCGATTCCAGACCTTGGGGGACCTGCGGAAGCAGTGGACTGAGTCTGGAGTAGAAACATCCAGAGCCACCGTGCACAGGCGTGTGCAGGAAATGGGCTACAGGTGCCACATTCCCCAGGTCAAGCCACTTTTGAACCAGAAACAGCGGCAGAAGCGCCTGACCTGGGCTACAGAGAAGCAGCACTGGACTGTTGCTCAGTTTTGCATGTCATTCGGAAATCAAGGTGCCAGAGTCTGGAGGAAGACTGGGGAGAAGGAAATGCCAAAATGCCTGAAGTCCAGTGTCAAGTACCCACAGTCAGTGATGGTCTGGGGTGCCATGTCAGCTGCTGGTGTTGGTCCACTGTGTTTTATCAAGGGCAGGGTCAATGCAGCTAGCTATCAGGGCATTTTGGAGCACTTCATGCTTCCATCTGCTGAAAAGCTTTATGGAGATGAAGATTTCATTTTTCAGCACGACCTGGCACCTGCTCACAGTGCCAAAACCACTGTTAAATGGTTTACTGACCATGGTATTACTGTGCTCAATTGGCCTGCCAACTCTCCTGACCTGAACCCCATAGAGAATCTGTGGGATATTGTGAAGAGAAAGTTGAGAGATGCAAGACCCAACACTCTGGATGAGCTTAAGGCCGCTATCGAAGCATCCTGGGCCTCCATAACACCTCAGCAGTGCCACAGGCTGATTGCCTCCATGCCACGCCGCATTGAAGCAGTCATTTCTGCAAAAGGATTCCCAACCAAGTATTGAGTGCATAACTGAACATAATTATTTGAAGGTTGACTTTTTTTTTAGTATTAAAAACACTTATTTTATTGGTCGGATGAAATATGCTAATTTTTTGAGACAGGAATTTTGGGTTTTCATGAGCTGTATGCCAAAATCATCAGTATTAAAACAATAAAAGACCTGAAATATTTCAGTTGGTGTGCAATGAATCTAAAATATATGAAAGTTATTTTTTATCATTACATTATGGAAAATAATTAACTTTATCACAATATGCTAATTTTTTGAGAAGGACCTGTATATATATATAATAAAATAAATGCTGAATCGAATCATACAGAATCACAATAGAAGTAGAGAATTGAGCCTCCATGCTGTTTGAGAAGTGTGATTAAAAAATAGAAGAATGTCAATGTCAACTCATAAGTAAATAATTAGACACGAAATATTGATCTGTGGCAAGTAGTCGTGTAATAAGCGGGATAATGTACATCCAGCCGGTTGTTATTTCAGAATAAACCCCCGATGTGATGAGGTCTTGCATCAAGCCTGAAGGGGGTTTATTCTGAGATAACAACCGGCTGGATGTACATTATCCCTTATGTAACAACAATGAGTCTTACATTAAATGCATTAACATTAGCTCAAATGATATATAGGGAATTTTAAAAATGAATCATGAATATGATTAATATTGCATATTACAGTTAAGTTGCATATTTCCAGATCGATTATATGAGATAACCTTTAATGGAATTAATTTAGCTATCGAACAATCTGTTTGTCCAGCAAACGGCCGTAAGATTAACTTATCAACTTCTCAACAAAGTTATCCCTTCTTATAAACTCCAAGAAATATACATTTTCTGGCCGTGAACATTAATTTTCCTGTGTTTATAAGATTAAACTACTCAAAGTAGTCCATAATAAGAGCTTTTGTAGCTAGGATCAACATTTCATTGACTTTGTAAAATGAGCATTTTAGACAGAAGCAATCAAGAATATAATGGTTTTAATAAAATGAAACTACGGATACAGAATTCTACATTTAAACACGGGATACATGTATATACAGTAAACAGTAAAACTAATGAGACAGACGAATAACGAACGGGAGTGAGAGAGATTGGGAGAGAGAGAGAGAGAGAGAGAGAGAGAGAGGGAGGGAGGGAGGGAGAGAGAGTAAGAGGATGAGAAAGTGAAACTAACGGTCAGGATGAGAGAGATCACCGGGGTGATCGCAGCATGGCAAAAATCACAGACAACGTAACCCTTAGAGAGACAACAAGAAATCACATCAATCAAATCAAATCAATAACCTATACTTGCGTATGGTTCTCTTTGTGTTGCTGAGGAACGCAGAGTCGTGTGCGTGTTTGTCCTTCGGCGCTATAGGCTTGTTCTCTCGTGTCTTCCGGGGCGAGCAGACTCGCGGGAAGTTTTAAAGGTTCACCGAACGTGAAGTTACCAAGGAAATAATTCAGAGTTCATCTCCCTCGGGAGGGAGAGGCGAAAATGAGACTGAAACTTAGTAAAGACAGGAAAAACGGAGATGAGAGCTCACACTTCCATCTTCTTCTGTTGAGCGCAACTTGCGTGTTTCCTTTAAGAGCCGCGGGGATTTCAAAGAGTCCTTTTAAAGTTGAAGTTGCAGGCTGTTCATTTCACTGAACGTAGGAAAGGTCCGAAGACGAAAATAAAGAAAATACTTAAAGAAAAGAAAATAGAAACGGAGGAAAACTCCCTAACGGGAGTCATGGGTCTTCTCTCTGGAAACGTAAGTGCTCACTGGAGAACTCTAGATCGGCCTTCTTATAGAAATAATTACCATACGCCTACTTTGCGTACGTGAACCAATCATGTTAGAGTATCCTGAGCGGGAAAAGTTCTCCTTTGTCTTGTCAAGATAATTTATGATGGTATGAAATTTTGTCATTTCTACCCAGAAAGATTGTACACACAGAACAATACATTTTACTGTAATATCCTATGTATGACTTGTTTAGTCAAAACAAGACGGTCAAACAGGTACCAAGAATGGCCGGAAAGAGTAGAAGAAACATAAAGTTACATTCATATGCAGAATTACACACATTTAATGTTCACTCACACGACTATAAGGCCATAATACCGGCTACCATGACCTAGGAAAGATCAAATTCATGTTTATACATTTCTTAAGTGGTTATACTTATAGAAAATATAAGATTGCAGAGTCTATTCCTCTTTCTTTATCTGAATTCAAGTGGGAGCTGTGATTCCCTTGGAATTCCTTTTGGGGGTCATAAAGTTTTATGACCTAGCAAGAGGGAGAGTTACAGAAGGTGATCCTGTTAGGTAATCTTTCTTTAGAAATACACTTAAGATTCGAAGTTACAGACCAGTCTCCAATTACACCCATAGAATAAGACAAAACTAATTAGATATGCATGCATACAGGAAGGTCAGATACAATTCTGTGTTATATACATTAAGGACATTTCTATCCTAAGTTGCACACAAAGGACGTTTCTGTCGTGTATGTGTGGCGTGTGTGTGTGGGTATCCTTATGGTCAGCATCTGTCCATCCGTGGTGTGTACCACGTGAGGGTTTAGTTCGCAAATGGTTGTCTTCAAGACAAAGGGTAGTTTTGTGTGTAAATCCACTTAACAGTCTACGGAGACATAATAATTGATGAGGGGGGGGGGGGGGGGGGGGGGGGGTGGAAACTAGCTTGAGACCCTGAATGGATCAGTTCTTATTCTTTGTGACTGAACACAAATTGCAAGCAGTGTAAGGATTTGAGAACAACGGGGATCTGTTTCTTGATTGTGCAATGCGTCATAAATGGAGTTAATCAATGACCTGCTGGCAGACATTGGGGCACCATATCACATGATTCAAGGTTTTGTGAATTAAACATATATGTGTTCATATTTGTTCAGTAGTGAAAGGAGAACAATCAGGATTCGGTCAGTCGCAACACTTACTTGCGCCATATACATTTACCAATACTACTGGCGTTTGTGAAAATTTTCCTTTTACAATTGCATAGCTACCATTAACATAAGAAATTACATTATCAATAGAAAAAGGCACAGTCTTAATCAAAATAGATTCCACTGCACTCACCACACACCAGCTTTAGGTGGAGAGGAGAGAGAGAGTGATTGAGGCAATTCAGTTGATGGGAATTAGGTGGCCATGATTGATAAGGGCCAATGGAGGGAATGTGGCCAGGACACCTGTGGTCATTAAAAATCACATGGCACTTCTCGTAAAGAGTAGGGGTGCTACTCTTTACGAGAAGTGCCATGTGATTTTTAATGACCACAGGGAGTCAAGACCTCAGTTTTAACGTGTCATCCGAAGGACGGTGCTTGTTACAGTATAGTGTCCCTGTCACTATACTGGGGCATTAGGACCCACACAGACCACAGGTTGAGCACTCCCTGCTGGGCTCACTAACACCTCTTCTAACAGCAACCTAGTTTTCCCTGGAGGTCTCCAATTCTCTTACTGACCAGGCTCAACCCTGCTTAGCTTCAGTGGGCAACCAGTTTTGGGCTACAGGCTGATAATCTGATCCAAGGTTGTTAATCGATAGTCTATGCATGTTAAATTCATCAATTTGCATTATTCAAACTTGCTTATATTTACTTATAATATATATAATTTTATTTATTATACTTATTTATTATAATTATATTTTGATTATATTTTACTTTTTTTTTTATAATTGACTACTAATATGTATTTTTTAATTCTTAATTTAAAAAATACTTCCAGCATACATTTAAATTGTGAAGGTGAAGTATGTTGTCGCTCCTCCCTCAACTCAAACATCACTAATACAGCTCATACGGTTGCATGTGAAGGCATATCTCAACAGGTAAATGTAGGCTACTTTCAATAAAAAAAAGTCCAACATATTAGGAATACTTTTTGCTATTTTGCTATTTGAGCTGATGATATATTTATTAAAGTGATTACTTGGTTGTAGTTTGAGTTCTACAAAACTTTGCTCATTAGAGTTTACACACAACAGTCCACAAAAATACACAGGTTAAAAGGTTAGAAGGCCACACATATTTATTATAGAAATAAATACAAATGAAAAAGGGCATTAAGATAAATACTTGTGGACTTATAACGTTTTGAGCTGCAAACAATAACTTTACACTTATTTGAATTGACCTGTGACATCCTATGGCATGCAGTAAATTTAAATTGAAATGTTTATCATAAACCACATCTTATGATCACATATAAAATAAAAATAATAATAATAATTTTTGGACTTCTCTGTGAGTCTAACAGTAAGAGGGAGTTTCCTTTTGAAAGCTAGTTCCTTTTGGCACGATTATGCACTGCTGTAACCTGTTTCATAATACTGTAGCTATCATTGAAGATTTAAAATGGACTTTGCTATGAAAACCACATCAGAGGCTGTATTTAAAAAGAATGTTATCTTGCCACTATCTTAGCTAGGAGTTTTAGCTTATTAGCCTATTCACTTATTATTTAGCCTATTCACAAACTCATAAGAGCAAGTGTTACTAAGCAACTCTTAATAAAAGAGTAAGTAAAAGTAAGGCAGGGTTGACCTTGTTACTATGGAGAATGCCACTTTTTCTGAGCACGCTCCTATGGCTAATTCTATTCAGTTTCCCTCACTCAATTAAACTAGCATATAGCGATGAATAATAATACATAACCGCCAAAGATAAGACAAAGAAAGCCAAACTGGAGTAACTGCACTTAAAATAGCCTTGCGATACAGGTGATACCTTTTTAAAAGGTCAATGCCATTGTAATATTCCACTATATTTATTTGGTTGTGACACGTATTGACAACAGCAGCCGTGCTACGGATCGTTTCTGAGATTCTCTTAGGGATTTAGAAGTCCTCATGAGGACTTAAGCTGTCTTAGGTTTAGGAGCTACTTTTAGCGTTAAAATGCTTTATGAATTTCTATTAAAAGACAAATGTACAAGTCCTAAAAAGTTAAGAGCGACACACCTCTAATTATTAAGGCTTGCTCCTAAAGATCCTAATGATTTCCACATTAGGATCAACTTTTAGCCTTAAAATCTTTTAAAAAAAGATTTTTTTGTGAATATGTTATGAATATGTGAAAATGTTCTGATGCAGAGGTTGACTGATTCTATTGCGGTTGTTAGGTTGCACAGCATGATGGCCAGTGCAGGGACACAGAGAATTTTGCCCCAACAGCGCCTGTTCTACTACAGGTGAGATAGTGTGCATTTTTCTGTATATATCATGATAACTAAAATACATTTTTATTATTCACTTGTAGTTGTAGTAAGGTGTAGTCTAATAAGTATGTATTTCTAATAAGTGCATTTCTTTAGAAATTGCAGTATTATTTTCTTCACTGTAATAATGGCATTGATGTTTCTTAGCATTACCCTCTGTATAGAGTGAGTGATGCCATGTGTACAGGTGTAGACGCAGCCTCTCTGGATGAACGGTACCAGCTGTTTCGGGAACGTTATGATGTTATATCTAAGAATGCCTCCAAAAAGGTAAAAACAAAATGCTCAGTAAACACAAACACAAGCAGTGTTGGGAGTGTTACTTTTAAAAGTAATGCGTTACAATATGGTGTTACTCCCAAAAAAACAAAACAATTAGTTACTTTTTTATGGAAAGTAATGCACTACATTTGCGTTACTTTCTCAACTTAGCTAGCTGTGGCTCTCACTTATCTCATTTAGACCAATATAGTGTTATGCTGAGCTTGCTTGTTGAAGACAAAACTTTTTATGAAATTGTGAATGGAATATATACAGCAAAAAATGCTTGGCTGTCAATTGCAAAAATAGTAATAATCAAAGAAACACTTTGTTCATCATAATTACAACATATGTGAGCGTGTAGAACTTGGTCAGTGAGCTGGATATGGTGACACGTGACGTTAACCAGATTAGCTACGTTTAAAGGGGTAGTTCACCCAAAAATGAAAATTCTGTCAGTAATTACTCACCCTCATGTTGTTCCAACCCCGTAAGACCTTCGTTCATCTTCGGAACACAAATTAAGATAATTTTGATTAAATCTGAGAGCTGGATCACTCCTCCATAGGCTTCTGAGGGATTGAAACTTGCCAGCCCCAGAAA
This sequence comes from Gila orcuttii, assembly GCA_026230005.1. Classification (NCBI taxonomy): domain Eukaryota; kingdom Metazoa; phylum Chordata; class Actinopteri; order Cypriniformes; family Leuciscidae; genus Gila; species Gila orcuttii. The sequence goes on from JAPDVR010000023.1 coordinate 24,974,099, forward strand.
GTTATTAAAGACATCGTTAAAATAGTCCAAGTGACTACAGTGGCTCAATCTTAAGTTTATCAAGTGACGAGAATACTTTTTGTGCGCAAAAACAAACCAAAATAACGACTTTATTACAACTATTCATTTCCTTCTCTGTGGGCCTCGAGTCAGTTCACGTAGTTTAACAGCGTAGTGCTTCTGTGTTGTAAGTCACATGTAGGCTCACTATTGGCCGACACTGGTCGTGTGTGATGCGTGTGACGTACAACACAGAAGCACTACGCTATTACACTACGTGAACTGACTCGAGGCCCACGGAGAAGGAAATTAATAGTTGATAGAAAGTCGTTATTTTGGGGGGTTTTGCGCACAAAGAAGGTATTCTCGTTGCTTGATAAACTAATGGTTGAGCCACTGTAGTCACTTGGACTATTTTAACGATGTCTTCAATAACTTTTCGGGGCTGGCAAGTTTCAATCCCTTAGAAGCCTATGGAGGAGAGATCCAGCTCTCAGATTTAATCAAAAATATCTTAATTTGTGTTCCGAAAATGAACAAAGGACTTACGGGGTTGTAACAACATGAGGGTGAGTAATTACTGACAGAATTTTCATTTTTGGGTGAACTATCCCTTTAATCGAGGGGTGCTGTACTCTCGTCCTCAGTCTTTACCCTCTGACAAGCTTTCCAAAATCATATGTTTTATCTGATTGTTTATATAAAACCATGTGGAAACGAATGATTGCTTCTGAGGAAGAGCTGCATTTGAGAAAGTCTATGAGGTTCATGGCATCAGCTCTTTCACAGATATTCAGATGTCTGTTGATTTTAGGGACTTCAAGTGCACTCTATATCAAGTTCTTGACCAGAATAAGCCAAAAATATTATATACAATATATGAATAATAAAAGCAGACAATCTTCTTCAATAACAGCTCTTGTGGTGGTTCAAGCCCCGCCTCATTCTGAGTGGCCACACTCACAATGGCTGTGAGGTACTGCATGAGAAACTCTACTCTGAGATCAGTGTCCCGTCCTTCAGTTGGAGGAACCGCAACAACCCCAGCTTCATCCTGGTAATTAAAGCATGAGTTTTAATTTTGTTCATCCTCATGTCGCTTCAAAGCTGTAGGTCTTATTTTCTTCCATGGAACACAAACAGAGATGACCACATTGCACTGACCACATAACGGTTATTTTGAAGTAAACCCCAGTATGGTAGCAGCCAATAAAAAATAATGAATAATTAATCAGTCATTTCATTTCATCTGTCAGAGCATGACCATATCAACACCCATTGACATAGCGCAAAGTTAAACCCTGCTAGACCAGATAGATAAGAAAAAAATTCATCAAATCAGGCAATATGGCTCTATATCAGCATGGCGTTGATTACCTACATTCTCAACAGAGGACTGAATCTCAGGGTGCTTTCACACTTGGTTTGATTGCCTGGTCTGAACCCAAATTCGATTGCTCTCCCTCCCCCTGCTGGATTGTGTTCACACTGTACTGTTTGATTAGCAGCCGCTGTTTACCCCTGTTGTTTGATGGTAACAATAAAGGCGAAGCCGCCAAAATGCTTAGCGTTTTTCGCTTTGTTTACAAAGCGTAGATTAGCACATAATGACACTTGTGTCTATCTGTCGCAAATGTACTGCAAATATTCTAAAGAATGCAGGATACCATTTCTGCTGAGGGTGAGCAGAAATTAGGGTAACACTTTATTTTAAGGTGACGTAGTAAGTACATGTAGTATGTAATGGCTAGTTTCCACTGAGCAGTACGGTACGGTACAGTACGGTTCGGTTCGGGTCTAGTCAGTATACCATGATCCAGCTAGCGTTTCCACCGCCAACAGTATCCTACTTGATAGGCGTGGTGTTTGCCGGAAAGAAGCGATCAACGTCATTTTCGCGCGAAGAAGAAAGAGACAAAGTAAACACCAATGGATGGCATACAGCAGATCTTGTCCTTGCTTCTCGGCATGTTTGTCACAAGAAGACAAGCGCCGACATTAGGCATTTCTCAATAAGTAGCCTATGTAAAGTTCTCAGCAGAAGGACTCCTAGGACGCGAGTCCGGTAATTCTCCAAATGGAACAGCGCGTTCTTGAAAGTGTCACTCAGCTCGCTCTGCATGTACATTTTAGGCAACAATAAAAACGAAATATGTTATAAAACACCACTCTGCCTCTTTTCGTTTTCATTTAAATAAATTTTAAACATTATAGGCACACAAATGTGGTTCAGGCAATGTATAGACCTGATTATTCACTGCATGTTTAACGTTAGCCTATTTATAACAAAACGAAATATAATACACAACCCTGCATCTTTTCGTTTAAATTTAAAAAAATATTAAACATATTCCAGGCAATATGTGCATTTGTACAAATGTTGCAATAAACAACATTACAGTGATAATCTTGTAATAAAAAATGACAAAACTCAACCCTATCTCTTTTTGTTAAATTTCAGTTTTATCAATAATAGCCATTATAAAAGTATAAGTAAAAGGTAACGTTACAAGAAGCTATACAATAAGAAATAAAGCAAACAATTCAGTCAAATATACAAATTCAGCGCTAGTCTAACGTTAACGTTACAACGGAAAAGTTATAGCCTAAATATATGAAACTTCACTTAGCCCTCAGCCAAAACGATTGGCCAGGGAACGAATTATCGATTCACGAGACCAAAGATCACCCGTTAGATATACACAAGACGAATTACCACTACAGAGTCAGCGGCAAACGTCAGAACGACTAGCTGAGGAAAGGCTGTTCCAGGCGGGGAACATGAGCGCCGAGCGCCCGGTGATCGCCTGGAATGGATCAAATTATCATAAATCATTATAAATAAACCGCAGATTTGAGCTTTAAACAGCTACATTCTCACCTCAAAAACTCTTAAAACTACATTTCGTGAAAGAATAACCGTTCCAACTGTATATTAAAAAATGGCGCTTCTTATGTTGTCATTCCCCTTGTAGCACGCGCAAGTGACGATACTCTGTCAACCAATCAGCGTTCTGCAGTGAGTCTAGCTCCACCCTTTAGTACCGTACCACTGTGCTAGGTACCCCAACGGAAGGGTACCCAAAAAGTGGTACGGTACGGTTCGGCTTTTTGGTACCATGCACAACTTTTGACAGTGGAAACGCAAATAATTGCGTACCGTACCGTACCGCTCAGTGGAAAAGAGCCATAAGGGAACATGTATGTAAGGGTACATGTAAGGGAACACTTAATTAATATTACTTAGTACTTATTTGAGTAATTGCAATATAACTATGTCACCTTAAAATAAAGTGTAACCAAATGTAGAAATAGGTAGTCAACCAAAATGCCTATTACCGCTGCATTTACCACCACCACAGTGTTAAATACAACCCAGTCACATGTGACACTCGTTCGTGAGTTCACACCAAGGGCGATATCTATAAATAGATCAAAGATAACGATAAAGATATAGCTCTACACCATAACTATAACGATAATGGCACAGAGAAGCTGGATATCATTGGAATCGCTTTCAGAACAATTTTATCCAGCTGATGAACAATAAAAAACATTGATAACCAATCAGAATCCACCCTGCTGTAATGAGCTTGAACATTTAAAGTGACAGACAAGCACACCTTTAGAATAAACAGAACAATATCGTCCGCTGGTGTGGATGCTAATATAGTTATTTTTATAGTTATCCTTCTTGGTGAGAACAGGCCTTAAGGCTGTAATTGTGAAGTTTTTAATTGTAAATGAATATAACAGTATGATATATACTGTGTATATATATAACAATAATAATAATATTAAAGGGGGTAACATTTATCGGGGTTCAAGCATTTAAGGCCTTTAAGCACATAAGCATTAAAGACATTAAGTTTTATTTAGCAAGCATTTAACCACTGATATTATAGATTGAAAAGACCATTTACAGCCAATACAGGCAATTTACCATAGGAAATACATGGTTTGCAAAGCTTTTTAACAGTTATAGTGCCACCTATTGTCCGATCTCCATAAAATTTGGCATGCTTGTATACTATGTTATGTCACATATGCCCACCAATTTTTGAGAAGTTCTGAGTTTTCGTTTAAGATTTATAGGCTTTTGAGTGTATTTTGCCATGCCCATTTTGTAAATGACCCTGTTATAGCCATTCATATGCAAAATCTCAACTTTTTTTTCGATAATTATTGATCTAGAGCAGAGGTCTTCAATCCTGCTCCTGGAGGGCCACTGTCCTGCAGAGTTTAGTTCCAACCCTAATCAAACACACCTGAATCAGCTCATCAAGCTCTTCAGGATCGCTTGAATATATAAAAGGCAGGTGTGCTGAAGCAGGTTGTAACTAAACTCTGCAGGACAGTGGCCCTCCAGGAGCAGGATTGAAGACCTCTGATCTAGACAGTCCAAAGAATTGTCCTAGACTGGTTTGGTTCCGATTGGGCGAAAAACCTAGGACTAGTTTGCAAAAGTATGTTTTTAACATATTCGCGAATATTTAATGAACGATTTGATTGACAGCAGTGGTTCTAGAGGCAAAGTTGTTCAGTATGAGGAGATCTATCAAATGATATGCATATTTTGTGGATATGTGACACACCACGTGATTACAGAGTGTGTAAATCTAGTTAGTGCTAAGTAGTGGCCGATTTCTTTCAAAATTTTACAGACCTCTAGGGCCCTGAGTTGAACATGCCCACCGAGTTTCTTTCTGATCGGCCTCTGTTAACCTTGTCTAATAGGTGCTCAAACTTCATTGGCTGATGGCGGCCATTTTTTTTTTAGATACGCCAATGTCCTCATAGACATACATGGCACCTTGGACCAAGACACTGCATACCAATTTTCAAGTCAATCCGACTAACGGTCAGGTGTTTTTTTTTAATTTTTATTTTTTTAATGTTATAGCGCCACCTAGTGCTCAATTGTGATTTTTTTTTACTGTGACCTCAGATTGAACTCATACACATGTGTACCGAGTTTGGTGAAGCTATCTCATTTACTTCTTGAGTTATAGCAATTTTAGTAAAATAGGCTCCTCCCACAACGATCATTTTGCGCCCCCTAACGGCCGTGAATCGAAATTTTCCACTATATCTCATCAGCAATTTCGATTTTGGCACGCTCTGCAGCAGCTGACCACTAAGGAGCGAATGTACAGTGACGTGACATCACTGCCAGATTCAAACTGTGCTTTCGCGCTATGCTGGCGCTGAGCCAAAGACGGACGCGCTCAGTGCTTGTCATAGGCTATATCACAACTGTTCAGTGTTTTTAACCACATAATGTTTATTTTAGGTTTCAGACATTTAAATGCATATAATTTATAGCAAAACAATACATTTATAGTTTGTAAAATACACAATGGTGTCTATGGAAGCAGACCATTCAAATATATTTGCCGACGGTTTTTATTCATATCAGACACACAGTGTAAATATCTATAAAGTGATGCCGGCTAAACATCGTGATGTCTGTCAGCCATCATCATTGTCCATCGGCCCAACCCTAACCATTTGGCCAAGTTTCAAGTCTCTAGGCCTTACGGTTTGGGTTGCACGATGCGTTTTAGGGGAGAATAATAGTAATAAAAACCCTTACAATTACAATAGGGTTTCAGCACTTCGTGCTTGAACCCCTAATTATAATAATAACAGTAGCCTAATAGTAATATAACATTTTATTGCTTAATGTTCCATCATTTGACTACAGTGAAATATTACAGTGATGGCAGTGCATGAAGTGTGCTTACATTTTACTGTACAGTACTAGCTAGTATTTTAGATTATTACACGAGGTGTGCATTATGCCATAAAATAAAAAAATAAAAACGTCAGAAAAGGTAGATTTTTAGGTGGTTCTAAATGGGAACAGTGATAAAGCCTAGTTTTCTAGTCAATATTGTGACCAAATTACACTGCTCCAAAAAATTAAGGGAAGTGTAAATCACACATTGGATCTCAATGAATGAAATATTCAATTTGAAAATCTTTATTTATATACATTCTTTAATTTGTTAAGAACAAAATTATGTGACAACAGTCAATGGAAACCAAAGTCATCAACACACTGAGAGCTGGATTCAAAATCATACCTAAAAAATGCTAATCCAACTTGCATTAAGTTCATCACATCAACTCATAATGTAAGTCAGTAGTGTGTATGGCCCCCACGTGTATGCACTCACGACAACGTCTGGGCATGCTCCTGATGAGATGGCAGATGGTGTCCTGGAGGATCTCCTCCCAGATCTGGATCAGGGCATTATTGAGCTCCTGTGTTGCCACTTGGCGGCCTCGGATGCTCTGATACATAATGTACCAGAGGTTCTCAATTGGGATTTAGATCTGGGGAATGCCTTTGTCATCTAAAATCTGCCTATACACTCTAGCCACATGAGGCCGGGCATTATCATGCACCAGGACGAACCCAGGGCCCACTTCACCAGCATAAGGTCTGACAATGGCTCTGAGGATTTCATCCCGGTACCTAACAGCAGTAAGGGAACCATTGGCTAGCAAGGATATTCCTCCCCAGACCATTACTGACCCACCATTACACCGGTCATGCTGCATGATGTTGCACGCAGCATAACGTTCCTCATGGCATCTCCAAACTCTTTCACGTCTGTCACGTGCTCGGTCTGAACCTGCTCTCATCTGTGAAGAGAACGGGGTGCCAATGGCGGACTTGCCAGTTTTGGTGTTCTCTGGCAAATCCCAATCGCGCTGCAAAGTGCTGAGCTGTGAGCACAGGTCCCACTAGAGGACGTCGGGCCCTCGTGCCACCCTCATGAAGTCTGTTTCTGACAGTTTGGTCAGAAACATGCACACCAGTAGCCTGCTGGATATTATTTTGTAGGGCTATGGCAGTGCTCCTCTTGTTCCTTCTTGCAGAAAGGAGCAGGGATGAAAAATAAAAATGGAGATGACAACAATATAGCCTATATTCCATATAGACGTCGGTGTGCAACAAAAGCCTGTTCCTCGGGGGAGCAGCGCAATAAGAAACAAACAAACAAACAAAGAATACACCAAAAGACCATTATAGGCATATCTAGCAGTCACTTAAAATAAATTAGTTGCAATGACACTGATTATTTTTACTATTCTATTGAGGAATGAGACAAGTGAAGAACGCTTCTCTCTCGTGTGAGCGAGCACACTGGACAACCAAACTTCTGGGCATTCTAGTAAATTTGTGGTCGATTGGTATAACTTAGGTTTCAATAATTTAGATGACACAGGTTCAAATCCCAATCAAACATGGGCTACTGTAATTTTATTATTATTATTATTAATGGAGAGAGATTTGTCTAGTTCTAAATCTCTGTTACACCATATAGTTTTATTTGCTTATTTATAAAATAAAAGGACCATGCATTTCCATTTTACACTAAGGAACAAATATTATCCAACAGAAAGACTGAATTTACATTTGTATAATAGTTCCAATCGTAATTTCAAAAGCAGTTCTGTTAAAAACAGAAAAAAAAAAGAAAAAAAAACTTTGTGGTTCCCTATACAGAAACCGTTTTTAAAAATATGGTTGTAAGCAAGGTGCGATTTGTCAGGGGGGGACGGGGATTTCCATTTGGTCTAAATATCCCTGCTTTTGCTGAATTATTTGTACCCCCCCCCCCCAAACACACACACACAAAATAATCAATGCTATACTTCACCAATAGACCATATAAAATATATGAAATAAAGATATGCAACACGCACATTTAAACAACAAACAATAAAATCAGAACCAGCGCTTCTGCTCCTGTATTGAGAGATAACATGCAGTGTGTTTCAGGTACGATCCTGGTTCCAGTGCCCTTGATGCATGCACAGATTTTCAAAAATGTCACAAAGTATTTTGGGATTGTTTTGAATGAAATATTGAAGTTTATAAATAAGTATTTTGGCACACCACGCCGAGTGGCGCTATGCATTGTTCTAAAATCAGGTTTTATTCTGGCATGTTGAATTAGCGTTCGACAGATGCGGCTGCGCTTTCATTTGGATTTATTTTTCTCACAACAGCTAAAACAACTTAACACACTCCGCCATTTTTTGGTCTTACAGATAAGAGTACATCATTCAAAACTGTAAACTTTTATTTATGTACACTCACAATAGGCTAACAACAAAACGTTTTCTGTGGTCTCGGTCTCCGGGAACTGCACGTCACAAAAAATTTACTGAAAGCCACTTGCCTCATCTCCTTCACAATAAGAAACATATCTAAAGCTTTAAATGTCTAAATATTTAAAGAATGTTATCTGATTATGTAATCCATATGAAACCGAGAGGCACAGAGGATCTACTCAAACATGTTTATCATGTGTTTGAGCGCATCCCAATGAGGAAAGGACAACGCAAGAGTGAAAATCTCGCTCTAATTAAATGTAAATCGCCCTGAATTAAAATGTAAAAACAGATAAAATAATTTCTTAGTCGAAATGTTGCGATATGGTTTCATTTAAGTTCATAATTATTCTATAAATGTTTAGTTTAACAGCAGTATGAAATACCCACTGTGGTTCAAGATTTATTTGAATAAGTAAAAATAACTGCCCTCTGCTTAATTTACAAATCGCACCCTGGTTTTAAGAATCCAAAGATCCAGCCCGACTGAAAGATCCCTGTGGAATTGAATATTGAGTTGAAAATCTTGACAACAATTCTTGACAACAAATGAACATGAGTTTGAAGTCTGTATTTCGTTTTTCCTGGAAAAAGTTGGGCTTAACCGAAGTAGCATTTTAATTCTTCAATTAGCCTATTGAAATAATAAAATATTTAGTTAATAAACTTTTTTATGACAGAAATATTACTACATGTAGCCTAAATGATTTAATTCCTTCATTATCAACACTTTAATAATGCTATTGTCTAGAATAGCGAGTTAAGTCTGAAATGCGACTTCTCTTTGGCTCCTCTCAGAGAGCCTGTGGGGGGTTTGGAGGGGCAGTTCAGTGGCTTTATCGTGGGGGTGCAGGAGAATAGCCTATAGGTGTTAATGTCCCATCTTTCATATGGAGAGTGTTGGATAGCCAGCCTAATGATACAGAACAGGCAAAGGCTAAATTCCTTTCAGGATAATTCTCTGTGTCCAAATAGGCCCTATCTTAATTAAATTATAAATATTGTAGCTAATGTATTTAAAGGTTTTTCATGAAAAAGAAACTTGCTAAAAAGAGATCAGAAAAGAGAGGCAAAGAAAAATGGCTACTATTTTCATTTTGTACTGTTTTAATTGTACACAACAAAGCTGCAATTTCTTTGTCAATACAAATTTTAAATGTCTCAAGAATAAGATTCTGTATTTCTCATTTTGCATCGCAAAGGGAAACGCTAAACTTGACTTTAAATAAATAAACTGTCCTGACTATTTATTTAAACCTTGAAATGAAAATAAACACAACTGCGACAATATATGATGTATTTGAGTTCTTCAAGCCTTCTCGGGTATTTTCATAATAAAAAGTGTATAAATAATAAAGTATAATAAATAATCAATATATAATAAAGAATATTTATAATGCAATGCTAATCGACATAACCTTTAAATGCAGAAGGAGCACCCGTGCGTTCGGCTGAGTCTGAGAATGTACCTCAGAATGCATTTATGACACGAGATTAATATAAACTGCCAACTACAAACACCCTTGTAATTCGCTTCAACCTTTTTTAACTTTATGAATGATTATTTTATAGAAGGTTCAAGTGGTGTGTGTAAGGCATTGGAAGCGAGCAGAGTATTCGTTTTTTAAACAGCAAAAAAGCACGCAGTGCCATCTGCTGTTAAAAAATAACCTCAGAATCGATTCGAGAGTGAATCACCAGTGTTTCCCCTACCATTGTTTTGGGGGGGCGGCCCGCCCCCGCAAAACGACCCCCCGCCCCCCCTAAAATGCTGACGAAATACAGTCATAAAAAAGGAATTTAGTGTAAAACGCGGAATTTCACGGAATTTGTAAATTTGAGGAAAAAATAGAAAGCAGTTCAGTACACTTGAAATCAAATCGCGATGTAGACTAGTGTGTGTGAATATTAAAACACAAAGACTATTTAAATACGAATCCTGCATGTTCTGTGTGAATGAATGGTGCCCCGACGCGCAGTTTAATTTACCACACACACACTGAAGCACGTGTGACGCTTGCGCTGTTATTTGGCCTATATGAAGACACAAATGCATGAACTTCCTCTCCAGGCTCTAGATCCACTCTGAAAGTCACTTCGTGATCATTTCACCGCTTCATTTGAGAAAAACTATCATCATGACAAACACACAGAACCTCAAAAGGTCTTCACGGCAACCCGTCAAAATAAAAGTTCGGTTTAACTTGACAGAAATATATTACTGTTGTACATTAGAATTTAGATATATCCCAATGTAATAATACACTAACACTAATCCAAATAAATTATCATCAAAACTGAAATTTTTAAGGAATAATCCATGTTTTAATTTGAACAGTTAGGCTAAAGCTCATTGTGCAGCCAGTTATTTGACAAAAAGTTTATTTAATTTCATATGATTAAAATTGATGATAAATGCTAAAATTTGTGTTTTATGTCTTCATTTTATTACCAGAAAAAACACAACACAGAATTAGTGTGAATTTTTTTTCCATATATATATATTAAAAAAAAATGTTGTATAAGTTTAATGATTCATAGTACATGATTTCAATTAATAATAAAAAACAAATACACCACGTATCCGTAACACGCCCGCTCCGCAACACTAGCAGTCCCCCCCCCCCTGAAAAAAAATCCTAGGGGAAACACTGATCCCGATGCATTCGGAAAATCTTAGAATCGCTCCAGAATCATTTCTCGATTTACGATGCATTGATTTATTGTCCCAGCCCTACTGTATAGAATACTATAAAATAATATATTGTCTGCCTCATTCTGATAAGAAGCCACATCAGCTCACAAAAAGGCAATTTCAAACACTTGACTGATGATATGAAGTGAGTAAAAACATGTTATTAAATGTTGTCTTTTGTTGAACAACAGGTTTATGAACTATGAAGTTTGGGAATATGTTTGACGCGTGTTGCTTTTTCGAATGCACGTTATAATGGACTTAAAGTACTACCAACTGTAGTACTTCTCTGAGGCATATGGAGTTTCTGCGCAACGGTGCCCTCTGGCTTGCAGTTTGAATTAAACTGACTTGTGTTTAGAGATCAGTAATGCTCACTCCATCCTAATATGGGTAAAAATAGGAAAAATAATACTTCTATCTAAAGAAATTTATATGATAATCCATATTTTTTGAGGCTTATATTTCATATTAAAGACATGAACTCGTAGTGCTTTCAGAGATGAAGCATTAACTACTGATCACAGACCCACTCTTCACGAACACGCTGTGCTTATATTTATTGAATTAAAAATCAATTTTTAATTGGATTTCATAATCGCACTATGCCAAATCAAGATTTCGATTAATCGTGCAGCCCTTGTTGACATCAGGGAGAAAGAGAACATTTTTCTCCTCAACGCCCTGGTCTCGCATTCTGAACTCTTGGGCACGTCGGTTAGGATGGTGGTCTGAAGGTTTAGATGGGCGAGGGCGCAATCGGCGTCTCTGCCTAAACCCAGACCTGCAAACTCCTCAGAGTAAAAAAGGTGACAGTGACGCAGGGGGTGGGGGGGGCGTGCCCCCAGCTCGATTTTTTTTTTTGTGATTTTAATATGCAAATGACACATTTCTGAGCGTGACTGAACAAAAATCAGCATACTTATCAGTCCCTCCAGGATTTCGCGATGTTGCGATCGCAACAATTAACGCAACTTCAACAAATCCCCGTGAATTCAGTGCGACTTGCAATTGTCACTTTTCGTGCTGTAAGTTTAACGACAGCGCAACAGGAAGTCAACTATTATGGATTGTTTGGAAAATGCATGCTTTTATTTTTTATATACTTCTCCTAGAGAACACAAGCGTAAAATATAATTACATTAACCCTTGTGCATCCTTATGGACATTTTTGTCCTTTTCAGTTTTGTTTTTTTGATCACTTTGCCAGTGTTAATGTTAACTGCATAAAATTTGGCACAGGTGTGTGTTTTTATTGGAATTTTACTATTTCACCGCCATTTTCTTAAAAAAATATTTTTTGCACTAGCTACACAAAATACTCCCACTCAGCGCCTTTTGGACAAAAATGTCCCCATTGAAACCCATTAAAACTGCAATTTTTAATCCCAGGGCCATTTAACTATAAAATGATGCAATCTTTGTTAAGAGGCTTTCATTCTGTTGACAAGGCTTCAAAATTTAAATTTTTACTATTTTTTATCAGATGGTGCCATTTTTCCAGGTTTGGCCTATAAAACAAATATCGCTTTATTCCTGTTTTCTGCTTCGGCATATTATAGAGCCAATTGGATAAATTGTGGAACGATAATTGTGTGGGTGTGTTGGTATGGATGTCAGAGTGTGGTTTGTATGTGTGTAATAAAAAAAAATGTGTGTGTATATGTGTTTGTGTGCTTGTAATATTTGAGAGAGAAAAACTCAATTGCAAATCTAAAATCCAATTACTGTGTGACCAGTGGAGTTTTGCTGGCACCCAATGGGGAAAATGTGTTACTGCGCCCAAACAAACTCTTACCGAAAGCTCATTTTTTGAGATATCATCCTCAAATTTGGAACACAACTTGTTTAGATTTATGGCTTTGAATTTATATCAGTTTTAGAGTTCAACATGTTTCATAAAATATATATTTTATATAAAATAACGATAATAATGTTCATAAATAATTTTCATAAACTTAAACCTCTATACAAAATTTTTGGTTTGACTTTTTTCACTTGTTTAACTTCAGCAATAATCTGCCAAGGGTCCTCTTTAAAATGAGACCAAACTTAAGTCTTTGCACCCAAACCTAAAATTTCTATGACAGTTTTTTGACATGGACATTTTTGTCCACTTTGTAGCTATGTGTAACTTTTTTTTTTTTGTTAATGTTAACTGCATGAATTTTGGCACAGGTGTGTATTTTTATTGTAATTTTACTATTTCACCCCCATTTCCTTTGAAAAATCTTTTTTGCACTAGGTACAAAAAAACTTCCCTCTCAGCGCCTTTTGGACAAAAATGTCCCCATTGAAACCCATTAAAACTGCAATTTTTAATCTCAGGGCCATTCAACTATAAAATGATGCAATCTTTGTTAAGAGGCTTTCATTATGTTGGCAAGGCTTAAAATTTTTAATTTTGACTATTTTTTTATCAGATGGTGCCATTTTTCCAGGTTTGGCCTCTAAAACAAATATCGCTTTATTCCTGTTTTCTGCTTCGGCATATTATAGAGCCAATTTGATAAATTATGCAACGATATTTGTGTGGGTGTGTTGGTATGGATGTCAGAGTGTGGTTAGTATGTGTGTTATAAAAAAATATGTGTGTGTGTGCATGTGTGTGTTTGTAATATTGAGAGAGAAAAACTCAACTGCAAATAACAAATCCAATCACTGTGTGACTAGTGGAGTTTTGCTGGCACCCAATGGGGAAAATCTGTTACTGCGCCCAAACAAACTCTTACCGAAAGCTCATTTTTTGAGATATCATCCTCAAATTTGGAACACAATTTAGTTAGATTTATGGCTTTTATTTTCTTGCCGTTTTAGAGTTCAATTTGATTTATAAAATATATATTTTGTATAAAATAATTTTCATAAATAATTTTCATAAACTTATACCTATATAACTTTTTTTTGGATTTACTTATAATTTTTTTACTTCAGCAATAATCTGCCAAGGGTCTTCTTTAAAATGATACCAAACTTAAGTCTGTGCTCCCAAGCTTCCCATTTTTATGACAGTTTTTAAACATGGACATTTTTGTCCTCTGTGTACCTATGTGTAACTTTTTTTAATTGATGCACAAGGGTTAATAAACCTGTACAAAGACCTCCAGATAAATACTGGGCTTCTATATTTACACATTTAAGTGCTGAAAAACATATTGAGCTGTGACATCCTATGACATTAAAAATTATTCTATATTTAAATTATCTCATAAATGTGGCTTTTGTAGTTCACGATCATAGGCCCTGTCCCAAATGGCACACTTCATATGAATACTCGGTCTTGTGTACTTATTTCATGTGTCTGTTAAATCCATGAGACCCATGGATGAGGTGTCTCATTTTTCATTTTAGGTTTCAGAAGGTTGCTCACGCATACTTTGTGGTTGATATGTGCCATCGATGCGCACTTGATGCACCCAAACTGATGCAAGCTCTACAGCACACTCCTTTTCGACAGTCAAAGCAGGGTTATGTTTTTGCACGTCGTGCACAATAACCCTAAAGGCACCAGGGTGGCGGTGCCACCGGCTTCTTATATATATATATATATATATATATATATATATATATATATTAGTGCTGTCAAACGATTAAAATATTTAATTGCGATTAATCGCATTAATGTCATAGTTAATGACATTAACTCACACATCCCTGTTATTATCAATGAAGCTGACTGCACAATGAATCTTTCATACACTTTGTTTGGATTTGCCAGCATACAGAATTCAGCTCTGAACAAAAAGTCAGTTTTGAGCGGTAGGGGAGTCTATCTTAAATGCTTCTGATTGGCCATTGCGTTCAAGAAATCAACACATATGTCTGTGATTGGCTACATCGCTCAACGCTGCAAACATGTTATAAAAAGAAACTCTGGCCTGTAAATCGTTTCTATTTTGTTTTAGTAGTTCTTGCTCCTTTTCTGCAACAGATGAATAAAAATGTATTAGTTTTTATGTTTTATTCATAGATATTTCTAGTTTGCGGGAATCCCGCGAATAGTTTTATTTTCCCACAACCCACACACACAGAGTGAGTGCATTACCGCCCGCGCTCGCACTCGGCCATCAAATCTAGCCCCCGCCACACTCTATTGCGTTGGGAGTGCACGTCTCTAGATCAAAGGCATCCATTTCGGCGTCTTGCGCTCGCCATCCACTCAAAACGTAACGTTCGCCTACTACTCTTTGGGCGGCGCGCAAGCCCACAAGTGTGTGCGGCGTGCCTGTTGTTTTGTTTCCGGTCTAGCTATCCGGTGTGCTGTTGTACTTTTTCTAACGTTACTAGTTGTTGCAACAGCATGTGAAAAAAACTACAAAGTTTGCTAGGCCAAAAAGAACGTTAATCTCGCGATAAAAAAATTAACGCTGTTAAAATGGGTTTGCGTTAACGCCGTTAATAACGCGTTTAACTGACAGCACTAATATATATATATATATAAATATAGCTGCAAGCAGCGATGAAGGGCCAAAGCCGGCGGCACCGCCACCCCGGTGCCTTTAGGTAACTAAAGGAACCGGGGTTGCGATGCCACCGGCTTGGGCCCGTAATCGCTGCTCGCAGCTATATTTATTATTATTCTCCTCAATGAATCGCATTTTTGAGGGCCTAAACATGCACGAAAACTCACGAAAATTTGCACACGCGTCATAACTGGCGAAAATTTACATCTGATATATGTTTCAGAATTGGGCGGGGCAAAATGACTCTATAGCGCCACCTATAATGGTTCAACGGAGTGCGCCTCCCACTACGTTTCACGTACGTGTACGAAATTCGGTACATACATGTAATGGCCCAATACCTACAAAAAAGTCTCTTGGAGGATAGCCCTAAACACAACAGGAAGTCAGCCATTTTGAACTTCCTCTCAGATTTTTGTGCAGTTTTTGCCATTTTCAGGCCTCGTACTTTAACGAACTCCTCCTACAGTTTTAATCTGATCATCTTCAAATTTGGTGAGTGTAATCTTAAGGCCTTTGCGACGTTAAATTGCGAAGATCTTGAGTTTTCGTCGAAGGGCGTGTCCTCGGCGGCCTGACAAATTTCGATGTTTCGCCATGAAACAGGAAGTTGCTGTAACTCAGGCAAACAATGTCCAATCTGCCCCAAACTTCACACTTTTGATAAGAGTTCTGTCCTGAACACATGTCCATGCTCATATTCAGTTAGTCATAGCGCCACCTACTGGCAACAGGAAGTGACATGTTTAACACTGTTGTGGACTCCTAATAACATGTAAAAAAGTGCCAGCAAGTGCTAAACATGCTAGCAACATACTAGAAACATGCTAAAACATGCTAGCAAACACTTAGCTAAGTGCTAAAGCATGCTATTACTGCAATTAAATAGGAATTTGCTGTAACTCAGGCATGGAATATCAAATATTCCCCAAACTTCACACGTTTGATAAGAGTCATGGCCTGAACACATCTACATGAGAATATTCAGTTATAGTAATAGCGCCACCTACTGGCAACAGGAAGTGACATGTTTAACACTGTGATGCAGTACTAGCAACATATTAAATATGCCATTGAATTATAAACATGTTATAAACATGTTAAAACATGCTAGCAATTCATAGCTAAGTGCTAAAGCATGCTAATGCAATGAAACAGGAAGTTGTTGTTACTTAAGAAGGCAATATCCAATCTGCCCCAAACTTCACACGTTTGATAAGAGTTCTGCCATGAACACACCTACATGACAATTTTCAGTTAAAGTAATAGCGCCACCTACTGGCAACAGGAAGTGACATGTTTAACAGTGTGATGCAGTACTAGCAACATAGTAAATATGCCATTGAATTATAAACATGCTAGCAATTCTTAGCTAAGTGCTAAAGCATGCTAATGCAATGAAGCAGGAAGTTGTTGTTACTTGAGAAGGCAATGTCCAATCTGCCCCAAACTTCACAGGTTTGATAAGAGTCATGGCCTAAACATATCTACATGAGAATATTCAGTCATAGTAATAGCGCCACCTACTGGCAACAGGAAGTGACATGTTTACCAGTGTGATGCAGTACTAGCAACATAGTAAATATGCCATTGAGTTATAAACATGTTATAAACATGTTAAAACATGCTAGCAATTCTTAGCTAAGTGCTAAAGCATGCTAATTTAATGAAACAGGAAGTTGTTGTTACTGAAGAAGGCAATGTCCAATCTGTCCCAAACTTCACACGTTTGATAAGAGTCCTGCCCTGAACACATCTACATGACAATTTTAAGTTAAAGTAATAGCGCCATCTACTGTCGACAGGAAGTGACATGTTTTACGCTGTGATGCAGTAGGCTACTAGCAACATATTAAATATGCCATTGAGTTCTAAACATGCTAGAAACAGGCTAAACATGCTAGCAACACTTATGAGTGATAACGCATGCTATTATCCCCATAATAAAGGACATTTTTGTAACTGACTTTGACATAGTCCTCCTATATTTACCTACTTAAATGCACATTGCCCACCGTGCTCTGTCTTCCTAAAGCCACCGGGTGGCGGTGGCACGGTTGCGAGGGCCCTTTCAATGCTGCTTGCAGCTTTAATATGACCTTGTTATTTGTACACTCTGTGACTATACAAATCACAACATGTAAATAGGAAAATATTTGCGTTATTTTGTCACTTATTGGGATTAGTATGCTAGCTGTCATAGATATAAACACTAGATGTCGCCTTGGCTACGGCAGTTCATTGGAACGAATGCGTCAATAGAGCCGCCATCTTGAAACAGGGGAACATCAGCGTCAATGTAGGAAAAGGTCTAACGGAAATAAAATCACCATAAATCGTCATGAATGCGATTTTCTAGTTGTTTTGGTTCGTTCCAACGGTCAGACATGTATTTATTATAGAGTCCAGAGAAATTAAAAAAAAATTACAAAATTTCACAATCTTGTGAAATGCAATCCCTTGCTGTCTGGTTTTTAGATTTCGTTAGTGTAAACTAGGGATGCGCGGTATACCGGTACTGCAAAAATACCGGTATATATTATATTTCAAACGGTACAATATCATTATTTTGTTCAATTCGGTATTTGATGCGCTGCTGTTTCGAAGTTTACCGCTAGGCGGCAGTGCGCTACCTAAACTGACGCGGGTCATGCGAAACCGGCAAACAGTGACAACAGAGGAACACGATGGATCAAACGAAGCTCATTCGAATTTCTACACGCCCGAAATTAATAAATAGAGAGAGCAGTATGACTGAAATAAGGCATTACTTTGCCTACAAAAGTAATGAGACAAGTAAAGAAACAGATCTCAATGCACCACTCTGCAAACGGGGAGGCAACACATCAAATCTGCCTAAGCACTTGACTCGTCAGTTGCTCATCCTGACTTGTTCAAAGAGTTCAGAGATCGACAGGTTAGTCCATCATTCAACTGATTTAATTTAGACTTTTATTGAACACTGAACAGCGCACATACGTAAGAGCTTATCAATTATATATGATACGATAAACACGAAAGCTCAAATCTGCTTGCATGACACGCTAGAACCAATGAAGTTTAGGTCTCATCATTTTTGCACTTTCAAACAAACATATATTAATTGAATTTGAATGAATAAAGAATAAAAATTTGAATAATATTAATTTTAGTATTAGTAATAGTAAAATTAATGGTATATTAGTGCCGCTGTGGCGACCCCTAGAGGAATAAGCCGAGAGAGAGAGTAATAGTAGTAATATGAATATTACTAATATTACAATTAAGCTACATTTGTCAACATTCATTAGGTAACCTGACCTAACAGTATTATAGCATTTATTCATCTATATCAATCAGTAATTAAATGACCTAGAAAATTAAATATACTAATACATGTTTAGCAATGCATTAAACTAATATGAACCCAAACAGTAACCAAATCAAGATGAATAAATGCAATAAATGTTGATAATTCTCTGTTGATGCATGACAGCTAATGGTTTACATGTCATTTCATTATTCTATTATTATTATATGTTAATCTATTATTATAGATATTAACCTATTTTTATTGTATAATTTCAGGGTTTTTTTTCTAAATCAAAATTTAACCTACTGTATGTTCCCTGACTGAATTATTATTATTTTATTTTACATTTTGATACCTTTTCTTAGCACATTTGGTAGTGGAGAGTTTCAAGCAGTGTTTTTTAAGTGTCACTTAAATTTTGAGAATTTTTTTTTTTTTACCTGTGGTATCGATTTAGTATCGATACCGAGGTATTAGGTTCTGGCATCGTACCGAAGCCAAAATTGTGGTATCGAGCCATCCCTAGTGTAAACATCCATACGCGGCACAAAAGTCCGGCATCATCCATGAATTCAGCGTTACCTAGCTACTTCCTATGACAAGACCCCTGTTCCAAGATGGCGGCGGTTTTGACGCATGTTTAGAACACCAAGGCGACATCTAGTGTTTATATCTATGACTAGCTGTAGCCATTTACATCCAGTCTTTGTGCTAAGCTAGGCTAGCGGTGGGTGCGTCAAACAGAGTTACAGCACGCACGGAGATGAAAAAGGTATACGGACTAATCTAACTCTCGGGGATACGGTGAATAAGCTAAAGTCCAAAAAAGTCGGCGTGTTCCTTTAACGTATCCCATAAAATAAAACTGTTGGGAGAGGAGACAGTTTGTTTCACAAAACAACTTAATCTGGTCCCTTATGAATGTGCAGAAATCAGCTCTCTGAAGGAGAGTAGGCTTAAAGGGATAGTTCACCCAAAAATGAAAATTCTGTCTGTATTTACTCACCCTCATGTTGTTCCAACCCCGTAAGACCTTCGTTCATCTTCGGAACACAAATTAAGATATTTTTGATTAAATCTAAGAGCTGGATCACTCCTCCATAGGCTTCTAAGGGATTGACACTTGCCAGCCCCGAAAAGTTATTAAAGACATTGTTAGAATAGTCCAAGTGACTACAGTGGCTCAATCTTAAGTTTATCAAGTGACGAGAATACTTTTTGTGCGCAAAAACAAACAAAAATAACGACTTTATTTCAACTATTCATTTCCTTCTCTGTGGGCCTCTAGTCAGTTAACGTAGTGTGATTGCGTAGAGCTACGTCACACGTAGGCTCACTATTGGCCGACGGTGGTCATGTGTGTTATGCATGTGACGTACAACACAGAAGCTTACGCTATTATACTAGTGAACTGACTCGAGGCCCACAGAGAAGGAAATTAATAGTTTAAATAAAGTCGTTATTTTGGGGGGGTTTTGTGCACAAAAAGTATTCTCGTCGTTCGATAAACTTAGGATTGAGCCACTGTAGTAACTTGGACTATTTTAACGATGTCTTTAATAACTTTTCGGGGAACAAGTGTCAATCCCGTAAGAAGCCTATGGAGGAGTGATCCAGCTCTCAGATTTAATCAAAAATATCTTAATTCGTGTTCCGAAGATGAACGAAGGTCTTACGGGGTTGGAACAACATGAGGGTGAGTAAATACTGAGAGAATTTTCATTTTTGTGTGAACATTTTTTTGTGGGCGGAGCTTAGGTGGTGGCAGAACGATCCCTCTGGCCGCTTCCCTAACGTTAGTATGCAAGTTTTGTTATCTTGTTTTTTTAACAATGACTGGAGAAAATCCGATTTTATCGGATTTTAACTGACGGAACCAGATTGGCTGACCCGTAGCCGTTACACGCTCACTCAATGGACGATCTGACAGGATTAACGTTACCTCGGTTGAGTGGCCTGATTTCTACACCTACCTTATAGAGAAACCGAGTGTAAAGAGAAACTGAGGGCATATACATCTTTAGATGACTATAACTATGTGATGAATGGTCACGCACAATACTTGTGTGGTACGATCCGCAGTTCTGCCTAGCCAGCGCCAAGAAGACGACAATGTAATGAGTGACATTACGGTGCAATTTTAATGATGTGAATATTTTCTAGAAATAAAAATTTCAGATACAGCATATTCATTTTTCATTGATTCTTGCACCCAACAACACAACAAGATGACATTTAATAATAATAATAACAATTTAAGCTCCTTATTATGTAGCTGAATCTGTGCTGGTTGGTATTGTCCGTCTGCAGTTTTCCCTTCGTTTTGCCTCGAGCTAGCGCCGTGACGTAACTGTGACGTAGGCTCGAAATTGGTCTATAAATTTAGGAGTGACCATTGTTCCGAGAATATTCTACAATTATTAAAGACATAACGTCCTGAGGGATCAATGACAGTATTGATCCCTCAACACGGCCCTTGGCCTCTGCTCCGCGGATGGTCTTGGTGCAAGCGTCCAGTGTGCTCGCTTTATTATTAGCGGTTCGGGGAAGTGCTCTTGTCCCAATACAGTCAGCAGCCAGTTGGCGAAAAATGTAACCGGGTCACTCCCCTCACAAACGTTAAGGACACGGATATTATTGTGTCTGCTGTAATTCTCGAGTGACTCGAACTTCCTCCATCAAATACTCATTGTCCTTAATTAACTTGTCCACCTGCGAGTCCAGCTCGGTGAGTTGATCCTCCGCCGTCCCGATGCGTTTCTCCGCCTCGGTGACACGGGATGTCAGGTTATCAAGCATAGACTTTAGCCCCAATATGGACTCGTTAATCTCTGCTGTTTTGTTATCCAGCTTATTGGAGAGGGCTTGAATCCCATTTTGTATCTCTTTAAGTATGAGAGCATTGTCCCCAGTAGGTTGCACCTGACCGTGCACCATCTTGCTAATGCTAATCCTGTTGCTGGCTTTCCTTTTCGCATGATGAAAGATGCACACTTGCCAAATTAGTTTGCTTATTTTTAGATCTTAGGTCTATTGTGCAGCTTATACATCGGAATAGATAAATCGTTTTTTTTTTAAAAAGGGTTAAGAGTGTTTTTAAATATAAAGTCTAGGAGAGCCTCCGGAGATGCGTCCTTCTAGCTCCGCTGCATCACGTGACCCATCAATATAGATTAATCCTCATTAAAAGCTTTGGTCAAGAGCAGTGAGTAATTTTCTCTGTTAACTTTGTTTATTGATTAACTTTAACATTTATATAGTGTTTTAACAATAATGATTGTTTCAGAGCAGCTTTACAGCAGCTCTAGAATGAAGTTATTGTCCAGCTAAAGTTAGTTATGATTGATTCACTTCCGTTGCAAAGATCCTTAGTTATTAACTTAGGGGCCGCTTACACTACACCGTTCTAACAGAAACCCTTAATGTGCTCCGGCCTACTTATTTGCACAACAACAGTGCTTGTTGGCTCGAGAACGCAAACCTTGAAATAGGTTCCAAGGTGGAAACGTTGACATTTTTTTGAAAAACGTTATCTTTAAGCTTCAAAAATGCTAATCTGTGAAAACGCTGACCCGTGCACATGCATATTATGTGTTCAGTCTATAGGTATGCGCGTATGAATATGTGCACAGGCGTGTAGTCTTTATTTACAAATTGACCACACCAAATTACTTGTTTGGCCTTAAAAATTCATACAGAATTTTTTGTCTCTTCCACGTATCCATGTGAACTGGAATCATTTTGACAATGTTTTATCTGTACAGAGGTAAAGGGAGGGGAAGGAGGCCTTCACAGGGGAGAAACTAGTTGACACTTCAGGACTGCATTGTCATTGTGGTCAACTGCAAAGTTGTTGTTTTTTGTCGACTGCGTAATTTTTCTTTGATTAACATAACATAAACACCTCTGGGGACCAAGGTGTTTATGGGGCCCTTGGGATGTTTTGACATGCTCTGACATTTGTGCTTTTTTCAGTTATTTATAAACATGTTAATGGCAAAGGTGTAAATTCACTCTATATAGCACAAACGGGGCTACCATAATATGTGAGCAACATGTATGTACATGTTTGTATTTTTAAGAGAATAATGTTTATGCTTGGTTATTGAAAAAAATAAAAATGAAAGTTGCTGAAATAAAACCACAAAACACATACTAAATATGTGTCCACAAGACTTTTGACTAATGGATGTTGTCGCTTCGAGTTCTGGCTTCAAAATGATGTGAAAATCATCCTGCCTGATCGTTCACATAAAACAATAACATTAATTTATACTTTGTATGACAGTTTTTTGGTCAGAAGAGGTTTATGCGTGGGAGTGGTAATGGCCTATCAATATTAATGAGATTCAGACCAGGGGTGTGACAGACACTCCCCCAATGGCTAATGGCCCATCAAGTGAAGCCGTCTGAACACAGAATGAGAGGAGATTCAAAGGTTTTCAATCTGTTTTATTGTAATTCCCCTATGTGGAGAAACTAAATGTTCTAAATTTGCTCTAAGCAAATCAAATGTGAGTAAAATAAATAAATAATCAGTCGGCTATAAACAAAGCAATTGTGAGCGATACATAAAACTAAAGGCAGGTATCTCACAGTAATTGCTTATGCCCCGTTGATGCGGGCTCTAAGCAAATCAAATGTGAGTAAAATAAACAAAACTAAAGGCAGGTATTTGCGGCCCTTTGCAATTGCACCAGCAGCCTGAGCATTGGTGTTGTGGCACAGAGTTGACACTGCATTCTCAGAAAAAAAACATTTTGAAGAGACTCTGGGGAGTGTGTGTGTCAGCAGGTCTCAGTTGTGGTCCAGGTTCCTGTGCAGGCAGGAATATCAGAGTCTGTGGAACCAGATCAATGTCAGTCTCTGTTTTCCATGACAGAGTGGACTGCTCGTTGCTTGTTTGAATGTTTGTCTTGGCCCTCTTTGCAACAGGTGTCTGAGGATCACCATCATCTTTATAGCTGTAAAAAAAAAAACAACAACTGTGAGCATGTTTATTACACAAAAAACTGTATTTCAATCACTAAAAGTAATATTGCCCAGACAAAACCGGAATATGTAAACAGAATTATACTAATATCTGAAAGAAAGGGAATAAGTGTACTTACTTGTCATTTTCAATTGTTCTCAAAACTGAACGACACCGGTTGCGTGCCCTCCTCCCAGTGTGAGTTGCAGGTGAAGGTGAGAGTGATGCTACCACATTCCTATAAAAATAATAATATTAATAAAGGTTTAACAAAGTACTATGCCAGCATATGCATAACTGATGGACAATCAGCATGTTGATAAAATAACAAAAAATAAGCTTTTATATTAACCCTCTGGGGACCAAGGGGTTTTTGGGGCCCTTGGGATGTTTTGACATGCACTGACATTTGTGCTTTTTTCAGTTATTTATAAACATGTTAATGGCAAAGGTGTAAATTCACTCTATATAGCACAAACGGGGCTACCATAATATGTGAGCAACATGTATGTACATGTTTGTATTTTTGAGAGAATATTATTTATGCATGGTTATTGAAAAAACTAAAAATAAAAGTTTCTGAAATAAGGCCACAAAACACATATTGATTATTTCTTCACAAGACTTTTGAAAATTGTATCACATAGTCTAGAATATTTGCTCCAAAACTATGTGAGAATCATCCTGACTACTCATTCAGATAAGTCAATAAAGTCTTTTAGAATGTGTATGACGTGTTTTGTTTGAGAAAGCTTTATGCGAAGGGGCGTGATCTCTCATCAATATACAGGGTCCGAAATTAACTTTTTGGCTCACCTGCCACGGGGACTGGTAGATGAAAAAATCCACCAGCCAAGCATATTTTTTACCGGCCAAAATAATAAACAGCCTTTTTGTGTCACATATACATTCATTTCAGTATATTTAATTGAGATAAGGTATTATGTTGAATGACTAAGAGTACATAGAAGTCAAAACAGAGCAACAAATAGTAAGACATGGAAGATGTTAGCATCGAACTAGTGCTCATAACAGTACATTTGAAGGTTTTGTAAAACTATCAGATACTTTACCGAAATTAAAAAAAAAAATGACAGATTAATACTATCAGTTAAACGGTTTAAAAGTAAATATATATATATATATATATATATATATATATATATATATATATATATATATATATATATATATATATATAAATAATATTATTATATATTATTAATAATATTACTATAAATATATATATATATATATATATATATAGTTTTTTTATTTGTTTGCTGCATGTTTAAAAAAAAACAGTATATAGCCTATATTTGTTAAATCACGTGGTGCGTCGACACGCGCAACCACACGCGCCTAAAGACATATTTCGCTGAGCAAGCAAAATGAACCAAGCGAAAAGAAAGAGTGACGAATACTTGCAAAATATGCTACGCGGTATTAAAATAAACCAGTAGGCCTAGTGCAAGTAGGCTACAATGCAATATCACTTGCGAATCAAACATCCTCAAGCAAATGAAAGGCGCTTTCCGAAGTTGGCCACTCTAGCGAGACGTTATCTCTTTATTCAGGGTTCCCGCGAGGTCTTAAAAAGCCTTAAAAGCATTGAATTTATGAATTTGGAAATAATACCTTAAAAAGTCTTTAAAAAGTCTTGAATTTTGATGTCTGGGTCTTAAAAATTGTGTTGTATGTCAGTGTTCATTTCATTGACTAAAATAATAACTTTTCTTCAACGACATTTTTCACTGACGAAAACGAGACGCTACCTAAATAAAACCTAGTTTTGAATGACAAAAACTATGACGAAAATCTATTTACATTTTCGTCAACGAATAAAAACTAGATGAAAATGTTAGATAGTGTCGATCTGGGAAGCGATCCAGTCAGAACTGATGTCCTGCGTGTGTGGTAGATGCACACATTTGTACAGTAACGTGCTGATCTACCCCACGGTCTCATAAAATGTTAAAAATGTAAACCAACCACGCACCAACCCGAAGCGTGGAGCCATGCACATATTCACCTATACAGCGCGCGGGACCTGCACTGAGCTCTCTTTCGTGTCTGAATGGACAAATACACACACCATTATGTCTAAATGTCTGGTTTGGAGAGTATTCATGTAAACTATGTCGGTTATGTCTTAAACAGTTGAATCGGGTGTGCAACAGTGCAATCGTATCCGCATGTCATTGGACATGAGCCGATGTCTTAAAGTGACAGTGGCAATAAACATAATGCGGTCTGTGT
Organism: Gila orcuttii; assembly: GCA_026230005.1. Classification (NCBI taxonomy): domain Eukaryota; kingdom Metazoa; phylum Chordata; class Actinopteri; order Cypriniformes; family Leuciscidae; genus Gila; species Gila orcuttii. The sequence goes on from JAPDVR010000023.1 coordinate 24,999,913, forward strand.
CATTAATTTTGATCAAGCAACAAAAGAAAAAAGCATTTACTGTTTGTTAATAGCTTTAATAAGGATTAATTATATTTAATTCATCCAAATAATTGTCTGCTTGAAAGAATAAAGAATTATGTATGTAAGTTGTTATAAAGAATGCATATATCATTCATTGAAAAGAAGACTGTCTTTTACTTTAGGAAAAGTGGTTTTATTTAATTTTAAGATATTTTTTTTTAAGTCACAGTAGTTAAATCTGTATCTGTATTGCTTGTTGAAACTTAAAAATCATTCATATTAATAGGTTAATATATGTTTTCTCCGGGAGTATATGGGTTTGGAAATTTCAGAGAAATTCTAAATTGACACATTACAATTTACCTAAACCCATTATATTTTAGTCGACTAAATCTACTGTAGATTTTCGAAAATCTAAAAAAACTAAAATCACTAAAATCTTATTGTATTTCGTCAACTAAAACTAGACTAAAACTAAAACAATTCAGATTACTAAAATATGACTAAAATTAGTTTGTCATATTTTTAGTCAAAAGACTGAGACTAAAACTAAATCAAAATTTGCTGTCAAAATTAACACTGCTGTATGTAACTTCTCCGTATTGTATTTTTCCTCAAAAGTTTCATTTGTCAACCACGATTATTATTATTATTTTCGATGTTTATTGTTCAGGGGTCTCTCAGTTCCCCATATTCCCAGCATAGAATAAGTAGCTATCTAATGTTAAAACACAACTTAACATTGTTCGGCAAACTTTCTTGTGGCTTACTGAAATGTTTTTATTTTTCACACCTGCTTGGCTTATCATCTTTTACCCATTCCATATTTGAAAAATAAATGAACACAAGTTGAAGGATTTTGTTTTTCTTTGCTGGTAGGGACGTGAAATAGGTATTATTTTTTTTATATAAATGGTCTTAAAAAGGTCTTAAAAAGACTTGAATTTAACTTGAAGAAACCTGTAGGAACCCTGTTATTCCCAGGACATCTGTGCCATCGAAGACCCAGACTAACCCCACATCATGTAGACATTTTACTTTTTTTAAGTAAAAACTAGACAAGCTGTGGATTGAGGTAGGTCTGCTATTTTTATTTGACGAAAAAAACGTAGTCTGATGAAAAAAAAGCAGTTTTTTCAAAGCTTCAAACTGATTCAGTGTTTTCTTTTTGTCATCTTAATTTGTTAATTATTTAAGTTAAAAAATACATATTTAGTGTAGGTCTATTTTAGGTGTGAAGAAGGTTCACACACGCTTCTTGATGCATACACACGCAAGGTCTCTCCCTCTCTGCCGTGCACGCGCTACACGGTCTGGAGCTCAGTATGTGTGCGCTCTTTCTCGCTCGCTCTAGATTCCATGAGATTTGAACTAATTTGCAGGCATCAGGGAGCCGCTATCAATATGCGGAAGACTTCCGGAACTTCCGGGAGACTTGGGATGTCTGGAACATTCACCCGCCAGTGTGGCGGATAGCCTTTTGAGATTTACTCGCCAAACGGAAAATTGACCCGCATTTGGCGCTTGGCGGGTGTTAATTTTGGACCCTGTTAATATGTGTGGCATTTCACACCTGAGAAAGACAAAGACCCTCCCATAATGGCCCTATTAGGTGTGCTATCAGGCCATATCATTATGAGGAGCCTTGCACCAAGAATGAGGAGATTTAAAAAAGAATGGCTTTTAGATTGTTTGGATTTATTTACAACACACACACACACTGCTTAGAATAAGTGAACACACTCATGCTAAAGTTGTCTAAAAAGAGGAATAAAAATCTTAAAATACAGGGTGCATACGTCTGGACACTTCTATCACACACCCTTCACCATATAGACATGGTTTTATTTCAGTTCAAAGTTCAAAGTTAGAGTTGGAAACATCTTGAAAAGAAAATTGTCTTTTTCCATAAATGTCTTAGTTTGATCATACATATTTCAAAGTTGAGAATTCATTATTTTGATATAGCTTGCATTGGAACAAACACTATAACATCTTAGTTGATTAGTTTATTGACAAAACATACTATATATTTAACATATGAGCAGAAACTCCTAACAAAAGCTTATTTGATGTCTATTTTAGACTAGTCAACGAAATGTTGTCTTTTATTTCGTTTGTAACAGTGCGTATCTGTGTGTTCATTCATTCACACACACACACACACACACACACACACACACACACACACACACAGAAACATGATTCACATTTAAACGGTATGCTATTTTTCCGTTTACAGACACTAACGTTATTCTATATCGCGATTAGAACAAAGCACAAGCATAAAACACTTACTTCTCAGCTGAATCTGTTGCTCCTCCTCGTGGTGAAAATAAACCAGCACTTGTTCTGAGGTAGGTAAATGTCCCAGGATTGTTCCTCATATAGCCGCGCAAGACGACAGTAGATTAATAAGACTAAAAAATATTGTGTGTTTTCAGAGTTTATGGGCGTTAACGCATCTCAATGTGTTGCTTAGCGCGTGCTCTCCGTGGGCGTGTCACATTACCAGAATAATGAGCTGAGAGGAAGATAATTAGACCAGCTGACATGTCTCTCTTTTTATATAGATGACATGAACGGGGAATATTTATTTTAGTTTTGAATCTGATCATTTAAAAGTACAAACTCAAATGATTTAAAAGATATATTGCTTATGGCTGGGTGAATAGTATTTGCTGAGTTTTGTTGAAGATTAGAGACGTGCTCCAGAAAAAAAGTTCACGTTGACTGAGAGGCAGAACGCACACCCTGTTTATTTTCTTTATTTTACAAAAGCACAATATTTTATTTCGATTGTATGTGGGCACATAAAAAAGTAGACATTTAACAGATTATTTTCTCATATTTCTTAACTCTATATGAACAGAAATGATGGTAGTACTTTAAGTCTATTTTTCTGCTATGTGAAAAAAAACAAGCAAAACGCGCCGGCGCGTTTCTGGTCCCCAGAGGGTTAACATTACCAATCACTAATTGTAATATTGTGCATGCATAACAGCAACAACACAATTTTTGCAAAGCCACACAGGCACATATGCATATTGTATCGTCACTAAGTATATAAACAAAATTGAACTAACATCTGTAAAATAGTGGGTATATGTACTTTGTAGCGTATCTGGACAGTCTCACATGACAACCATTCTGAGTCTCAGGAAGGCTTGTCAATTTAGCTTATAAGTTTTGTTACTAGCTTAAGCGCCAGAAAGTCTGGGGTGAGATTGGTTTTCTGACATCATTTACGACTCTGCGATACTCCCCAGAGACCATCGCACCCTCCTCTCGACTCACTTTGGACGCTTCAAAGGAATTCCACGAACCCCCCTTTTCCCCCATTTTAAATATAACTGTATATTCCTTTAGCTTTTACATAGCGTCCTTTATTACCTGTAGAAGTGTATTTTTGATAGGATTTACTATCATTGAAGATCGAAATGTCTTTCGACTGTAACCACTCCCCACACACACACACACCTAAGAAGCTTGCGCTCTTAGACAAAGAGTAATAAAAACTAAATTCCCGCCTGTGACTTCCAACTCTCCGATTGGCCAAGCCGACAGGAAGAGGCTGGATTTCTCCAAGGTGATAAATATCGGCGCGCTCCACTCTCTCACCCTCTCTCCTCCTCCTAGCATCATGTAACGGATCCGCGATTTCCCCTCAGGGGATCTTTTCTTTTGTTTCTTTAAGTTTTTATTTTCCATTTTCGAATTCTACTTTGTTCATTTCCACCGACGAGTGAAATGAACTTAGTCTGAATCATCAACTGGCAACTTCACCTCAAACGGACATTCAAAATCGACGCGCTTGGCTCGCTCTGGAAGGAGTGAACACGTGACGCCCGCAGGACCGAGACACAAGCGCCTTCTTCATATCAGCCACTCAAAAAAGAGCTATATGTGCAAGTATCTCGTCTACTAAGCTTTCATAGCAGTAAGATTTGTTTACCCCCGTTTAGGGTGATGTTAATTTCTTGTGGTCTCTCAGAGGGTTTTGTCCAGGTGAAGTTAGCAAAACTGTGATCCTTATGGATCTCTCTCTCCCTCTCTCTTACTTCTCCTCTCTTCCCATCATCATGTAACTGCTCCGCATGACCCCCCCCCCCCCTCCGGGGATCTTTTCTTTGTTTGATTAAGTTTTATTTTTCCTTTCTACCTCGTTCATTTCCTCAGACGAGTAAGTGAATTTAGCCTGAATCGTTTCTTTGGTAATGTTACGTCCGAGACCTCTAAACCTTCGTTCGAATGTGCGCGCTCCGGACCCATCCGCAGGCCACGTGACTCTTCCACGGAACACATCCACATGCCTTCGAAGCAGCCACACCACAAGCCAGTGCAAATATATAGATATTCGTATCGGGCTTTAAGAGCATTAAGATGTGTTTCCCCGTGTTGTCCCCTAAAGGTCTTAACCCTCTGAGGTCGGCTCGATCAGTGCAAAAGAAACTCAAAATACTCTGTTGATTTTGATCTTACATATTAAGTGTTGTACATCATTAGATCCTGATAAGTGTCTATTTTTTTTCTGGATACTCACAATAAAAACAAAGTGTTGTGCTTTTCGCCAAATAAAGAAAAACAAACATGATGCGCGTTCTGCCTTCTCTCTGTCAGTTAAGTCCATTCTGAAACGCGTCCGAAAATTAACTGTAATTTCGCGAATACTTGTCATACAGGCACGAGTGTTTTTCCATAATGAAGCTTGAACTCTCTTCTTTTAAATGAATTAATTTATATAAAAAACAAATATTCTCAGTTTATGTAATCTGTATGAAGAGAGAGAGATGTCAGTATTTTTCTTTCCAGCTCATTATACCTCATTACGCGTTAATGTGCCACGCCCACGGACAGCGCGCCGGTATTCAAACGCAAATGATCTAAGGCAAGCCATTCAAACATGCCAACGCCCACCAGCTGGATTATAAAACACATTGTGTTTAGTAAGTATCTTGTACAGCTGTGTACACAGCGTATCCTTTCGCTGTGAGGAATAATACTATCTAATAACCCTGGAATAGAAGTGCTGGTAGTTCCATTTCGAGGAGCAACGGATCCAGCTGATGTAGTAAGTCATTTATTCTTAAGTGCTTTGTTCTAATCGCGATATTGAATAGTGTCTGACTGTAAACCACAAAAAGACTGTTTAAATATGAATTGCGTGTCTTTGTGTAGGCTAAATGATGAATGAACGGCATGCAGGCGCGCACGCTTTGTTTACTACAGTTATACAGTGCGTGTCTGTGCCGTTCATTCACTCTCGCACCTACATTAGTAAAGGTTATGTTTACATGAACACATCCAAACTATATTGCTATAGCGTACTAAGATGAGTAAAAATAGACCGAAATATGTTGAAATAAAATGTCTGTATAAGCAACCAGCTGCTAATTCACATGTATATACTAATATATCATACACAATATGTTACAGACTAAATATGAATGTTTAGACAAGATTTTGTGATTAGTTTTGGATAGATTATAAAGTTTTGAATGTAAAAAAAGACTACTGTCACATTAAATAGTTAAGCTTTTGTTCACCAATTTCTGCTCATAGTTAAATATACTATAGTATGATGTTTTGTCAAAAATAAAGTAGGTATATTGAATTATCAACTAAGATGTTATTATAGTGTGTAGGCTAAATGATGAATGAACGGCATGCAGGCGCGCGCGCTTTGTTTACTACAGTTATACAGCGCGTGTCTGTGCCGTTCATTCACTCTCGCACCTACATTAGTAAACGTTATGTTTACATGAACACATCCAAACTATATTGCTATAGCCTACTAAGATGAGTAAAAATAGACTGAAATATGTTGAAATAAAATGTCTGTATAAGCAACAAGCTGCAAATTCACATGTATATACTAATATATCATACACAATATGTTACAGACTAAATATGAATGTTTAGACAAGATTTTGTGATTAGTTTTGGATAGATTATAAAGTTTTGACTGTAAAAAAAGAGTACTGTCACATTATATAGTTAAGCTTTTGTTCACCAATTTCTGCTCATAGTTAAATATACTATAGTATGATGTTTTGTCAAAAATAAAGTAGGTATTAGAGGTGGGCGATATATCGTTTAGACGATAATATCCAAATTGTTGTCTGGACGATATGCAAAATTGGGATATCGAATATTTCATAATTTGTACAAGCCGACCCCCCAAACATGAAAAGAGCTGAAGGAAGTTAAAGAGAAAACAAATAATGCAGACTATAACCTTCTAAACAATTATATGTAGCGATTTTAATACTGTAGGGGTTTGTTTGACTGTATTTTATTTAATTTTTTGTACAAAATCACAATCGTTCCCACGATCGAATTGCACGAGAGTAAAGCTGCTACTAATTTGCAATATACAACTACGAAGTTCTTACCTGTGTGTTATGACGTTTCTTAGGTTGAAGCAACAATCCAAAATCGTAAAGAGTGAAGCCGATGTACGATTAATAAAATAGCTGCCAGAAAAGGCAAAATATGCGTTGTTTGCGGAAAAATTATCTGAAGTTAAAAAGTTTTCTTAAATGTCTGTGGCGTCCTCAAGTGGCGAGCTTCGTGATTGCATCATTAGAAAATTGCTTGTATAATCAGTCCAAAAGATGGAATACATTTTCCCAAGCGATCGGTTCGGTACGCATTACAAACCGAACCATTCCAGTGGTTGGACCATTTTTCCTGCCGACCAAAATCCGCGCTGGGGCGAACACCACAACGTTGCGCAACATCAAATGGCAAATGTAATGAAAGCGGAACGAAACTCATTATTTTGTGCTTCACGGACCGTTAATCAGTTCGGACGAATGTCAGTGCAGCGCTAGCCGATCTTGATTAAGGCGAGACACTACAGGTGAATAGGGTAATGTTTTTAACTATCAGATATCACCATGAAACTTTGCCAGTTGATTACCTACATTAAGATGAGAAAAAAATGTATTACAAGTTTTCTGTAATTTAATGTTTAAATATGCAAATGAGGCATTGTCTAATTAAATATGCGCTATTTTGCATATATTTTAAAAAACGAAATCTGAGTATTGGACAAAGCCAGGTTCAAAATTATTTTTTCATTGTGTTCACATATTAGATGGGGAAAAAATTACAGAGGGATTTATGGATATCTACTTTTGTTATCCTGTAAATCAGAATATACTGCCAATAGCCTTAAAAAAATGATTTTCGCCATGTTTTTGGGAATAAAAGGTTATATAAATCAGGCTAGGAATAATATATTTACAAATCCCTCTGTAAATGTCTTCATAATATAACTAGGTACAAGACTGGAAAGTTTGGTGTATATAGGTGCTACTGAACTGGAGATTTCGGACTTGGAGTATGAGAGAAAAGACATTTTGAGAAAACGTGCTTTAAAGATTTAGCATCAGCCAATGAGATTGCGCATTTAGAGTAAAATCCCCCCTTTTACTTTCGCGATTGGTTGCTGATAAAAAGGAAATGACCATATTTGGATCCGGCAGTCTTCTTCACGAGAGAGAGAGCTTTCTAACGGTGTGTGTGATGACAGGGTGCAGATTGCGATCGCGATCGCGGAGCAGAGGGATGATTTATAACGACAACTTTTGATGAATTTATGAGAAATCTACAGACGCAAACAGACAAAGTGTAGTAAAATAAAGACCTAAATGTGTATTTCGGACTTTTTTTCACCACAAGTCTGAAAGAAGACATGTTATTGAAGACAAATATCCCAAAATCTCAAAATTGACCAGTGAAAAAAAAACGATGTTTTTGCCTGCCGTGTCTCGCCTTAAGCGACACCGTTACTACATAAGAGATCCAGTAAACAAAGCATTTGAATTCGCCACTGAATTAATAACATCGCTGCGAGATCTAGTGAGAAGCGTCACAATTTCTCCGTTATTAACGGATCAAACAGCACTGACGTGGAAACCAGGAGAAACATTGTTCCATGAACGAACTAGTTATAAGTTTGAAAGTCAACAGATCATTCACCATGGATTTAATGTAGTAACACCAACTTGTAACCTTGGAAGTTCGGCAGAAATATTAAAATGCTTTCAAGTACGTCACACATCTTTTTCCAGCACTTCAAAACTCAAATGTTATATGTTATTTAAATGTTATTTTTAATGTGATGACCAAAACATTATTTGTTTATCCTTCAAAGATTACCCCCATTTATAAAACTAAAAGTTTCAAGATGTAGGAAAACTCACACTTATTTAAAAATAATTTCTCTTTTAATAAATAGGACATTTCTATGGCATTTCTTTATGTTTTGCTGTATCGAAAACGTACCGAACCGTGACTCCACTGTATGGTATCAAACCGAACCGTGAATTTTGTGAACCGTTACACCCCTATTAAAAATATAAAAGAACAATAAAAACTTTATTGAATAATATTTTATTATTTTAAAAAGTTTAGGAGTCTTTAAATCAATAATGTCTCATATTTTTATGTACTAGTAATTCTATACAATAATAGGTCAAATGCAGCAAGTCAAAAGACCAACTGGACCTTCTTTGCCAGTTTGCACACATTTCTTTGAAGGATTTCAAAAATATCATCTGAATATCAATATCTCCCACCCCTAGTAGGTATATTGAATTATCAACTAAGATGTTATTATAGTGTTTGTTCCAATATTCAAACTAATGAATCCTTACCTTTTTTAATACGTATGATAAAATGTATACTTTTTACAAAGAAATACACTTGAAATATTGTTAAAATTGTAATTGTTGTTGTAATTGTAACCTATTTGTAATTGGTTACAATTTCTAATTGTAAAATATGTATATATAGATAATTTCTTTTGTCCTTGCATTCTTTGGGATCCTGTGACACACCTGTGTGAAAGGGCTAATTAATATGCAGCTCATTATAGGGCTCATTATCCGGCCTTTGTCTTCTCAGGTGTGAACACGCCTCCACACATATTGCCTTTCCAAACAAAAGGTGTCTTATAAAATTTAAATCAATGTATTGTTTTGTGTAAATGATTAGGCAGGATGATTTTCAGATCATTTTGAAGCAAAAATTCTAGGCAACAACACTCATTAGTCAAAAGTCTTGTGGACACATATTTAGTATGTGTTTTGTTGCCTTATTTCAGACACTTTAAGTTTTAGTTTTTTCAATAACCATACATAAGCAATATTCTCTCAAAAATACAAACATGTACATACATGTTGCTAACATATTACGGTAGCCCGTTTGTGCTATATAGAGTGAATTTACACCTTTGCCATTAACATGTTTATAAATAACTGAAAAAAGCACAAATGTCAGAGCATGTCAGAACACCTCAAGGACCCCAAAAAACCCTTAGACCTCAGAGGGTTAAGGTCTGTAATTTGCCACTGATCCTTCCAGATTCTCTCTCTCTCTCTTTATTGATGCATTCTCTTTCATTGTCGTTGCCATTATTGTGTTTGTAAATACATTTATTGTAACGTTAGTAACTGTATACGTAGTTTTCCTTTATTAAATGCATTATATTCATTTATTGATTCTGTCTTTCGCTCACATACAAGTCCCTTTAATGAATAAAGATCCAAAGCTACGTGCTTTACAAATTTAGTGATAGCCTACTTAAAGAATCGTTATAGAACAGGAAGGCTGTTTCTTCTGGCCAGAGAAATAGCTTCTCCTGAAAGTCTATAAAGTAGGATAATTTTGTGAGGTTTGATTGAGATCGAATGATCAGGTTTTTGCTGGACAAAAAGATGATTCGGTCACAAATTAATCCCCTTAAAGATTATCCCGACGATCGATCTATGATAGGCATAATTGATATATTAAATATTTGATTATAATCCGTTTTGATTAAGTATTGATATACAATTGAGCTAATTTTAACCTGTCTGTAAAATATCTACATATGCAATTAATTATAATCATTTGTTAATTGCCTAGGTACATATATGAATGCAGATGCAGGGAAATATTATCCCTTTTAGGGAGATTTAACATGTAAGACTGATCTAATCCAAACATGTATGAATAATTATTAATTGACAATTATTAATTATGATATGCAAATTCCCCCACGGATTAGATCCGCCCCTGAGTCTTTACAACTTACTCTTTCTGATTTCCATCTGTGTTGTTGCGTGCCCTCCTAGTGCGAGTTCCAGTTGATGGTGAGAGTGAGCAAGCTACATTCCTTTCAAAAAAAGTTGAAAACTATTATTATCATAATTTACAGAGTAGGCCTACTATTCCAGCACATGCATAACTGATAGGCATTAGCATGCTGATAAATAAAACATATGTAACATTATCAACCAACCTCCAAATATAAATAAATATATTATCACTAAGTAGCCTATATAAACAAAATTGAACTCACATCTGTAAAATAGTGGGTAAATATCTACTTACACTTTCTGATTTTCGACTGTGTTGCGCGCCCTCCGAGTGGCAGGTGAAGGTAGTGATGCTGCAACTACATTCCTTAAAAAAAAGTTGAAAACTATTATTACATAAATATTTCAAAGTATAGTACCATTGGCCTATACCCTATAGTATGAATAACTGATGCGAAAAATGGTAGACGCATGCTATATACGTGTCAATGTGCCATTACCAGAGATAGCACTAACATTAACACATTTGCGCACTTCATCAACCGGGCATATTTACACATTTCAGCACATTTACTACAGATATTTGCGAGGCAATGCAAGCACACGCTTAGTTGATGATAATGAGGCAGCATAAACACTATAGCCTAGTCAAAATATAATGTAAACATAGATAATATTTTATAAATATCATTTTACATATCATACAGCATTTAATGCCTATTTAAGACATATTTTAAATTTCAATACTCTGAATAGGCTACTGGATGGCAAGTCTGGAAATAGTCCAACCAGTAAAATATGTACATGTTTATATAAAATAGCTTGTCAACTAATGTAAGTTAAACTAAAAGACTTACTCATCCGAAATTGTATCCATGGCTGGATCAAGTCGCTCTTCAAAATACAAACGTTCATCGTCAGAGTCCTGCTCTTCTTCTGGGGAAAATGTGAACTCTTCGTCACTGTCCAGGACGAGCTGAAGAGCTTCCGCGCCGGTGTAGCGTGCCATCTTCCAAACGCGCAGGAAAGTGAGTGAATCTTATTATGAAACTTGCTGCTTTTAAGGCATTTGCCTGGGGGCGTTTATCTATTTTGCATATGGCCTCAACACATTATCTTGTGAATAGCGCGCTCTGCGAGTGGGTGTGAACAAATTAACGATAATGAGCTGAGACAGGAGAAACTGTACTTCTCTTTAGTTTCATACAGTTTACATTGCAGGAGAATATTTGTTTTAAATGTGAATTGTTTTATTTAAAAGTAGAAATGTAAAGCGTTCTTTAGACGTATGTTTCATGTTTGTGTGATAAGTATTGGCTGAGTTTCCGTTAATTTTCCAGACATGTTTCAGGAAGATTTTTGCGGAGACAGAGTGAGCTGAAAGCGCACCCTGTTTATTTTATTTATTTAAAAAAAAAAAACATGGTTTTGATGTTAATGTGAGTGTACACAAAAAAAGAAGACCCTCTATAGTTTATAATCATGTATTGATTTTATTTATATGACCATAAATGACGGAGTATTTTAAGTCTATGTTGCTGCTATGTGAAAAAAAAAAACAGCAAAACGCGCGGGCGCGTTCTTGGTCCCCAGAGGGTTAATGACAGATAGCATAAGTCAAGTCATCCTCATTTATATAGCGCTTTTAACAATGTAGTTTCAAAGCAGGTTTTTACAGAGATAAACATATAATTTAAGGTAACAGAGATTGGTTTGGTTTTATAGTGGTTCTTGAATAATGTTATTTCCAGCTAAAGTTAGTTTTGATTGATTCACTTCCGTTGAAATGGTCATTTGTTATTAAATTAGGGGCCGCTAAGACGACACGGTGTCTCTCTAAACAGACTTTAAACGCGAACCTGTGATAGACGCTGATGGCGTTCACATGCACATTAAGAATTGATTCTATAGTTCTGTGCGTTTGATATGTGCGCAGGTTTGTAATTCCCTACAAACCATGCCTAAACAAACTACTTGTCTTGCCTGTAAATTTTGATGCAGAATTTTATTTTATCAATTCGGGTAGGTACGCGAACCGAAAATTCCACAACGCTTTATCTGTAGAGTGGTTTAGGGATCCTCCATAGGGAGAGGCTAGTTGGCACTTGGGTCCAGGCGAAGGTCCTTCGTCAGATCTGGAAACGGCCTGGATCCGGCAGGCTGCGGGAAAACCTCGGGATAAACAAAGACACTACAATTAGCGTAGATGCCATTCTTCTTATGATGTAACGAGTACATCAGGATTTAAGGGAGGTGTTCCCAGTTCCGGCTGACCTAATCTATGCAGCCTAATATTGAATTATAGAAGTCGATGATGTATTATGTGAATGCTAGGTCAAAGAGATGTGTTTTTAGTCTAGCTTTGAACTGACAGACTGTGTCTGCTTCCCGGACAATGTTAGGAAGACTGTTCCAAAGTTGTGGTGCTAAATAGGAAAAGGATCTACCGCCAGCAGTTGATTTTGATATTCTAGGTATTATCAACTGGCCGTAACTTTGAGATCGCAATAGACGTGAAGGAGTATAATGCGTAAAGAGCTCGCTCAAGTACTGGCTCAAGAGCTAAACCATTTAGTGCTTTGTAAGTAATCAGCAATATTTTAAAATTTATACGATGTTTAATAGGCAGCCAATGCAGTGTTGACAGAACCGTGCTAATATGGTCATACTTCCTGGTTCTGGTAAGAACTCTAGCGGCTGCATTTTGAACTAGCTGAAGTTTTATTAAGCATGCAGGGCAACCACCCAGTAGAGCATTACAATAATCTAGCTTTGAGGTCATGAACGCATGAACTAGTTGTTCCGCATTTGTCAATGAGAGCATATGACGTAATTTAGATATATTTTTAAGATGGAAAAATGCGGTTTTACAGATACTAGACACGTGACTTTCAAATGAAAGATTGCCATCAAAGAGCACGTGGTTCCTAACCGACGACGAGGACCTAACAGAGCAGCCATCAAGTGTTAGACAGTATTCTAGGTTATTACGTGTGGACGTTTTTTGTCCAATAATTAGAATCTGTTTTTTCAGAATTTAGTAGTTGGAAATTAGTAGTCATCCAATTTTTTATATCAACTATGCATTCCGTTAATTTTGTGAATTGGTAAGTTTCGTTAGGTTTTGAAGAAATATACAGATGAGTATCATCAGCATAACAGTGAAAGCTAATTCCATGTTCCTTTACGAGAGTTCCTCACGTACTGTGTAATATCTTACGCTATGGGGAAAACCTCTTTTCCACGAGATATTGAAGCCAAAAATGATCCTTAATTTTGAATTAATGTAAAACGCGTTGTGGCAGCATGCAGACATAGGCAAGGCGGCTTGCGTGCCTATTGGCTGACCTGCGGCAACAGCAGCAGCCTATCGAGAGAGGCCCCGCGTGACGCCATATCCAATGGGGCGCTTCGCGCCACTACGTCACGTCCCGCCGAAATAGGCGTGGCCTTGACCTATAAATATAGCTCGACAGGCTGATACAAACTGATTTTCATCTCTTCAGCGAAGCTCACGCATCGCTGGATCCAGAGTGAGAAGCCGCGCCGTTGAGAACAAGCCTTCTGCGGGACGAGCCTTGAGCCTGAAGTCGCTGGCCTTCACCTCGCCACCTTCAGCCGCCGTACCTGCTACGCTTTCCGGCGTCAATATCCTTTTACTCTGCTTCGAGTGTGTGTTCGCCGCTGCAACTCACACTCTCCCTCTCTAAAAGAGCTAGCGTCTTTTTCAAGATGCCTAACAATTCCTGTGGCTCATGGCGAGCCGCACTCAGCGACGGGGACCGCCATTTCATCTGTGTTTCCCGCCTGGGTAAGGATCATGCCGCTCTCGCGCTTGCTGACGGCGGCTGCCATCATTGCGAGCTATTGCCATGGTGACTCTGAGGACTCGCCTGGCATTTTTTCTCCGAGTCTGCACTTCCGCCCGCTGTAGTGCCGGGCCGTAAAAGCGCCGTACTCAGCGGGTCCCCGAGCCTTCTCCAGGCCGTGAAAGCTTGCCGGTTCGCCCGCCAGCTTCACCAGCTTCACTCGAGTCGCTCACTGACGGACAATGGCTGCAGCGCGTGCCGCTTCTGCCATTAATGACGACGAGATAGCTGCATCTGTAGAGAAGGCCAGCTGCTCTATCCTGGCGTCGGACAGTGAGGATTGAGCGAGCTCTGTGGACCTCCCCCCCTCTGCCCGCGAGTCGTCAGGGAAAAGGGCCAGCATCAAAACCGCGGCTAGCTTTCTTTACGTTATAAGAAAGCTACTCCGCCCCCTGTGGGCATGCGTCACCGGCGAAATGAGGAAAGAGTGTGTTTTAGTCCCGCTGAGGCCGGACCAATCTCCATTTCTCAAACATTTCTCAGCTCAAATCCCACAATATCCACAAATCCCGCAATATCCAAATGATCTGTTTGCAGAGCTTGATTAAATGAAAGCTTTGTTTATAATGAGGAGAATTTTTTAAGCTATGACATTTAAAAGATGACTAATGGTACAAAGACCAAATATATTTTATGTCAAAATATCAAGGCAAATTTAATGGCTTATGTCATGACTAACTACTTTAATCTAGTGTAAACAAAACGTCCTCTTGTTTAACTGGTTTAAGATCCTCACTGACCCCACTGCAGTTAGGCAGATATACAGAAAGTATGATTGTATGAAATGTACTGAATATTTTTCAATAGTGTTCTATTAAAAAAAAAAAAAAAAGAAAGAAAAAAGGGAACTTAACAATGAGCACAATAGGTCAATAATCCTGTGTTTTAGTTTAAATTTATGGTAACACTTTACAATAAGGTTCATTAGTTAACATTAGTTAATGCATTAACTAATATGAACTAACAATAATCAATACATTTGTTACTGTATTAGTTAATCTTTGTTAACGTTAGTTAATACAAATACAGCTGTTCATTGTTTATTCATGTTAGTCACAGTGCATTAACTAATGTTAACAAATACAACCTTTGATTTTAATAATGTATTAGTAAATGTTGAAATTAATATTAACTAAGATTAATAAATGCTGTAGAAGTAATGTTCATTCTTATTTCATTTTAACTAAGGTAGTTAACTAATGTTAACTAATGAACCTTATTGTAAAGTGTTACCAAATTTATTTTTACTGTTTTTTTTTTTTTTTGTTGCAGGAAATTTACACAGTATGTCATATGTTGACACGATGTAAATAAGTGTATATAATAGCACATGTTTGAACTACTGTCAGTGTTTTACTGATGTATGCAAGGTCATCAGCTTTCACACAACCTTAAAAGTGATGTAATATAATTTGTTTACTATAAGCTGCTAGAGAAAAATACTTATATGTTTGGGCTATAATTCCTGAAACTCTCTAAGGAACTTTAATATTTAACTAAATGTTGTTGTATATTCTGTCACTTCCTGTAGGGAATATTCTCCAGGTCCAACTTCAAGTTGTCAAAGTGTTTTTTGCCAGAGGAGAGGAGCGTGTTAGCACTTTACTGCATCAGCTGTCTGATCATTGCACTGATAACACTCATCCATCTAAAGATGTCCAGAAGATCACTGCACTTGACAAATAGCTTTCTAGCAAAGTACAAGACTTTGTAACATGCACAAGACAGTTTTGTGGCACTGAATTGTATCAGAAGAACAGTTCATGTTCACAGATGTTGCAGTGTTGAGTATCAGTGAGTTTCCTGGTTTAGATGTGCTCAGTGTCTTTTCTTTCTAATTAAAAATGTGAAATTATTTTTTTGATGCGCAATTAAAACTGAAGTTGTTGTTGTTGTTTATACTTTGCATTGGTCCAAACTGAAGTCACACTGTCTAAACTCTTCATAGCCAGCGAAACAGAAGTCTATGTGGACAACACTCTGGTCAATTTTTCATGTTCACACAAAAATGCATTCAATGACCACATCTCCAAAAATCCATGATTTTTGTCCATTTTGTCATTCATACTCCACCACCTGTAAAATACTTTACATTTGCACCACATTTTTCAAATGCTAATAGACTGCTTTCCAAACTATTAAAAACACATTAAAAAAAAACATTTGTGCATTTCTACAGTAATTATATTGAAATGTATAGCAGAGCATTTACAACATTCCAAGGACGGCTAATTGTAATTTCAGCTAAGACTACACAGGTGTCAGATTTTCAGTGTTTTATTTATTTATTTTTTACAGCAAGAGAGTGGACCAGAATCCTGAATCGTTATACTATACATTAAAAAAAAAATTGTTGTTGTTTGTAATGCAAAAGACAAGCAAAAAACAAATTGCAGAATTTGTTACATATGCTTTATTAAAAATGTGTTATTTGAATTTATGTGAAAAATCATTTAATAAACTTTAAAAGTTCATGTAATGCACATGTTAGTGGTGCTGTTTTTTTATGTCAGTGTTATTTGTCGAACAAGCTGTGTTTTGAGCAAGTTTTGGGAATAAGATTAAATGCAGACTGTATGAAGAGCTTTGAAACAATGGCTTCAGTATTAGATGATTAGCAACTGGAAAAGAAAATACAGATTTTAGAATTTTCGCTGCAGCCAACTTCTCAAGTGGTGATCATCACACATTACTCAATTCAAAGGCAAACGCGGATTTCTTTTAGTGGTATTTTATTGGCAAAATTACATTTCTTCCCACATCTCCATTTTAACAAAGACCAAGGTCTTCTAATGTGCCTCGTTATTAAAATAATCGTTAAGAAATGAAAAATAATTGTTTTTATTATTATTTTGAATTTGTATTTATTGTCACTCATAATTTAAATTTCTGAAATAAGTTTGAACATGTAAAAGCTGCAGAGTAGAGTAAAGAGAATAAAGCCTATCTACCAGTGTTACAGCCATTCACAGCCTAAAGTTACGCCACACACTGTCCCTGCACTTCACCAGTTGAGAAGTGAACCGCAAGAGTACAGTCAAGGATCCAAATTAACAATTTATGGGGCATTTTGCATGGACTCAAGTGCTTATAGTGTTTTAAATATGAGTAATCTAGGCAGTCGCTCTTGTTTAATATATTAATATTTCTCTTAAAAATTAAAATTGAATCTGCATGCTGTTTATTTATCTTTTGAATACACAAATTATATTTCTGGTGATTTGTCATGCAGTTATTTCTGTACATTTGATATACAAATGATGGAAACATATAAACATTTTGGGGTGCACTATTACTTTGACTTATGATAACTGTCCCACTGGTGAGTGAGAGAGACCGTATGGGCCCACTCAAGCTGTGAGGTTTACACTATCAGTGCTCACATTCACAATGCGCAGTCAGCATGCGCTCAGGACGGCCAGTAAGGAATCGCTAGTCTTACTTCCTCATTCCTTCTATATTACGTTTGTATATGCATAGCTATGCATACAACCTCGCTAAACATTCATAAATATGTATACATATAGGCACACATATTATGAATAAATTGTACATATATATTTATAGAATATATTTTTTCACGTTTTTATAAATGTATATGTACACATAGGGAGCAGATGTACAGTACAATGTGGTATAGTATCTGCATGTGTATGCGCACACGCATGCAATCACACATATCTACACGCTTTCACCGGCACGACCCTGCGTACAGTCTGCAATACGCGGCTTCTAAAAATGTGCCCTTTCTGAAACAACAGGACAAAATTTTGGAAATTTTGAAAAGATTTCCAATGTTTTAAAGCTGAGTCCGTTTTACGAAAACAGAAATTCATAGAAATAATTTTAAGACAATGTATTTGCAGTTTCTGAACAAAGTGGTTAATTTTGCATATTGTATACAATATTTTTTGCCTAATTTTTCTTCATTTTATAGTAAAAGACATTAAGTAGTTTTATAAACCAGAAAGAAAAAACTCAGTCTACAGAGAGATTTCCCATCAGCACGCTGTGCTGCATGTAATATTTGACATCAAGCTGTACAGCGCTGTCCAATCACATACTTCATCCTCATTTACAGGTACAGCCATACTCAAAGGCACAAAGAGCTTCTACAAGTCAAAGTTGTCTTTCTTGTTGAAGTTATACAAAATAACATTTTGAAGTCCTGTACAAGATTGAGTGACCTTGCACATTTTTTAGGATTAACAAAACAAACCCCCTGAAAATATATTGTTTTTCTGTTTATCTATATTTAGGACTACCTCCAAAATGGGGGCTGCCCATAGTAAAGGAGGCATCAGTTGGCCAGTGGCGGTTCTCCCAAGATGGACGCTTGCTGCCGCAAAAAATGCAAATCCCACAGGCCCCTGCTCCTACACTACGCTCTGTGCTCTGTAATTGGTTACAAACTCCTATCTAGCCCTGAAGTCCTTTCTGCATGCTTTGCAGAAAAAAAGCAACAAAAAAAGGCAATTAAAAATTAAACTAAACTAAAAAAAATGGTAAAAAAGGATAAATAGAGGTGCTACATTGTGAATTTTGTCTCCTGCAAAATTAAACCCTTCATGTACCCCTTCACTCCCATGTCAAGTACTCCAATATCCCCTTCATTAGGTGAAGGGGAAAGGTCAAAGGTCAAACCACCATGACACAGGTCACAGGTTAACACAGGTTTTCATTACATCAGCTGGTTTAATCACATCTAATCTAACCTCATCTAAAGCCAGCCAATGCTGAAAAACAAAACAAAATATAATGAAAGGAATGACCTGGGAGTGACACAAACACAAAATAGTACTAATTTCATCTTATACACACACATTCATATCATTCTTCCCCCTGTCACTTCAGATCTCATATATAGACTAAAATAAATTAAAAAAAGGAAAGCAAACAAGTGAAAAGCAGAAAAAGGAAAAAACATTACAACATTGTCACTCTTCAGTAGTTCATCCCATGTGATGTGGGACTGGAGAAGTGTTGATTGGAGGAACAACCGATCCAGGCAGCCAATCACAAGAGTTCATACTGGCGGAGATGCATCCTCTGAATAATGTCACGACAGTCATTGAATACACGACGGATGTTTTCCGTGTCCACGGCACAGGTGAAGTGAGGATAGCAGTAGTGTTTGTCTGTGCCGCTCGCTGTGCTGATTTTCTGTGGGTTCATGCAAACACACGTCAGGCAACAACTGATGTGTAATAGCTGTGAAAATAAGGAAAATAAAGAGACTAAAAACATAATTATTCATACCAAAAATTCATCTCGGATAAAAAACTTTGCCCTGGACACTTTTGGATCTTCTCCTGGGTCAGGTGTCGCTGTGCATATAAAGAAAACAGATTATTGTTTAAATGCATACAAGTCCATCGGAACAATTTGAAAAATCAAAGGGTTCATACACTTTTTCCAAAGTCAAATTAAAGCACTTTTCAACCATTTTCAATTTGAAAAATTTCAATTTTCAACCATTCAACCATTTTCAATTTTCAACCATTTTCAATTCATTTGAAAAATCAAAGGGTTCATACACTTTTTCCAAAGTCAAATTAAAGCACTTTTCAACCATTTTCAAGGTGCATTTTCAAGCTTGTAAATTGCATATTTTCATAGACAAGTCACAAGTCAGTTTACATAGATTAAGTCACTTTCATTTATATAGAGCTTTTTACAATACAGATTGTTTCAAAGCAGCTTTACAGTGATAATAGGAAACTAATGGAACAAAGATTGTTTTGGCTGTACAGCAGCTCTAGAAGAAAGTCATATTCCAGTTTAAGTAAGTTTTTGATTGATTAATTTCTGTTGTAAAAATCATTAGTTATTAAAGGGTTAGTTCACCCAAAAATTAAAATTATGTCATTAATGACACCCTCATGTCGTTCCAAGCCCGTAAGACCTCCGTTCATCTTCGGAACACAGTTTAAGATATTTTAGAATTAGTCCGAGAGCTCTCTGTCCCTCCACTGAAAATGTATGTATGGTATACTGTCCTTGTCCAGAAAGGAAATAAAAACATCATCAAAGTAGTCCATGTGACATCAGTGGGTTAGTTAGAATTTTTTGAAGCATCGAAAATACATTTTGGTCCAAAATTAACAAAAACTACGACTTTATTCATCATTGTATTCTCTTCCGGTTCTGTTGCCATTCTCTCTTCACGAGTCTGCAATGACGCTGCTGACGTAAGACGCTGCCAGATAACTGGTTACTAGACACACGTGAGCAGGGTCTTACGTCAACAGCGTCACTGCGGACTCGTGAAGAGAGAATGACAACAGAACCGGAAGAGAATACAATGATGAATAAAGTCGTAGTTTTTGTTTTTTTTGGACCAAAATGTATTTTCGATGCTTCAAAAAATTCTAACTAACCCACTGATGTCACATGGACTACTTTGATGATGTTTTTATTTCCTTTCTGGACAAGGACAGTATACCGTACATACATTTTCAATGGAGGGACAGAAAGCTCTCAGGACAAAATCTCAAATATCTTAAACTGTGTTCCAAAGATGAACGGAGGTCTTACGGGCTTGGAACGACATGAGGGTGAGTCATTAATGACACAATTTTCATTTTTGGGTGAACTAACCCTTTAACTAAGGGGCCGCTTACAAGACACCGCCCTCAAACGAAAACAGAAAACGTTTAATGTGTTCTGGCCATTACTTTACATGACAACGGTGTTTGTTGCCTGAGAATGGAAACTTGGAAATAGGTTTTGAAAACGATACTGTTATCATCTCCGTGCAAACCTCAAAAACGTGAATCCGCGAAAAAGGAAGTTTTCGTGGATCCATGTGAATGGGAATCACCCTGACAATATTTTTTATCTGTACAAAGGGAAAGGGGAGGGGGGAGGCCGAAGAGGCCTTCAGAGGGGATACTAGTTGATACAGTCTCTGCTGACACTTCAGGGCTGTGTTGTGGTCGTGTCTAGGCGCAGGTCCTTCATCTGATCTGGATACGGCCCGGATCCGTCAGACTACGGTAAACCTTGCGATAAACAGAGAGACTAATATTAGCGTAGATGCCATACTTCAAATGATGTAACTAATACATCAGGTGTTATGGGAAGTGTTCTCGGTTTCCGGCTGGTTCTCGGTTCCGACCAAATTTATGCAGCCTAACAATCATTTTAAATTATTTGAATTATAGAAATTATGGGTGAGACGAGATTTCAAATGTGATGACATTTCTCATCGTGGAAAAAAGGTGTCTCGCGATATCGCATGATAGAGCATGAGGGTGAAATTAGCATAGAATATGCCACAGCTACGAGCCTCCACTATCGTTTTACTTTCTTTACAGAAATAAAAACCATTTAATTTAGTTAGATAATGATAACTTCAATTAAACGTCTGGTCTGCTCATCCACACAGTGCAGCAGGAATCACAGAAATCACCGCTATCGTAGATGCACAGAGTACGCGCAATCACGAATTTGAAAGTGAAAGTAAAAGTAAAACACAAGCTCCCTGATGCACGCAGATAGGCTACATATAATAGCCTGTCTCCGAATATTAAAACCCATATTAGGCTTGGCTGTGTAGTTGTGACCACATCTTAGTTTTGGTCTCTGTTTGCACTTTGAATATTGAGAAAGTACTTTGGTTATGGTTGCACTTGTTTGCACTTCATAAGATTAAGAAACAAAATGTTATTTATTTTTGTCATTTATACTTTTTATTTCTATGTTCAATTTGTGGAAACAAGTTCAATTAGGAGGTCACGCACAGCCTCAATCAGAAGTTCTGGAAGCTTAAACATGTACAGTATTAATTCATGTACAGTAAGGTCTGAAGAGACTCATATGAAATCATACAGGAGAGAGGCTAATCAGTTGAGTTTGCGGCAAAACCTTTTACAGTGCTTGTATATTGTTGTCTTTCAATGTATATGATAATTCATACTGAAACTGAACTGAAATGACATTCATTACAATATATTAAAACATTTCAAAATGCACCAGAAAACTATTTTTCCAGTCATGAATTTTGTCTTAGGATTTCTTAAAAAATCTTGTGAACCCAATCTCGTGTCTCGTCTCGTGAGCTAAGTGTCTTGTCACACCACTAATAGAAATAGATAATGTGTTATGTATATGCCAGGATAAAAATGTGTGTTTTAAGTCTAGATTTAAACTGACAGAGTGTGTCTGCTTCCCAGACTGCTTCTAGGACAGGGGTTGGCAACAGGCGGCCCGCAGGCCAAAACTGGCCCGCCAGCAAATACATTTGGCCAGATTATTTTGATAGCAGCTGGTTCTGAAACAGATCTGTCATGACAGCAACAGTTACTCACAATCACTTCGTCTTTAATGATTTTGCCTTCAAAATAAAAGTATGAGAAGGTTTATGCAGCAATGTTTTATTTTGAGATGAATTGAGAGCTTTTAATTTGAAAAGTTCTGAAAGACATTCAAAAGAGTCTGTGGATCGCTAGACACACCTCTGAAATAGCCGTCATGAAATGACAACTTTGTTGCAGATAAGACACACCGGCTTTGCATTTACAAAACTAGGTAGGATGAACGCATACCGGTAGTTGTCTTTTCATTCTTCTTTGTATGGCTATTTTCGCTGTCAACTTTCCTCTTTAGACTCTTTGATAATGCCATTTTTCTCTCACCAGCTAGCTTAAATGTTAAAGGGTTGGTAAAACACGATTTCACTTTTCTAACTTGAGCTAGTGTGTAATGTTGCTGTTTGAGCATAAACAACATCTGCAAAGTTACAGCGCTCAAAGTTCAAAGCAAAGGAAGATATTTGCTTTTAAAGAAATCAATTTCTAAGGACTACAGCAAACGGCCGGTAGGGACTACACAACATTCCTCCAGGGTTGCTGACATCACTAACTCCACTAAACCCCTCCTCCAAGAATACTTTGCTTTGGAGACGAGTTATTGTGGCATAGTAGGCTGTTGTTGCCGCAATGCCGTCGAAACGCTGTTATTTTCTTCCTAGGATCGGGGGAGTTAGGGATCAATGGTTAATTATTACCCAAATCTCGCTCTCTGTGCTGCACATTTTACGGAGGAAAGCTTCCACAATCTTCTCGAGCTCAATGCAGGATTCGCACAACGGCTTGTCCTGAAAGATGGAGCAGTTCCAACTTTAAGAACCGAAGCTGTTGTTTACGGGCCACAACCTGTAAGTATGATTTTTTTTCCGTCGACGTGTTTTCCTGTAATAGTTCGTATTGATAATTGTACGTTGTAGCAAGGAAGTAAACAAATGGCAACGCTGTTTGGCCCTGCAAACCAGTTTGTTAAATGCTCATTCATGCTTAACGTTATCCGACAAACACCTAACGTTACAAACTTTTTTTTTTATCTCAACAGCGAACTTGGAATTAGTGTAAATTATTCTTTGATTAGAGCTTTTATGTATTGTTTATCTATATGCTTGTTTATCTACAGGCATGCTAAACATGGTTCTGTGTTTGATTTGGCTACTGTAGTAAAGCCAATGTTTAGTGTTTGTTTTGGGTTAATAGTTCTGGCGACAGATATTTGGCTACAATCGTTCTAAAAATACAAAAGTACCGATGCCATACAGTCAGTAACGATCACTATAACGTTAGATCCGCAGTCAAACAATCAAACTAAAAAAAAATCCCTTTGAGGACTGTAGTATAATTTGTTAGACCGATTATATGAAATTCTTGTTTATGAAGCTTATTTTTTGTAATACTATAATAATTAGTACCATTAAATAACAGCGTATCTAAAAAGTAATGAGACAACAACAAAAAACAAACCTTTCTGAAACGTCGTTTAACAGCCGTTCTTGAACAGGTTCTGCTCGATCATCTTCGCTAACATTCTCTGGGTCCGATTCGGGCTCAAATTGGTATGGTGTTATTGACGCCATCGTTTATAATACACCAAAGCACAAACTACCGGTAAAGGTAAGGGGCGTGACGTTTCCGGAAAACGTGCACTAGGCCGTTAGCGAATCACTACACACTGGGCCAGCTAACCAATCTGAGCCCATTGCGTAGTTTTGAGGGACTGGCTTCATAGAACCCGGAAACTATCAGACTGTTTTTACAAGGAGGGACAGAGCAGTGTAGAATAAAGGTAAAATATATGAAAAATAATGCAATTTTTTAAAAACGAAGCATGAACACGTTACAGTGCACTCCACAAACACAATCAAGCCTTTGAAAAAATGTGTTAACATCACTCTGCACACGACGTAATAGCGTACCTAAAGCACGCAAACAATTTAAAAAAATGCAGTTTAGTACGTGAGGATGCCAAGGAATAATCCTAAATTTAAAAGTAGGCTACGTCAAATAATTATTACAATAAGTTAGGCTCCATTGTGTAACAAGCAAATTAAAATGATACACATTTATTAGTCACAATATGGAAAGAGGAAATAAACCATATTTCGTTAAGAGCATGACTCAAAAATGACATTAATTAACCTCTTTTATTTTTTTAGTTATTTTTATCCATTCCGCATCTCCCACATGTGTGTTTTAGCAAGGCGGGATGTGTTGCAAGCTGCCGCAATATATCGGGAGACATGTGGGTCAGACATGATTTTGACCACTGGCACTTCATTAAGTTTTGTTTTGTAGAAAGCCTTTCTAAAAAGTGAATTTTGTTTTGTATCAGTTGTATCTTAATTTTAATCAATGTTTCATCAACCAATTGCCTGGATTTAATAAATAAGAAGTAAATATAGCAGACAAAATAATCAGGACATGGAGGTGGCGGCGCGATTGCATTGATCGTAAACTGGAGCTCGTCTCATAAATGAACCGAAACTCAGCGTTTAAGCTGCCTCACAGACATAAGAAATGAATATAGAAAGCTTGAAATGTCTAATTAAAAAAAAACAACAACAATTAAAAACGAAAAGAAACCGACTACTCTCTGCTTATGTAATCCATATAAAATGTGCATTTCTCATTAATTTATCCAGTGTAAAACCCGGACACACAAATGTGGCTTTTTGTTAATGACTGTCCTACTACAGGATTAAGCACAGAGTAACAGCTCACTGCCAGTTACAATAGACACTGTAACAGTCTTTCACAGGCAATTCTAGTTGGATTTTTCATCAATTAATTTCTTAAATTATCCTTTGACTATGTCCTTGCCCGCCATTTTTAGGTGCGAGTTTAGGTGCTAAATAGGAAAAGGATATACCGCCAGCAGCGGTATACCAGTGATTTTGATATGGACGTTAAGGACTATAATGCAATGAGAGCTCACTCAAGTACTGGGGAGCTAAACCATTTGTAAGTAAGACTTTAAAATTTATACAACTAGTGCAATGCCTGTGCAAAATGCCCGTGTTTTTGTGTGTTTTTAGTAATTGTTGGTTTGGCATGTTTGAGTTGTTGGCCTAAACTCTGAGAAAACGATAACTTTAAGCGCACCAGAATAAAATATGTGTGCAATGTGCTCGTGTTTTTGTGTGTTTTTAGTAATTGTTGGTTTGGTATGTTTGTGTTGCTGGCCTAAAAACTGAGAAAACGATCACGTTAAGCGCACCAGAATTAAATATAATATTCAGAATTAAACAGTGTAGCTGACTTAAAGATTCAGTTAACATCCACAAATGAATAAGCGCGATGATTCAGGGGAGGTTCAGACCTTGGCTGGAGCAGCTACACAGTGAACTTCAAGAAAACGCTACGCTTGAGCAAACAGTTTGTGAATAGGCTACTACAAATGATGGCCGTGAATAAAATATAATATTCAGATATTTTTAAACCACAACCCTCTAATGGCAGAATGTTTATTTTTAAATCACAACCTTTTAAACATCATCTAAACATCTTCAATGTGTGCTTCTTTTACCGAGATATGCAAATAACAGACACACAGACAGACGTTTCTGTAATTTATAGATAGATGTATGTGTGTCTGTGTATAGGCTAAATTATATTTATATACTGTATATTATACGTGTGTGTACTGTACAGGTCCTTCTCAAAAAATTAGCATATTGTGATAAAGTTCATTATTTTCCATAATGTAATGATAAAAATTAAACTTTCATATATTTTAGATTCATTGCACACCAACTGAAATATTTCAGGTCTTTTATTGTTTTAATACTGATGATTTTGGCATACAGCTCATGAAAACCCAAAATTCCTGTCTCAAACAATTAGCATATTTCATCCGACCAATAAAAGAAGTGTTTTTTTAATACAAAAAAATAAAAAAGTCAACCTTCAAATAATTATGTTCAGTTATGCACTCAATAGTCAATACTTGGTCGGGAATCCTTTTGCAGAAATGACTGCTTCAATGCGGCGTGGCATGGAGGCAATCAGCCTGTGGCACTGCTGAGGTGTTATGGAGGCCCAGGATGCTTCGATAGCGGCCTTAAGCTCATCCAGAGTGTTGGGTCTTGCGTCTCTCAACTTTCTCTTCACAATATCCCACAGATTCTCTATGGGGTACAGGTCAGGAGAGTTGGCAGGCCAATTGAGCACAGTAATACCATGGTCAGTAAACCATTTACCAGTGGTTTTGGCACTGTGAGCAGGTGCCAGGTCGTGCTGAAAAATTAAATCTTCATCTCCATAAAGCTTTTCAGCAGATGGAAGCATGAAGTGCTCCAAAATCTCCTGATAGCTAGCTGCATTGACCCTGCCCTTGATAAAACACAGTGGACCAACACCAGCAGCTGACATGGCACCCCAGACCATCACTGACTGTGGGTACTTGACACTGGACTTCAGGCATTTTGGCATTTCCTTCTCCCCAGTCTTCCTCCAGACTCTGGCACCTTGATTTCCGAATGACATGCAAAACTGAGCAACAGTCCAGTGCTGCTTCTCTGTAGCCCAGGTCAGGCGCTTCTGCCGCTGTTTCTGGTTCAAAAGTGGCTTGACCTGGGGAATGCGGCATGTGGTTGAATTGATTGGAACATTTGACACGTTCATCTACTTAAGGACACACCGCGGAACTTTTGGCCACTAGGGGCGCTCGACCCGTAACTTTCACGTCTAGCACCCCTAGAGGCCACAAGCGCCGCAGCACTGTCGCAAAAGTGCGGACTTGAGTCAGCCAGGTATACCAGAATGCATCTCGCACCAACCAGCAAGCGTCAATAGCAGAGGAGAAAACCCGCGTGAAATCAAAATACTACTGTTACTGTGTCACGAAATGTAATTTTAAGAGTGTTTCAGGCTCTTAAAAATGTAGTTGTTTAAAGCTCAAATCTGTGGTTTATTTATAAAGATAGCACCTATTTGAAAAATGAATCTGACGTTTTCGGAGTTGTGAGATCCAAGCAATCACCGGGCGTTCAGCGCTCATTAACCCCGACTGGAACAGCTTTTCCTCGGCTAGTCCTTCTGTTTGCCACTGGCTCTGATGTCTCTAGTCTAGTGGTTAAACATGAGATATAATTCATCTTGTGTATAAGTCGATCTTTGGTCTCATTAATCTATAGTTTGTTCCATGGCAAATCGTTTTGGCTGAGGGCAAAGTGAAGTTTCATAACTTTATATATTTAGGCTATTTAACTTGAACTTTGTATCCTATTAGAGAGCTGACTTATGTTTGACTGAATTGTTTGCTTTATTTATCATTATATAGCTTCTTATACCTTTTAGGCCACTTACTTTTAAGTTATACTGTATATTATTGATCATTAAAACTGACATTTAACAAAAAGAGACAGGGTTGTGTAATTTTATATATTTTAAAATATATAGAATATTTTTAATATTTATTTTACTGTAGGCTACATTCTCTTCACTGTATGTGTACATGTATAATAAAATAAAATGACACAACCCTGTCTGTTTTTTAAATGTCAGTTTTAATGATCAATAATGTTTCATATTTTTAAAATGAAAACAAAAAAAGAAGCTGGGTTGTGTTTTATATTTCGTGTTGTTATAAATATATGCAGTGAAGATAATCAATGTACGCGTTGCCTGAACCAGATTTGTGTGGCCTTTAATATGTTTAAGATTTTTTTTAAAACGAAATATGGTATAAAATACAACTTGCCTCTTTTCATCAACAATAAAACGAAATATGTAATAAAACACCACTCTGCCTCTTTTCATTTAAAACAATCTTAAACATATTAATGGCCACACAAATGTGGTTCAGGCAATGCAGACTGATTATCTTCACTGCATATATTTATAACAACACGAAATATAAAACACAACCCTGCTTCTTTTTGTTTTAATTTTAATTTTCAAATATGAAACATTTTTTATCATTAAAACGGACTTAACAAACAGAGACAGGGTTATATATATACAGTGAAGAGAATGTATAGTAAAATAATATATATAAAAAAAGTTTTAATGATCAATAATATCCAGTATAAAAGTATAAGTAGCCTAATAGGTATAAGAAGCTATACAATGAGAAATAAAGCAAACAATTCAGTCAAACATAAGTCAGCTCTCTAATAGGCTACAAAGTTAAAGTTAAATAGCCTAAATATATAAAGTTATGAAACTTCACTTTGCCCTCAGCCAAAACGATTTGCCATGGAACAAACTATAGATTAATGAGACCAAAGATCGATTTATACACAAGACAAATTATATCTCATATAATCACTAGACTAGAGACATCAGAGCCAGCGGCAAACATCTGAAGGACTAGCCGAGGGAAAGCTGTTCCAGTCAGGTTAATGAGCGCTGAACGCCCGGTGATCGCCTGGATCTCACAACTCCGAAAACGTCAGATACATTTTTCAAATAGGCGCTATCTTTATAAATAAACCACAGATTTGAGCTCTAAACAACTACATTCTCGCCTGAAACACTATTATAATTACATTTCGTGATACAATAACAGTAGTATTTTTATATTACGCGGGGTTTCTCCTCTGCTATTGACGCTTGCTGGTTGGTGCGAGATGCATTCTGGGATACCAGGCTGTCTCAAGTCCGCACAAGTCACCTCTCGATGCATCCTCGGTAAAAGGGGCGGATCAAGAACACATCCGGGGATTTGAACTGGACTTGGCTAGATGTGAACTTTGAATTGGAACAGTACTTTGGCAGCGACTGATGACGTTTCACAAGTCCACAAGTACAGACAAGAACGCATATTGAGAAACGACCCCTGTGTGTGCAGACAGAACCTGTGGTCACGTGACGGCCATAAAGCGATACCTTCTCCAGGCATTCTCCAGGTCACATGACCTGGCCAAAGATGATCCGTCTTCTCCAAACTTACATAGGCGGTATTTCAAGAGGGCAGCCCCGCTCGGAGCATTGATAGTGTCAAGCGTTCAGAGCTGCCAACTTTTGAGTTTAGCATGGCGTGAGATTTCTCCAACACCGGCTCTAGCTCGTTTTCCATCTCTGGCGTGCGCGCGCCACGCTGATTCTCTGTCTCATGTGCGCTCGCTCTAGATTCCGGGAGATTTTAACTCATTTGCGGCACAACTAGTCGATCACAAGTGGCTCAACAGGTAAATCTTTGGTTAAGCTCATCTTTCAGGCATTTGACCGACCGGGTTGACATTTCACCGTGAGAAATCGGGGGTGTGGCGTGTGAAACGAATCAAATGCGTGTGTCTCACGGCCAATGCGTGAGAGTTGGCAGCTCTGAGCGTTGTATATTGGCCTGAGGATTCATTTAAAATAACTCATCTGTGTCAACTCTTTAGGTCAAAAAGTCCGCGGTGTGCCATTAACGAACATCCCACGCAACAAATAATGCAGCTCTACTGGGGCTATGCTCTATAGCAGTGGTTCTCAAACCTATCCTGGAGGACCACCAACACTGCACATTTTCTTTGTCTCCCTAATCAAACACACCTGATTCAACTCATCAGCTCATTAACCCAAGCAAATGAGCAGCAAATTTAACGTGAGCAGTTCAGCACTACTGCAATTCATATTAGTTTCCCCTGCATTATGCTGATTATTATGACAAGAAAATTGATTATCATCAGTCAAATTTGAATGACATTTTAGTCATTTTTGCCAGTATGAGTGAGTTTAATATGTTGATTGATCGATAGTTAAATCTGGTTGATTTAATGGACTGAGTACTGCTGTATTTTAAATGCTACTTTTAAATAATTTAAGTCTAATTAGAATGATCATTAACTCTTTAAAGTCAAATTAGGATGATATATTTTTAGTCGCCAGCTCTCCATTGAAAATGCTGCGTGTTGCTGGCAGTGTGAACATGGCTCACGTAACGTATCGAAGTTGGTAGGGTTGGTATTAAAGTAATAGCCTACTTTTATTCAGCAAGGACGCATTGAATTGATCAAAAGTGACAGTAAAGACATTTAAAATGCTACAAAAGCTTTTTTTTATTTCAGATAAATCTCCTTTGAACCTTCTATTCATCAAAGAATCCTGACTTTCTTTTTTAAACAATAATAATCAGAAATGTTTCTTGAGCAGCAAATCACATTATTCCCTCAGGAAGATCTCATGTTTTCTTGCGTGGCTGGATGTTGGACTCATGAACAATAATCACGTTGTTTGAATTCGCCAAAACTGATTTGCCGAAATTAAAATCCGGCCGGACAGTGAAAGGGATTAGCGCGAGTCCGGATCGAACCGGGAGCGACCAGACAGCAGAGGATTCTGTTCACAAATCAAACAATGATGTGCGTGAGCGTGGGCTGATTGAGCGTGGGTGATTGGATGATGGTGTCACCGGTCGTGTGTCGTGTCGCTGTTGTATCAGTCAGTAGTTAGATCAGCGTAGCAGTCAATAAACGGGACAAGGGAGGTCCCGTACGGGACAAATAAATTAGGCCCAATATTCGGGACATCCCGGCTAAATGGGACAGTTGGCAACCCTACGTATCAGCCATGGTCCCATACCAGCTAAACACCTTCTGGCTCAGCCTGCTACAGACGCTGGCTGTGTGAACGAGGCCAAAGACTACAGTGCATCCGGAAAGTATTCACAGCGCTTCACTTGTTCCACATTTTGTTGTTACAGCCTTACTCCAAAATGGATTAAATTCAATATTTTCCTCAAAATTCTACAAACAATACCCCATAGTGACAACGTGAAAGAAGTTTTTATTGATTTATCGTTATAGGCTGCCTACATTTCTGTAAAGTACAAAATATAATTATTTTATGCTGCCATACAAGTATATGATATACCAGCAGCCATATCACCCTGTAGCCCAAGACCGGTTGCCCACTGAAGCTAAGCAGGGTTGAGCCTGGTCAGTGCCTGGATGGGAGACCTCCTGGGAAAGCTAGGTTGCTGCTGGAAGAGGTGTTAGTGAGGTCAGCAGGGGGTGCTCACCCTGTGGTCTGTGTGGGTCCTTACGCCCCAGTATAGTGATGGGGACACTGTACTGTCAAAGAGTACCGTCCTTTGGATGGGACGTTAAACCGAGGTCCTGACTCTCTGTGGTCATTAAAAATCCCAGAATTTACTGAGTTTGGTTGTGAGCGGATGAATCACCAAGGTAGTATATCAAATAGCCAAATTCCTGTTGGGCTGGTAAATGACTAAGCGCAAAAGTTGTTCGGCTTGATGAGATCTATATGTGTATGAAGTTTGGTTACTGTATGTCAAAAGGGGTGCATTACAGCACTGTAAACCCTAACGCTCAAAATAATGAATTGGTTTGAGTAGGACAAACTTAAATTATACTAATTAGTTCAGTCAAATTAACTTTTATGAGTATTTAGCACTTTCTTTTTCTTTCAAGTTTACAGAACTGATATATTTTAAGTAAACTGAACTGTTTAATTGTTTTGAGTTTTATGGAATTATTTCTTTTAATTTAGACGAACTTAAGTTTAACTGTTTACCTTTACTTAAACAGTTTTGCTGTGCACAATCATCTACTTTCTTTTATAGTCTCAAAAAGAGAAAGAGAGACGTTTGTAAACCATCAAACTGTTTTTACAGGAACTGCTGCTTACTGTGGACCGTCAAGACTGTCCATTGGGTATAAGGCAGCCTGGTTAACCAATGCTTTTTGTTTTTCCCCTAAAGACATTTTCCTTTCATTTTAAAAGAAATATTATGTTGTACTTAAACAGTTAAGTTTAACTGTTTAAATATAATGTTTTTTTTTTGTGTGTGCAAGATTAATGTTAAGTGGGTGATCTAGTAGTGATTAATGTTTTGTTATGCTAATTTAAAAGAATGTCTGTTAATGTTGGTTTTAGGATAGTTACCATCATGGTGACAAGTGGTGCATGCAGCTTGATTTGAGAGCAAATAAAACCTTTATATTGCTGCACTCATACAGCAATTGTTTACATGTTAACAACTTAGTATGTTAACAAACTAGCTTGTTAAAGCTAGCTAAGTTTATACTAATAAAAGTGTTCACATTGAGATTACATGAAAGTTTTAAGTTAAATGTATGAATTAGTGTACTCTTACATTTTAATTGTTCTTAACTTGAAATGTTTAAGTACAAAATAAAAATCTGCCAGTTCGGCTTACTTAAACTTTTTTTATTTTTAAATACAACCATATAAAAAGGTACGCTATCGAGCCCTCAAACGCAATATATATATTGTGTTGGAGGAATATATATGTACTCAAACATTTCAAACATTTACTCATACATTTTAATTGTTCTTAACTTGAAATGTTTAAGTACAAAATAAAAATCTGCCAGTACTGCTTACTTAAACTTTTTTTTTAAATACAACCATATAAAAAGGTACGCTATGGAGCCCTCCAACGCAATATATATATATGCGTTGGATATATTGCGCTGACAAATATATATATATTTGTAAGAGTGTAACTGACACACACACAGTGGCAGAGTGAGATCTAAGGATAAGTTGGAGACTGACCAGTTAGTTGAGCCAGATGATTCAAAGACATTTAAAAAAACAAACAAAAAAAAACTATACTGTGACAGAAATTTGTAAATGGTAAATGGACTGCATTTATATAGCGCTTTCACAGACCCAATGGCCACCAAAGCGCTTTACATATTTGCCTCTCATTCACCCATTCATTCACTCACTCATTCATACACCGACGGCGGTGTCAGCCATGCAAGGCGCCATCCAGCTCGTCGGGAGCAGCTGGGGTTAGGTGTCTTGCTCATGGACACCTCGACACTTGGTCAGGTGGAACCTTTCGGTTTGTAGACAACCTACATGAACCACTGAGCCACTGCCGCCCCAGAGTCTTTAATTTTTTTAATTTGTCTTTGATAATCTCTAAATATATACCTTAAAACTTCAAATAATAGCCCAGGCTTTTATTTTCCCAAATCGTCGAACTGCACCGGCTTGTAGGCCTATTTGAGACAGGCGTCTATATGAGACAGGCCTTTATAATTTTAACCTTTATAACCAGGGGGCCCCCCAATCGAGTATATATATATATTTTTTTAGATGACTTAAACAAGTGACATAAATAAATGAATGAATATGAATGAATGATTCAAGACAAGAAAATTCTGATTTCATGATCAATATACCTGCCAACAACTGCTGCTGTGTTTGCCAGCGTTTAAGTCATGCGCATAATCTAGACACCTCGCGAGTGCATAGACAATTCGTGCGCAACTGCGCATAGTCACGGTATCGGTTTAAGTTGGAGAAAATAGCCGCAGGGGAACTTAACCTTCTAGGTGTAAGGGTAGCAGTTTGAATAAATAATAAACATAGCGGTTTGAACTCTTCTCCACTTTATTATACCACACATCAGATCACTAACTCCAAAAACCCGCGGCACTCTAGTACCAAGTGCGCACGACCCATTCCTATCTACGGCAAGCCCCGAGGGGAAAAAAAGATTGCATACACACATACAACGAGCGCCAGTACATCATTACCTGTATTATAGTAACAGACTGTGTTGGATTCTGTCATGTACAATCCAACAAAGTCTGTTACAATTATAATAATAAAAAAGATTTTGAGGACAGTTACACTGTATTGAGACAGTTTGAGAAATAATAATATTTTTACAGTTTTCAACAATAATTGTCATTGTTGAACCCTTGCTCTTATTATGTTTCTGATTTCTCAGTTTTGTCATTATTTTAGCAAATAATTAATTTGATATGTTTTGAGACAGTTTGTTTAAAGAAGTTTCAAAGAGTTAGTAAAAGAGTAAAGTAAAAGTTAAAACTTTTTTATTTAAGTAGGCATCTATTTTTTATTAAGTATTTATTTTGTATTAATACATAACCTCACTGTATTCATTTATAATGTATCATTATTGCGAGACATTTGTGTCAATAATCGTCAAGCACAGGTGACTTCGCGTAGTGGGAGGGGGCCCCCAAATCAAATTCTGCTTAGGACCCCCAAAAGGCTCGGACCGGCTCTGTTCCTAGAGTCTCTAATCTCTAAAAATCTCTAAAAATCTCCAAATGCTCCACGTGAAACTGCGGTCTTCCGACCTTTTACTATCGTGTCAATTTGAGTTTGATTAATATGCACGAGGGAGAGAGAGCAATACAGCGTTCATGTTGTTTGAAGACGTGAGAGTGCGCGCGCGCGGCCGGGGCGCTCTCTCTCTGCTCGTTTGCGCCCTGTCAAGCGCAGCAGTCATTCTATTCTACACTGATCAAAAAAGGCTTTGGCGGGACACAAATTTGCTTTGGCGGCCGCCAAAAAGCGGACGATCTGACGGGCTTTAGAAGATTAAATACAACCCGAAACTAAAAAACAGACCCGGCCTCTGTTTGAGACCAGCCTTTATTTACCCAAACCAGTCGCCACACCAGGCGTGTAAAAGAGACAGGCGTCTATTTGGGACTCGGCTATTATTTGAAGTTTTATGGTACATCCAAATGTAATACAAACACTTTATGTGTTCTCAGAGTGAGCCCATACATGTGTGTGTCAAATTTGGTGAAAATATTTCATTTTGTTTTAGAGTTATAGACATTTATATGTATGAGAGCATAAAAAAATGACCCATGGGCGACATTGATTGGATTTTTTTGCACTCCAATGTACCACTGAGCTTGGGAAGTTGAGTGTGTTTGGGGGGAGGGGCGGCGGCGAAACCATTGTTACTTTCTAGAGCAATTAAATACTCTTGTTCCGCCTTTGTTATATACATCCGTAAAAAGTGCCTAATAATATTTCTATACTGAAATAATATCGGCATTATAATTATTATGACTATGATTGATTTTTCATTAGGCTATTTTTGGTGCCCCCTCAGCACTTGGTGCCCGACGCACAGCGTGTGATGCGCGTGGTGGGAGTGGCGGCGCTGCTTGTTAATCACGAACATGATTAGAAGGTTAGATTAGAATTAAAAGGAATTAGAATAGATAAGTGTCTGTGACCCATTAAAATACCTCAAAAATTTAGATTTACATGTGCAGCATAAACAACAGAACATGAGGATTCACACACCGTCTGTTATCTTTCTGCTATCTTTTTTGTGTTTTTTAGTTTGTGATTGTGAAGCACTTTGGGCAACGTGAGTTGTATTAAACTGTGCTATATAAATAAATAAACAAACGAACCGTCACATCAAGCACCTGCAGTGCTTCTGTGAACACAGTGAACACAGTAAACCAGAATAAAACTGTATAAGAGGAATAAAATAAATAGGCCTACTCAAATGAACAATTAACAAAACTAAAGTGCAATAAATAGTACACGCTTTAGGGTCTGTTTACACGACATCATTTCAACTGAAAATGGAAAACTTTTCATGTGCTTTGGTCTTTCATTTATACGAAAATGTCATTTTGGGAGCCTAAAAATGCAAGCTTTTGAAAACGAGTTTCAAAGTGTAAGGTTTTGAAAAAGATGCCTTTACCATCTGCATGTAAACCACAAAAACGTGAATTTGTGAAAATGGTACGTCATGCACATGTGTATAACATGTTCACGCATACATATTATGTGTCGGCGGGGTGGTTCTTGACAAAGCGACATCAACTACTGGCCTAGCTTGCATAATACAGCCTTTTTAGTGTTTATAGGGTTTGTTTGTGTATTACTTTAGTTTGAAAATTACTTAAATTATCTTTTTAACTGTTTACTGATAGTAATAATATATCAAAATTCTTACTGTCAGTTAACAGGTTAGTCATTGGTATCCCTAATATGAACTCAATGTCTTTTAACACTGGCACTTTAGTTGAACTAACTGAAGATTTTAAATGCAGCAATCAACATAAAACTGAGTTTTGGCCTTCAAAATATTTTAGAGATGGTCTGAATGTGAAATATTGCTAAATGTAAAGGCAACAAACAGATGTTGAACTTGAACTGAAGTCATTTTGTGTAATGAAATGTAATTAACATGCACATGCTGCCGCTGCTGCTTATCTTTAGAATGTACACATTAACTTGTGTGGAAATGGGCATGGAATGGCGAAAAAATGGTGACCTAAAAATGGTAAATTAAGTATAAGAGATAGTCAGAATGGGAAATCTTGCTAAATGTAAAAGCAATTAAACAGGGGACCTTTTTTTTGGAGGTCAAAACTTAAAAAAAAATGATTTTGACTTGCTGCATTGAAAAGTTAAATTATGTGAACTGAAAGTCTTTTAACACGGACACTTTATTTGTTAAACCAACCGAAGATTTTCAATGAAAGAATCAACATAAAAATGATTTTTGACCTCAAAAATCTTATTACAGTGTATTTTTTTTTATGGCATGAACTAAGTGTTATGGGTTAAACCAAGCAGAAATAGCTCTTTAAGGTATTGCAGGTCACTACTTTATACAGAGAATAGTGATTCTATTAAACAAAATTACCTTTTGTTTCCCCTGTTAGGTCCTCTGTTAGATGGTAAATTGTAACACCTACTGTATGTGGTTGCTTTGCCATTTCTTCATTTTCATTCTTTTGACTTCCAAATTCTTTTTACAGTGTATGTTTATGGCAAGAACGGGTGTTTTAGTGTTATTATGAACATTACTATTACATTAAGAGATATTCAGAATACAAAATACTGCTAAATGTAAAAGAAATCCAACATGTCATTCTTTAACATCAAACAGGGTACCCATGTCCTTTTGTTGAGTGAAATGACCAAAACATGCTCATGCTGCATCTGCTGCTTAAATTTAGCATGTGCACTTTAACTTGTGTGGAAATGGGCATGGAATGACGAATAAAAATGGTCAAATCTAAATTAACTTATTTTGTTATAGTCAAAAATATTATTATTATTATTATTATATATTTTTGTTGAACTTTTAAACTGAAATTTTAGTTGAGTCAACTATTCAAAATTTAGATGCAATAATCAACATAAAACTTTGAGTTTTGACCTTCAAACAACAGCATTTTAAGTATATTGTCTGGTTTTAAATATTCATATCACTGAGGACATGAGGACATTATCATTGATCTAATTGTTTTGATAGTATATAATTTTTTTAGATTCAGAAAATATATAAATTTGATACTACTTTAGAAATGTAGCACATTGATGTCTTATTCAATGTTGCATTATGTTGTATGTTTTTTGTATTTAAGTTGAACAGTTTTAAAAAGACCATGTAAAATTGGCCTTTATGTATAAATAACAAATAAATGTATGCGAATAAAACAAACTGTGGTGTTACAATGCTGCAAAAATGGCTGCAAGTTTTCTTTATAAAATAGCAAACACAATAGCAGACATGCATATTAGATATTTTTGCTAAAACTACAAATCAACTTCAATGTTTGGCTGCAGTGAGAAAGTCACAGAGACAGAACTAAAAACTTAAGTCAAACACACCTTTTGTTTAAGATATAATTTAAGACTGTGGTATGAATTATTAAATGATTTGGCCATAACTCATTACTATCCTTGATATTCTAACATAGGTAATTTCATGTGTATTTAGACTCTAGTGTGTGGATTGAGTTTGCTGCACAACCCCCACAGGAAATGTACATTTCAATACAGGAAGGCTTGTAAGGCCAGTTTGTCACAGGTGAGGAACAGGCCTAAAGAGCTCACAAACTACAATACTGTTATTAATACTGTTACTATATTTATTTATTTATTTCAACCAGATAAAGCATAAATCAGCATAACATGTTTTTTTAAAAACTTTTATTTTGTATTATTTTATATAAAATTAAAAGGTGTATAATTTATTATTTATAAGATATGAGACTATTCCAGTTTGCCTTTTCCCTTCATTACTTTATTCCCTCGCCATTGCTACACCGTTCGAGATATGGAATACCTGTTCGCTATTTAGCATCCTCAATATATATGACTGTACGAGCTAATGACTGTAAATTAGAAAGTTGTGTAAATAGTGTTCCCTTTCGTAGTCACTACGAGTTCCGTCGTGACGACGAATGGGGTTTAGCTTAGAAAGCCTATCAACTTCGAGAAATATAAAACGAGCCAATGGCATGGAAATGCCATGGGTCTGCGGAATTTGCATAGCATAACTCCGCCCCACCTCGTGGGTATAAAAGGAAGGACGCTGGCAACATGCAGATATGTTTTCGCTTCGGAGCCAAGTGTATTCTTCACTCCACAAGCCATTCTGAGTTTTCACTCTTCGAGACGAGCTACTCTCCAGATGTTGGTGTGATGGCAAATTCCAGCGAGATTCACATTGCCTGCTGATCTGTGCAGTGATTGCCAGACGTGTGTTTTCTCCCTGGTCGCTTCAGCATCTGCAGAGTCTATTTCCTCTCATTTTAGAGTTGTACGCGCGATACATCTTTCTAAAACAACAGTGAAAGATGTCTCTTCCGTGCACTTCTGGTTGTGGTCGGATGGTTTCTGAATCTGATGGGCACAATAGCTACTTTATGTGTTTGCCGTTTAGCGGGGAGCGGTCCCTTTAGGTTCCAAACCACTCCCTTTCGAGATCAGGTGGTGAAACCTGCAAGAGCTGCCCCTGGAGGAGGTAGACCCAGCCTTGGCACTGCTCTGTCCAGTACCGTGCCAACGTAGACAGAACGCAGTGTTTCAGGACCTCAGACCAGCTCTTTTATGGTGGGAAGCTGAAGGGAAAGGCTCTATCCAAGCAAAGGTTGTCTCACTGGATAGTTGATATACCAGCAGCAAGGTCGACCGTGCCCCCTTGGTGTGAAGGCTCATTCCACCCGGAGTGTGGTTTCCTCTTGGGCTCTAGCGCATGGCGCCTCGCTAACAGACATCTGCAGAGCTGGAGGCTGGGTGACACCCAACACATTTGCCAGATTCTACAATCTCCGAGTGGAGCCAGTATCCTCTCGTGTACTTGCTTCAATTAGCCGGTGGATCTGCTCAGGTGTCTTCGCTTGCTCGCCAATCCACTCCTCGGACTGGATACGTGCGATATTTCCTCAGGTGAGTTTCCCCGAGACGCCCCGAGTTCCTCCAAGTACTGTTGCAGTCAACGCCAGAGTCTATGCCTGCGGCAGCTTTCGCATTGACTAGGTGCCTCCATGTGCATGGTTCCCCACTGGTGACCCCCACATGTGTATGTAAGCCTCTCTGAGCATGTGTCTTTACCTTGGCAAGCCACCTTGCCACCCCTGGGGTTGAAACATTCCACCCTGCGGGCTGGACACCCCAGTGTTCTTCCATATGTTTCCCGCCCGGGTCATACGTGTATTCTTAAGTCCCCCTCCCTTCGGGCTGGCATTGATTGCATATTTCCACTGAAATATACTTCCCAGTGTACCTTGGTATTCCTGTGTTAAGTAGGAGTCCTTCGTTCGTGCTAGTCTCACGTCAGGGAGCTCAGACTTACGCAGGGCACTGGAAGACAGCCGAGTGGCGAGATTAGACTGGGAACCCCATTCGTCTTCACGACGGAACTCGTAGTGACTACGAAAGGAAACGTCTCGGTTACGGATGTTACCCTCGTTCCCTGAGTAGGGAACGGAGAGGTTACGTCTCCCTGCCACTTCCGCTGTGCCGTGGGAATTGCCTGAGTTCAGTCTCGGCTCCTCAGCGAAGAAACATATCTGCATGTTGCCAGTGTCCTTCCTTTTATACCCACGAGGTGGGGCAGAGTTACACTATGCAAATTCCGCAGACCTATGGCATTTCCTTGTCATTGGCTCGTTTTATATTTCTCGAAGTTGATAGGCTTTCTAAGCGAAACCCCATTTGTCGTCACGACATAACGTCTCCGTTCTCTACTCAGGGAACTAGGGTTACATCCGTAACCGAGACGTTTTCACTATAGTTTGAATATTAATGTATGCTACAGAGTTGATAATTATGGCCCGTTCAATTGAGCGTTGGACCACTCATTTGTTTGGCCGTAAAATATGTGAATATTTAAAAATTCCCTATAAATAAATTAACCCTCTGGGGACCAAAAACGCGCCCCCGCGTTGTGCTCGTTTTTTTTTTTTAGCATTGTAAAATAAACTCAAAATGCACTGTTAATTTTTATCTTTCATTTTCGTGTTATACATCAATTGATCCTGTTCAGTTTCTATTTTTTTTCTGTATATTCACAATAAAAATAAAGTGTTTTGCTTTTTGCCAAATAAAGAAAAATTAACATGATGCCAGTTCTGCACTCTCTCTGTCAGTGAACTCCAATTTGAAACGCGTTCGAAAATGATCTGTAACTCCGCGAAAATTCAGTCAAACAGGCAAACATACCCACGGGCATAAAGCTTGAGATCGCATCTTTTAAATTAAGTAATTTATATAAAAAACAAATATTCTCAGCTTCTGTAATCTGTATGAAAAGAGAGCGATTCCAGTCGAGCTCATTACGAGCTCATTAACTTTAATTCGTTCACGCCTACTCACGGAGCGCGCTATTCATTGTGCTTTGCAAAGGACAGCTTGGTAAAAGGCAGGACACACCTTGGAAATGCCCCCGTCCCACCCACTTTTTAAAACAAAGAAAATGTACTCCACGCTCCTTGTTTAGCAAAGAGCGTGTTTAGCAGTTGTATGTACAATAACATTACGATGTCCAGCAATCAATTTAAATAGTACATTGAGTATAATTTGGTATATGCTTGGTATAGGTTTGATATATGTTGTTTGTGGTGAGAATTTTCACGTAAATATGAGTACATTTAAACGGTCCAGTGGCATAACTTTTGCCCAGCGTGTCAGAGGTTCTGGGTTCTATCCACACTCCACACACAACCGATTATGTTTATCAGTGGTTGTATATCAGGCAAGGATAAGTTTGTATGCATTTTGTTTTGTAATTTCACCGGAATGAATAGAGAGTCTCCACAACGGATTGAAGCGCGCGTCCGAGTGAAGACTGTGCGCGAGCCACTAGAGAACACAGTATCCGCGCCACTGATCACAGCGGCAACGAGCACTTTGATCACTTTATTTAAAAAACAACACATTTCAGTGCTAGATTGCCTCTTATTTAACAAACGAATTAAATGAATGCTCTGCTAGTTAACTGGAGATGTTTTATGTATTTGTATCGGTACATTCGTGCGGCGAGATGTTTCAAAAGTGGTGGTGACAATATCGACCTTAGTAAAAAGTGGTGGCGCAAATTACGCCTATGCAGGCATGTAATGTTCACTTGTGTCTTCAGTTGAACAGGAACTGTTTTCAAAAATGGCACCAAGACATGTAACTGTATTCTCAAAACAATCGGATTGCTTTGATTTCACTACTTATATCCAACTTTCTGAACTTCCGCTACTAGCCTTAGCCCGCTAGCATAGCAGGCGTGGTCTGTGAGGATAGCGATCTGCCTTTACTTTTGTTTATTTTGCTCACATTTGATTTGCTTAGAGCCCGCATCAACGGGGCATAAGCATTTACTGTGAGATATCTGCCTTTACTTTTGTTTATTTATCGCTCACAATTGCGTTGTTTATAGCCGACTGATTATTTTTTTTATTTTACTCACATTTGATTTGCTTAGAGCAAATTTAGAACATTGAGTTCCTCCACATAGAGGAATTACAATAAAACAGATTGAAAAACAAAACCTTTGAATCTCCTCTCATTCTTTGTTCAGGCTGCCTCACTTAATGGGCCATTAGCCATTAGGGGAGTGTCTATGTCACACCCCTGGTCTGAATCTCATTAATATTGATAGTCCATTACCACTCCCACGCATAAACCTCTTCTGACATAAAAACTGTTTTACAAAGTTTAAATCAATGTATTGTTTTATGTGAACGATTAGGCAGGATGATTTTCACATCATTTTGAAGCCAGAACTCGAAGCGACAACATCCATTAGTCAAAAGACTTGTGGACACATATTTAGTATGTGTTTTGTGGTCTTATTTCAGCAACTTTCATTTTTATTTTTTTCAATAACCACGCATAAAAAATATTCTCTTAAAAATACAAACATGTACATACAGTCCCCTCCAAAAGTATTGGAACGGTAAGGCAAATTCCTTTGTTTTTGTTGTTCATGGAAGACATTTGGGTTTACATTTACATTCATTTAGCTGACGCTTTTGTCCAAAGCGACTTACAATTGCTATATATGTCAGAGGTCGCACACGCCTCTGGAGCAACTAGGGGTTAAGTGTCTTGCTCAGGGACACATTGGTGTCTCACAGTG
This sequence comes from Gila orcuttii, assembly GCA_026230005.1. Lineage (NCBI taxonomy): Eukaryota > Metazoa > Chordata > Actinopteri > Cypriniformes > Leuciscidae > Gila > Gila orcuttii. The sequence continues at coordinate 25,042,277 of JAPDVR010000023.1, forward strand.
GATTCGAACCCGGGTCTCTCACACCAAAGGCATGTGTCTTATCCACTGCGCCACCACCACCCCGGGTTTAAGATCACCCCCAGGGTTTAAGATCAAAAGATGAGTATGAGACAAAAGTTCAGAATTTCAGCTTTTATTTCCTGGTATTCACATCTAGATGTGTTAAACAACTCACGACACACCACCCTTTGTTTGGACCCACCCATTTTTCAAGTGAGCAAAAGTATTGGAACAAATAATTTTAAAGTAAACAACATTTAATATTTGGTGGCATAACCCTTGCTTGCAATAACTGCCTCAAGCTTACGACCCATCGACATCACCAAACTGTTGCATTCTTCATTTGTGATGCTATTCCAGGCTTTTAACACAGCTTCTTTCAGTTCTTGTTTGTTTCGGGGTGTTTCTCTCTTCAGTCTCCTCTTAAGGAGGTGAAATGCATGGTCTATTGGGTTAAGGTCAGGTGATTGACTTGGCCAGTCTAAAACCTTCCACTTTTTTCCCCTGATGAAGTCCTTTGTTTTGTTGGCAGTGTGCTTTGGGTCATTGTCCTGCTGCATGATAAACTTCCTCTCGATTAGTTTCAATGCATTTCTCCGTAAATTGGCAGACAAAATGTTTCTGTACACTTCTGAATTCATTCTGCTGCTACCATCATCAGTTACATCATCAATGAATATTAATGAGCCTGTCCCATAAGCAGCCATGCACGTCCAAGCCATGACATTACCTCCACCATGCTTCACAGATGAGTTGTATGCTTCGGATCATAAGCAGTTCTTTCGTTCTCCACACTTTGGCCTTTCCATCACTTTGGTAGAGATTAATCTTGGTCTCATCAGTCCATAAGATTGTGTTCCAGAACTTTTGCGGCTCATCTCTGTACTTCTTTGCAAATTTCAATCTGGCCTTCCGATTCTTACTGCTGATGAGTGGTTTGCATCTTGTGGTGTGGCCTCTATATTTCTGCTCTGAGTCTTCTTCAAACAGTGGATTGTGAAACCTTCACCCCTGCACTGTGGAGGTCATTGGTGATGTCACTTACTGATGTTTTGGGGGATTTCTTCACAGCTCTCACAATATTTCTGTCATCAACTACTGTTGTTTTCCTTGGCCGACCTGTTCGACGTCTGTTACTCAGTACGCCAGTAGTTTCTTTCTTTTTCAGGACATTCCAAATTGTTGCGCTTGCTATGCCCAATGTTTGTCCAATGCTTCTGGTCGATTTTCCTTCTTTTCTCAGCTTGACAATGGCTTGCTTTTCTCCCATAGACAGCTCTCTGGTCTTCATGTTGGTTTATCCTTTTTAACAGGAAATGCAGTCTTTATAGGTTTGAACCAAGGATGAAAACTTAGACTAGTCATGCAGAGCTATTTAATGTTTGTATAATCAACCTAAAAGGCAACACCTGGGCAACAAGAAACATCTGTCAGTCACATGTTCCAATACTTTTGCTCACTTGAAAAATGGGTGGGTTCAAACAAAGGGTGGTGTGTCGTGAGTTGTTTAACACATCTAGATGTGAATACCAGGAAATAAAAGTTGAAATTCTGAACTCTTGTCTCATACTCATCTTTTGATCTTAAACCCAAATGTCTTCCGTGAACAACAAAAACAAAGGTATTTGACTTACCGTTCCATTACTTTTGGAGGGGACTGTACATGTTGCTCACATATTATGGTAGCCCCGTTTGTGCTATATAGAGTGAATTTACACCTTTGCCATTAACATGTTTATAAATAACTAAAAAAAGCACAAATGTCAGGGCATGTCAAAACATCTCAAGGACCCTAAAAACACCTTGGTCCCCAGAGGGTTAATCATTCCCTTTGAGCTAAATTGACCTGTTTCCCTTATAGATCCAATATATTGACACACCAACATATATACATATATAATGGTTTGAAAAACTCACAATAAATACTGTCAATTCCAAAATACAGTTATTTGCATTGCCAATCTGTCAAATGCATAACATTATAATGAGAAAACTACTGTAATAGAATGTTGTGAATTCATCATGCTTTAGTTGCCATGGGACAAAAGTGGGTCACAAGACCGTTCTGAGATAGTGTGCTGTCAAAGAAACAACATCAACAAGGCAATTCTAAATGTTTTTCTGATGCGAGACTTTTAGTTTGAAAGACATACATGAACAATCATCTGTCAGATTGAGTTTAAGTAAAGAGTACCTGAGAAAAACGCGTTGTCCCGATTCAGTAACTGCGGTCAGATGAGATGTTGTCAGGCTATATGTCAGTGTCATTATTATAACGTTATTTTCGTAGCTTGTTACAAAATAGGAAACAATTATATTCCTTTTAAATGTTTTCTTTTTTTTTTTTTACATTATTCTTTAGGGGTCTTAACGGTACACAAACATGACGTGTCGGAGGTACCTAAAACGGAGGTGAAAACTAAACACAAAATTGCTTCTTTCATCTGTTTTTTTTTTTATTAAACTGTGTTTTTTAACAAACGTGTCTGTGTTTAAATAAATTAAACTATAATTACAATTTTCTTAAGTAAAAATCTAATCTATCTTGGCTAATGCTATGAACTATATAGGGAGCCCTTAATGACACATTACTATAATATTAAATGTTACAATTAACAACAGAGCCCAAATTATTAAATTCAGTTGCTATTTTTAGATATAAAAATCAATGCTCAAAAAAAAAAAAAGTAAATCGCACATAAGGCAGGTTTTGCATTAACTTCTAAATTTAATTATAAAGTTCATTTTATACTCCAATTCATTTAAAAAAAATAATCATTTACACAGTGGTTGTCATAACATGTTTTCATGCCAAATTTATTTAAACAAGCATTAAATAATCAAGACATTACTAACAGGTTAAGTAAATCGATCGTCTCTTCTTGTTCTGCGCTTTTTACTGGTAGCAAACTGCGTTTCAATCCCCTTGGACTGAATGTATTCGTCGTGTGACTGCATGCACCAAACCGTGGCGTCCGTACCGTATGGTTTAGGACCATAGACTATAGAAAAAGATGGACGACGCCCCTTTACTCTCTGCCATTGGTGAAAATTGAAGCCGCCAAAGTCCTAATATGGCGTTGACATCTTGTGCAGATTTGGGACCTGATTCTGCGCAGTAGTGAACGCGGGACCCGAGTCTGCGCAGTAGTGTGCAGGAAATGGAGCCGCGATATCAAGGTCCCGCCCTCACTCCCGCAGAAACGGTTAGTACAAAGTTCACTCTGTGAAATAAACAGTTATGGACATGTAGAAATTAAAGTTGCTGCTCTAATCTCCCGAAAATCCAAAAAAAAAGTCAGTTGGTGCCTCAGTGACTACTTTGTTTAGAGAAGCTGTCAATCATGATGTCACATTCCCGTTTTTATAGCATCAAATAACAAACTAAGACCAAACTTATTTAAAAAAAAAAAAACACTTTTCAGGACTTGTGCGTACCATTACACCCCTATTATTAATAATCTAGCAGTGTTCATTTTCCCTCATATTTTTGGTAAACAGAATGCTTTAAAATGTCAAGTGCACTTATGTCATTTTTTGCAAATGTAAATTTTTATATTACGTCTATCTTGTGTATCTTGTGTAAAGTTAACATTTAATTAAATTTTCAACGATAATATTGATCTGCCTGCATTGACACCTTTATATGAGAACTTAACTGAGCTGGACGATGACCTCACGGTTTTCTCCAGAGCGGCTATATATATATATATATATATATATATATATATATATATATATATATATATATATATATATATATATAAATTAACTAAATTAATAACTTTTTTACAACAAAAATGAAACATCACTGAACTTACTTAAGCTGGACTGGGACGCTATTTTCTTCTGGAAACAAACTTTGTTGCATTATTTTCCTGTTAACTCTGTAAAGCTGCTTTGAAACAATCTGTATTGTAAAAAGCGCTATATAAATTAAATGTGACTTGATATAGCTCAAACAGCAATGCAAAAAAACATTCCTTTTAGAGGTTTTTTTGAAAAATAGATGAATTACTAATAACAACTCTTTGTCAACAAATTGTCATGACGCGCCTTAGTTGTTGACTGTGTTGCATAGTGTGTACGTGAATTTGGGTGCTGAGGCATCAAGACAGGGGTATGATACTTTTGGGTAGGGGCGTGTTTGTTTTGTTTTACCAGGAATCGCTTACTGTACCTTTAGGGCTGTTTATTAAAGCCTGCACTAGGGAAACTTTTACCTGTCATGGCCACATGGTGCCCATCTTTAATGTTACTGTTATAATTTTTTATGTTAATGCAGACAAAAACTACATAGTCCTGCTAATTTTATTTGTTGGTTTAATATAATACTTCTTAAAATGATTTTAATGTGTTTATAACACTTTTTTAATATTTCCAGCACATTTTAACATATTTTCATACCACTTTATCTCTAGTTAGGTATGCGATCATATACAGGATATTACCTTCAGGAGGAAGTGTGTAGCGAGCATACTCTGGAAAATAATCTTCAAGTTTGGATTTTCCTGCCAGGATCTTTTCTGCCAGCATGTCCTGTTTGTTGAGGAACAAGATCACTGAAATGGTCCTTAAAAACCTGTTTGAAAACACACAGAGTGAGACAGTTTGAGCATGTCTTTATATGTATATATCTGATGACAATTCTAGACGTTCAGCCGCAGCTTTCAGCCACAATTTTACACGATAAGCCTTTGTATTTAAAGTTGCCATCTGTCTTCTCTCTTTGACTTAAAAAAGAAAATGTTAGGCATGGGTGCAATGACCAAAAATATCCCTGTAGGAATTTTTACATCACAATAACTGTATATAACTGTATAGTTATTTTTGCTGGAAAAATATTATATGTATGGTATATGTGGAATATATATGTGGTAATCAAAGATTTGCATATATATATACCTAGTTCTGGCATGAAACTCTTGATGGCGCAGCCTGATTAGGTCCTTAAATAATTTGGTGGCAATCACATTATTATCTACATAGCACAGCTAATTGGTTGCTGTTGCATCAGCCAGTATTCAAATACTGGTAGCAATGCTGTTAGCAGTCTGCAACGTGCTTATAGAAAGCATCTGAAATAAAAAACTAAAAAAAGTGAACACTCTTTTTGTCACAGTTGTATTTTGTTTAGTTTGTTTTCATTGGACTTGGACTCCACAATCATAACAGTTTAATCTAGTGTTATGTTTAACAGTCTGTGGAGTAATTTACTAAGCATATTAGCTGCTACATTTATGCAACTGACCTATCGGTAAGCCCCACCCCCTGACTTACTATTGCTAACTCGGACAAACAAACAGAGTTGCTAACTAAACAATGACAACAATTACAATGACAGCTGTCAGTATGAAAACCTTGTCCCAAGATGTTTTTGATAAATTTTGGACACAGAAGGACCACCTCTCGTCGAGGAATATTCAAGTGGGACCTAAATATGCTATGGAGGGATATATAAAAGATTTTAAAATAAATATGGTGGGTAACAAGATTAATTTGGAAGCGAGAGTTTACAGATCAAAATGCAAGCGGGAGACGCCTCATGTTACTGTCATCACAATTGCAGGTGACAACATCCAGGATCAACATCATTATCTACATAGCGCAGCTGATAAGCCAATGAGCTGCGGCCAATAAGCTGCGGCTCAACATTCAAATATTGGTAGTGATGCTGTTAAGGCGGGTGTACACAGTGAGTTTGGACACTCGGGAGATCGTGAGATATTGCACGCGTTACGTCAGCACACGTCAGTTAATTTGATAATCGCGTCAAAGCAGCTGGTACAAGGCACGACTGTCCTGCATGAATTTTATCCCGAGCCGGCGGCAATCACATGAGCTTTCGCGCTAAACACAGAGACCGGAGTTTCAATGTCGCAAGCAACTATAGCTTCAGATAGAAAAATGACAGCAATGTCTGTGCAAATGATTTGTTGAAAAGCAGAGAACAGTAGCCATTCCTTTCAGCATAAACAACATAAATAGAGAGAGAGAGAGAAGTGTGTGTGTGACAGTGTATGCGCACATTGTATGGTTGCTGCCACTGAGCTATAGTCCCATCGATCTAGCCTGTGACGTGGTTGTGTATGATTTGGCAATAGGGGACAGCCTATACACTGGTGAAAATGGGGCTGACTCCCCGAAATTTTTTAAACATGTTAAAAAATTATCGGGAGGTCAGGAGGTGCTCGTAACATGCTCGGCTCGGCTCGTAATTCCTCTCACACTCTGCGAGCCGCGACCATGCGAGCATCACCGGTTTCCACGCAATCATCTGCAAGCTCCGTGTACGCCCGCCTTTAGTAGTCGGCAGCACGCTTCCAGAAACCCTCCACCTGTATAGATCTGCTACGGAGGATTAATTCATGTGTGTTACATGTGCAGCAGCAGCAGCATTGTCACGATCACCAGCTGGAGTGCCCTTGAGCGCCACCAAGGGGGCACTCCATCACGGACTAGTGTTCATTGCCATTCCATAAAAGACTACATCCCCCATAATTCTATGCTCCGTTTCATCCTCATTGATTGTCTACAGCTGTTACTTATTAGATCTGTCTATAAAAGCCTGGTTCATTCTGTCATTTATTGCAAGGTTTTGGCTAGTGTTACACTGCATCTCTGAGAGTTAGGCTATTCCTGAGTTCATGAACCTTGGTTTTTGGATTCTCTTGCCTGTCTATTGGATTACCCTTTTTGCCTGTGTTTCCTGCCTTGCTGTTTATTTGGATTGTTTGCTTGTGTTTTGATTACAATTCTGGACTGTACTAATAAATTTTGGATCTTCACTAAAGTCTCAGAGCAGTTTGTAACAGAAAACCTCGCCATGTACAGATCCATTATGGACCCGGTCAACCATTTATTGCAGCTTCATCAAGGAAGTTGAGGAATATGTGCATTGATTCTGTGAGTTGTCTTATCTTGTACCTTTTGATGAAGTTGCGCTTAGGGACATTTTTCGTTACGTACTCAATGAGCCTATTAAATCTTGGCTTCCTGGAGGGTAAATTATTTATGGTTTACGTGACTATTTGGACTGTAATGCTAAGTTGCACCCCTTTTACTGTTGGGAAAGTAGAGAAGGACGTTTCCCCTAAACAACTTTTGGGGATGGCCACGCAGCTTGACCCACCACGGTCACCAGCATGATCAATTATGATGATCGCTAGTCCTGTACTTTCAGTACCTTCCAGTCCGATTGTTTCCACACCACAGCCTGTCCACAACAAGGCTGCCACACCAGAGTCTTTAGCCAACAAGGCTGCCACCCCAGAGTCTTCTGCCAACAAGGCCACCACGCCAGAGTCTTCAGCCATGATGGCCGCCACGCAGGAGCCTCCAGCCATCATGGCCGCAACTGCAGAGCCTCCAACCATCATGGATGCCACGCCAGAGCCTCATGCCATCATGAACGCCACGCCAGAGTATTCAGCTGTCATGGATGCCACATCAGTGTTTCTGGTCGTCATGAACGTCACATCTGAAGCTGTCAAGGCGATTCCTGGGGATTTGAGACTTGCTTCCAGCTTGGAGAACACTCCGTTAACGTCGGTGCGAGCAGCTGGTATCTCTGCGGTGGAATCAAGTCTGGGGGTCCCACTGTCGACTGCACTCCACATTACAGCAATGGCTATTTTGAGTGTTTGGGCCGCACACTGCTCTCCAGCCCATAAGTTCGCTCCAGAGCCTGCCCCAGCCCATGAGTCAACTCCAGAGCCCTCTCCAGCCTCAGAGCTCAGTCCTGTGTTGGTTCCAGCCCGTGAACTTCCTGTCTGCCTTGATGCGACCACGGAGGTCGTCCCAGAGTTTCCTGTCTGCCCTGATACAACCACGGAGGTCGTCCCTGAAATTTCAGTCTGCCTCCACACGACCATAGGGGTTGTTCCTGAACTACCTGTCTGCCACAACACGACCACAGAGGTCGTTCCCGAACTGTCTGTCTGCCCAGAAATGACCACAAAGGCCAGCCTGGAACACCCTGCTGGTTTCTCTATGACAATTGAGGACAACCTTGAACTCCCAGCCTATTTTGACATGTGGCCTGAGGCCAACGCTAACCTCTCTGTGGTCTGTGTTTCAGTTTTGTCTGATCAGCCGCGGTGGGCTCCAGTTCCACCAGATCTACTCTGGGGGTCTTCTGCTCCACCCTGGTTGTCATCCGCCCAGGCTGTTCCCACCCTGGCCACTTGTCCAGTCTGTGCCGCCCTAGCCACTTACTCTGCCTTCGTCTCCTGTTCCTCTTCCATTCCATGGACTTGGCCCTCCACCCCGCCCCCTGGTCCGCCTCGCTCCTGGATTTCTCTGACCATGTTAGGATCGTCTGAAAGCCGCTCCTTAGGTGGGGGGATATGTCCTGATCACGAGCTGGAGTGCCCTTGAGAGCCACCAGTGGGCACTCCATCATGGACTAGTGCTTATTGCCATTCCATCTAAGACTGATATGGATCATCCCCCATAATCCTCTGCCCCATTTCATCATCAGTGATTGTCTACAGCTGTTACTCATTAACTCTGTCTATAAAAGCCTGTTTCACTCTGTCATTTATTGCGAGGTTTTGCCTAGTGTTACACTGCATCTCTGAGCGTTATTCATGATTTCATGTACCTTGGTTTTGGGGTTCTTTGCCTGTCTATTGGATTACCCTTTTTGCCTGTGTTTCTTGCCTTGCTGTTTATTTGGATTGTTTGCCTGTGTTTTGACCCATTGCCTGCTGTTATGAGTATGTTTCTGGAGTGTCCTAATAAATGCTGCATTTGGATCTTCACTCAAGTCTCAGAGCAGTTTGTAAAAAGCAGCATGTCTTACAAATCCATTACTATGCCAATCTCTATTACCATGCCAATCTCTCCGAAAGTTGTCATAACAGGTGTATATATATATATATATATATATATATATATATATATATATATATATATATATATATATGTATATATATATATATATATATATATATATATATATATATATATATATATATATATATATATATATATATATATATATATATATATATATATACACACACACACACTGTGAATATTCAACACATCGTCCAGCCCTAATGCTGACCTCTAATAAAAATAATCGGTAACTGTTACAAACATATAGATGCATTTCAGGATAACTTCTGCAGCACTTGGGACAGGAACTGAGAACTCCCAAGAAACAGCAGAACTGTGAAACCTGTTAGTCCAGATGCTGCGGAACAGATCAAGGGACTCGCGCAACCGGTTGGTGCTGTTGTCTTCCCTTATGACCATGTTATAACTGCTACTGGCTGCCACGAAGATGATGGCGGTCACATCTGTGAATATAGACAGGAAGAAATATATAATAGCCAAGCACACACTTAAAGAGACAATTCACCCAAAAAATGTAACTTCTGTCATCATTTACTCTCCCTCATATCGTTCGAAACCCATAAGACTTTGGTTAATCTTCGAAACATAAATTTTTTATATTTTTAATGAAAATGTTTCTGTCCCTCTATTGAAAGTCCAGGTAACCAAATTTTAAAAGATCCAAAAATGTTTTAGGCGTTGTCAAAGGTATCCATATCAGTTTAATCTTCAAATATCGTAAAGAGATACGATAACTTTATATGCTAAACATCATTTAGACACGCATACATATACTGTATATGGTAAACACGGAAGTGCTAGGACAAACCTCATTGGTTCTTGTGTGTGCATGATGCAAAAAAAAACAATAAGGTTTGCTTAACTCCATGATGCATACACAACTCACGCACAAGCTTATGTGTGTGAATATGTCAATCATTGTGTCGATGTAAATAAAATTCTATCTGTTCATCATATAAAGCTATTTCATTTCTTCACAAGACAATGATTAAACCACTGGGTTCATATAGATTTGTTTTACAATACCTTAATGACCTTTTTTTGATCTTCTAAGTTTTGCTTACCTGAACTTTGAATGGTATAGAAGCCTCTCAGGTTTCAATAAAAATATATTAATGTGTGTTTAATTAAAGGTTTGGTAAGACATGAGGGTGAGTAAATGATGACAGAAATGTAAATATTTGGGGAACTATCCTTTTAACGTAAATGCCATTAGTAACTTTTAGATATATTAACTATAAAAACAGGTTTCAGGAATTTATTTACGGAAAAAAAATGTAAAAAATGTTTTACCACAAAGCTTGAGGAACATACAAGCTCACCATTAAAGCACTGAATCCATTTCCTCCTTTCATCTCTCTGACCACCCACATCAAACATACTGACACACAAGGAGAAAGAAATAAGAAATGTTTCTGTATATCATCTGAAAAAAATGTAGAAATTAAAATGGTGTGATTGCATGCAGTTCTGAATCATTAGATTTTAAAATGGCAAAAACAAGATTGGTGCTTAAAAAGGTTTTGAACACACAAGTTTTAATACAATCTTAGTAAAATAGTGGGGTCCAAAGGTCTGTGATCACTAGTTTAAATGCTTCAGTTCCTCTAATAGACATTCACTTCTGAAATTTGTCTTTGCCAGCTCAGTCACATTCAGCACTGTCAGGGTTCTGTCAATTCAGCCTGGTTTACTCTTTGTTTGGTGACAGAGCTCTGACACTCCATCGTCTTTTGTCTTTGTGTGAGCGTGCTGTTTTGAGTTCGCTCGGGCCGTTCACTCTTCCATCTACATGAAATGTTGAATGTGTGGGACATGGTGTTCAGATACTGCCATTTCGGTCTAGTCTGGTTTAGGTTCAGTGTCAGAGTTCCGACATTCATTCCCCATGGCTGTTTTCGAAATCACATACTTCCCCCTACTACAGGCATTCTCAACCCTGGTCCTCGAGGGCCACTGTCCTGCAGAGTTTAGCTCTAACCCTAAATCAAACACACCTGAGCCAGCTAATTAAGGCTTTCAGGATTACTGGAAAGCTACAGGCAGGTGAGTTTGATCAAGGTTGGACCTAAACTCTGCAGGACAGTGGCCCTCGAGGACCAGGGTTGAGAATGCCTGCCCTACTATATAGTAGGCAAAAAACAGAATGCGACAAAAGAAGTATGTCAAAAATTCACAGTACTCAAAAAGAGCAGGCAAAGAGTACCCGGATGGCATACTTCTTCTGGAGAGATTCTGAAGTGTGCATACGCTGGACACTTTACTAATGAGGCCACGGGAAAAGATTTGTTAATGGCAGTGACTCGCGCACTGACACTGGTAGGTCATGTGATAAAGCCAACATGGCGAATGTACAATGTTCAAAATACATTCATACTACACACATTCATACTATATAGAACATACTTTTTCATTACTTATTCAAAATAGTACAAAAAAGTACAGAGGTTCAGTGTACATTCACTCACCGTGCACTCTTGTCTTGCATGTTTTGTTGAGCACCTGGTTTCTGTTTTATTGTGTTCTGTGTAGCATTCGGTTCATGTTTGTCATCAGCCTCGTGCTTTCATTTTGTCAACTTTTGTGTAGCATGCAGCTCATGCTCAACATTGGCAGAATGCTTTTGTGTTCTTTTGTTTGGTATAGCATACGGCTCCTGTTTTTCATCAGCCACATGCTTTCATTTTTTAGATGAATATAATATTCGAGAGAAATATCAGTCAGGTTTCAGACAAGGTCATAATACGGAAACAGCATTATTAAAGGTAGTAAATGATCTGAGATTAAATGCAGATAAAGGCAATGCCTCAGTTTTAATCCTTTTAGATCTAAGTGCAGCATTCGACACGATTGATCATTACATTCTACTCAACAGACTGGAAAAGCTTGTGGGTCTTTCTGGTAATGTTTTAAATTGGCTCAAAACATATATAACAGAAAGGACATTTTTAGTTAATATAGGTGACTGTATTTCAAAATCACATGAGATAAAACAAGGTGTTCCACAAGGATCAATTCTTGGGCCTGCTTTATTTTCATTATATATGCTCCCGTTGGGTTACATAATTAAGGAATACAACATGAATTATCATCTTTATGCTGATGATATACAGTTATATATCTCAGTTGAAGTAGGAGATACTGTAATATTAGAGAGGCTGGCTGATTGTCTGTCCAGCATCATAAAGTGGACGAACAACAATTTTTTGAAATTGAATGAAGAAAAAAATGAAATTTTGATTGTCGGTCCAAAACATGAGCGGGAGAGGATAGAGACTGGATTGGGTCCCATAGCCTCACAATCTACGAAGAAAGTAAAAAGCTTAGGTGTCACTTTGGACTGCGATCTGAACTTTAAATTTCATATTAATCAAGTGACAAAAACTTGTTTTTATCATCTGAGAAATATAGCCAAGATTCGACCATTTTTATCCTTGGATGATGCTAAGAAACTTATACATGTTTTTATTTTCTCTCATCTTGACTACTGTAATGCTATGTACACTGGCCTACCGAAGAGTTCGTTAGCGAAGCTACAATTGATACAAAATGCTTCTGCCAGAGTACTAATGAAATTAAAAAGGAAAGAACATATTACACCGGTTTTAATGGATTTACACTGGTTACCAGTTCATCAAAGAATCGATTTTAAGGTTCTTTTATTTGTTTATAAAACTCACCACAATCTGGCACCTTTATACATTTCAGAATGTCTGTCAAAGTATGTTCCAAATCGTAGATTAAGATCTTCTAATGCCAATCTACTGGCACATTATAGAGTTACCTATAAACGATCTGGTGGTGCTTCTTTTAGTCATTATGCTCCAAAAATTTGGAATATTCTACCAAATGAAGTGAAAGAGGCCACTAGTATTCAAATTTTTAAAAGGCTGCTCAAGACATATCTTTTTTAAAGCTGCTTATCCGCATAATAATATTATGTGAATGTTGTGTATGTCTCTTATTTTATCTGTTATTCATTTTTTTTTCATATTTTCATATTATTCATATTATATAGATTATTTTGTATTGATATTGTGTGAATTTGTTTTTATGCCTGTAAAGCACTTTGCGTTGCATTCCATGTATGAAAAGTGCTATACAAATAAATGTTTATTATTATTATTATTATTATTATTTTGTCAACTTTTGTGTAGCATGCAGCTCATGCTCAACATTGGCAGCATGCTTTTGTGTTGTTTTGTTCGGTGTAGCATACGACTCGTGTTTTTCATCAGCCACATGCTTTCATGTTGTTATGTATTGTATGGACTAGTGACAGCTTTTTGGCTACATTCAGACTGTCAGTCCAAATCCGATTATGTGTCGATTGGAATCAGATCTAAAATTAGTGACTGTCCACATTGTGTATCACAACTGTTCAGATCCGATTTGTGTACATGCTGCTCTTTCATTTTCTGGAAAACTGCATTGGTTTCTATGGCAATGACATTGCGTTGGTAGGTATACGCCAAAAACAGCAACCGCAACATGAATTGTAATGTTGTAAATAAGACAACATCTGTATTGCAAACCCCTCTAGCCTTAAACTGGACAACTACGTCTTAAGGCAGACGCAGAAATGCAGGAGGCTGGTATGCGTGGCTTTATTCTGTGCTGACATCTCCGCCGGTTTCAAAACATGTCTCCATTATATTGTCATTTTCTGCTCGTCCAGCATTTTGCAACAACACAACCTTGTTTCTTCCATGCCGACTTTCACCATGTTTCATGTAACAACGTCAGAAGTTTATGTTTTACGTGGCGTGAATAAGTCATATAAACCTTGCGAAATCCAATCAGAGCAGTCAGTTTTCCAGAAATGCAATTTGATTAGGATTTCAAACCACATATGATTGTAAAGTCAAGTCAAGTGACCATTTATATAGCGCTTTTAACAATATAGATTGTTTCAAAGCAGCTTTACAGTGAAAATAGGAAATTAAAGTAACAGAGATTGTTTTGGCTTTACAGCAGCTCTAGAATAAAGTTATTGTCTAGCTAAAGTTTTGATTGATTCACTTCCGTCGCAACGATCATTAGTTATTAACTTGGGGGCCGCTAACAGAAAACCCTTAATGCGATTCGGCCGCTCATTAGCACAAAACAGTGCCTGGTGGCTCGAGAACGCAAACCATGAAATAGGTTCCAAGGTACAAGCCTTGAAAAATTTATAATACAGATTTTTTTATCGCTTCCGCATAGCCATGTGAACCGGAATTATCCAGACAACTTTTTATCTGTACAGAGGTAAAGGGAAGGGAAGGAGGCCTTCACAGTGGATAGACCAGTTGACACTTCAGGACTGCGTTGTCATCGCGTCCAGGTGCATGTCCTTCATCAGATCCGGATACGGCCTGGATCTGGCGGACTGTGGTAAACCTCGGGATAAACAGAGAGACTAATATTAGCGTTGACGCCATCCTTCTTATGATGTAACAAGTACATCAGGATTTATGGGAAGTGTTCCTGGTTCCGGCTGACCTAATCTATGCAGCCTAACATAGAAGTCTATAATGTGTTATTTGTATGCTAGGTCAAAGAGATGTGTTTTTAGTCTAGATTTGAACTGACAGAGTGTGTCTGCTTCCTGGACAATGTTAGGAAGACTTGTTTACTTTAATTTCCTATTATCACTGTAAAGCTGCTTTGAAACAATCTATATTGTTAAAAGCGCTATATAAATGAAGGTGACTTGACTTGACTACTAGCGATATAACACCAAATATAGAACATTTATTCACAAGACCAACGCATTAATAATCCAAAATAAACTGATTAGCGTAAGCTTTTAACTGCGTGCCTTCAGTGAAGGCCTCTTTGTCTTCAGTGAATCATTAAATTTTACTACCAATGGTCACCAGGCATAGCCTGTCATCACAAGTGGTTGACAGACACTACTTAATCACTGATTATTTAATCAATTAGACAAGATTTAAATGTATTCAAATGTATAATTTTCTTCCAATGTTAACAAATCCACCATCACCGTCTAGAACAGTGTTTCCCAACCCTGTTCCTGCAGGCACACCAACAGTGCACATTTTGGATGTCTCCCTTATCTGACCCATATACAGGTCCTTCTCAAAAAATTAGCATATTGTGATAAAGTTAATTATTTTCCATAATGTAATGATAAAAATTAAACTTTCATATATTTTAGATTCATTGCACACCAACTGAAATATTTCAGGTCTTTTATTGTTTTAATACTGATGATTTTGGCATACAGCTCATGAAAACCCAAAATTCCTATCTCAATTAGCATATCATGAAAAGGGTCTCTAAACGAGCTATTAACCTAATCATCTGAATCAACTAATTAACTCTAAACACCTGCAAAAGATTCCTGAGCCTTTTAAAAACTCCCAGCCTGTTTCATTACTCAAAACCGCAATCATGGGTAAGACTGCCGACCTGACTGCTGTCCAGAAGGCCATCATTGACACCCTCAAGCAAGAGGGTAAGACACAGAAAGAAATTTCTGAACAAATAGGCTGTTCCCAGAGTGCTGTATCAAGGCACCACAGTGGGAAGTCTGTGGGAAGGAAAAAGTGTGGCAAAAAACGCTGCACAACGAGAAGAGGTGACCGGACCCTGAGGAAGGTTGTGGAGAAGGACCGATTCCAGACCTTGGGGGACCTGCTGAAGCAGTGGAGTAGAAACATCCAGAGCCACCGTGCACAGGCGTGTGCAGGAAATGGGCTACAGGTGCCGCATTCCCCAGGTCAAGCCACTTTTGAACCAGAAACAGCGGCAGAAGCGCCTGACCTGGGCTACAGAGAAGGAGCACTGGAATGTTGCTCAGTGGTCCAAAGTACTTTTTTCGGATGAAAATTCGGATGTCAATTTGCATGTCATTCGGAAATCAAGGTGCCAGAGTCTGGAGGAAGACTGGGGAGAAGGAAATGCCAAAATGCCTGAAGTCCAGTGTCAAGTACCCACAGTCAGTGATGGTCTGGGGTGCCATGTCAGCTGCTGGTGTTGGTCCACTGTGTTTTATCAAGGGCAGAGTCAATGCAGCTAGCTATCAGGAGATTTTGGAGCACTTCATGCTTCCATCTGCTGAAAAGCTTTATGGAGATGAAGATTTAATTTTTCAGCACGACCTGGCACCTGCTCACAGTGCCAAAACCACTGGTAAATGGTTTACTGACCATGGTATTACTGTGCTCAATTGGCCTGCCAACTCTCCTGACATGAACCCCATAGAGAATCCGTGGGATATTGTGAAGAGAAAGTTGAGAGACGCAAGACCCAACACTCTGGATGAGCTTAAGGCCGCTATCGAAGCATCCTGGGCCTCCATAACACCTCAGCAGTGCCACAGGCTGATTGCCTCCATGGCACGCCGCATTGAAGCAGTCATTTCTGCAAAAGGATTCCCGACCAAGTATTGAGTGCATAACTGAACATAATTATTTGAAGGTTGACTTTTTTTGTATTAAAAACACTTCTTTTATTGGTCGGATGAAATATGCACATTTTTTGAGATAGGAATTTTGGGTTTTCATGAGCTGTATGCCAAAATCATCAGTATTAAAACAATAAAAGACCTGAAATATTTCAGTTGGTGTGCAATGAATCTAAAATATATGAAAGTTTAATTTTTATCATTACATTATGGAAAATAATGAACTTTATCACCTGAAATATTTCAGTTGGTGTGCAATGAATCTAAAATATATGAAAGTTTAATTTTTATCATTACATTATGGAAAATAATGAACTTTATCACAATATGCTAATTTTTTGAGAAGGACCTGTATTTCTGGTCTTGGAGTCTCTACTAACAAGCTGATGAGTTGATTCAGGTGTGATCAATTAGGAAGAGTTGGAAAATGTGTAGTGTCGGTGTGCCTCCAGGAACAGGGTTGGGAAACACTGGTCTAGAATAACAAAAGACAAATTAGCAATAGTTAACACGAAATCACCAAAGATTATTGGTAACACTTCATTTTACAGTACGTGCACTTTCAATGTACTTACAGTGTTCTTACCACAAAAGTAATGAGTAGTGTAAGGTAACTACATGGGTTAAGTTAAGGTTTAGGGGTAGGTACAGGGTTAGTACCTAGTTAGTGTCATTACTACAATAAGTACATAGTATGTTCATGCGAAACAAGACTGTAAAACAAAGTGCTACCAGAAAAATACAAAAATACCTAATAAAACACATAATTCATAGATTAGCTTACAACATACAATTCACAAAATATTAACAAAACATTACTCTCACAACCTACAATTAAAGATAAAAATTGAAGACGTCTGACACATCAGGCAACAAATGTTGTTCATTAATCAGTATCGTCATCCACTCTCATTGTTTGAAGTTAGTCTCAGTGCAACAATCCATTTATACAAAAATAATAATCAGAAAACAGAAGAGTTTGAAGTCTTCACTAAGACCCAAATAATTTTAACCGATATATCGAGTAAGCTCCTCATTGTAAAAGTTTTTTTCTACTACATTTCCAACCTATTCTGGAATGTGTTACTTTTTCAATGCCTATTCAAGTTAACTGTTTTATCATGATTACACTCTGGCAAATGGTGAATTGACATCCCATCTCCTCATGGCAGATTTATGTTTTTAAGTTTATAATGGGCGTGTCGGTTTTCAGATGTAAAATAATGGACAAGGGCATTTTAACGTGTAGATTACATGTTGTAGAGCATGTAAGCTGCAAAGTTTCTACATGGAAATCAACCTCTTATAAAGGTTGGTTTCTTTTCTGTGTCTATATCAGATTTTACCAGTTTATTTGCTATGTTACCTGATCTTTTGTGAATAAATAAAGGAGAGTGTTTAAAAATATCTCTTAATGAAGGATCGGTCAAAAGAATATTCCAATATTTGTTTATAATATCCTTAATTTGATATTATACTTAATACTTATTATACTTAATTTGTATGTATTTGTGATTTTCTTTGTCTCCTATAAAACTTGATTCAATAATTGTTGCATAGTTAATTATTTAGCCTTGTTATATGCTGATTAAAGCCAATAATGTGGATTTAAACTGATTAAACACTATATGAGATTGTTCTTTAAAACTCTCATCAGAATCACAGATTTGGTGTAATCTATGAAATTGTCTAAATGGCAGACCCTTTTTGTAGTGAAAGAGGATGATAGTAATCGTTATAATAATTGTTTCTATCTGTAGGTTTCTGAAAAACTGTAGTTTTGAAGTTGTTATCTTCTTTTACAATTCATCTAGCAAATTAATCATATTTAGATTTTAGTCTAGAATTTAGAAAGTTTACAAATTCCAGTAGTTCTTTTTGTCCAAATAAGGAAACAATTGTCAATATAATGTAACCACATCTTTACATTTCCTAAAAAAGTATTGTTTTGTTAAACATAATCTCACTCAAATTTCCCCATAAAGAGATTGGCATAATTTGGAGCCAACGGAGTACCATGGTATTTTAATATTAAAAAGCAGTAGTACACATCATCATCAACCAATCTACAAAAGATGTTTACAGAAGGATTAGTTGTTTCAGAAGTGAATGTACTCTTGGGTTTAAACATCTTAAAAACTCAACCGTACATGCGTAGGTGATGGTCAAGAAAAGGATTTTAATTGAATCTGTCTCATAAATTTAAACAATTCTACTTTCACCAAAAAAAGGGGATAACTAACAGGGGAAGGAATGAAAGAGAGACCTTTTTTCAGTCATGTTAAATATCTGAAATACATATTTTTCTAATAAATTAAAACCTCATTGTCCCTTTCAATATCCCCTGCATCGGAGTTGATGAGGTCAGTTTGTAACAGTAGCTGCGTTTACATGAATCCTTATAATCGGATTGACGTCTCAATCGGACTAAAAAAACCTTCATGTAAACACCTTAATCGATCTGATTGAGCTCGATCCGACTGAAATTTCGATCAGATTGAAAAGGGTGGTTTATTCCTTTTGTAATACGATCGAGAGAACATGTAAACACTTGATCGGATTGAAAACCGAAACTGAAAGGATTGCGCATGTGAAATGACGTTGAAATAGCGTAATGACGTATGACGCACAGAACGAGCTGTTCTTCCTGTTGAACAAAGTGTCATCTAAATGAGTGTCCCATTATTCTAAAATTCTCATTTCACTCAGCGTCTGTGAAGTGAAGAAGGACAACGTCCCACCAGTCCTTGTTTCAGACTCTCATCCACAGACGACTGGTTTTGGGCGCAGGGTTTTACTGCGTGATAAATATAAGCAGCACGGCAAAACGGTTCATATGCTCATTGTCTCCAAATCATGACCAGAGACAGATAAATATTAAGTCTGCTGTTTAAAACAAATAAAGAACCAATAGAGGAGAATAGTTATGCTTATTTTGGTTATTGAACCAAAAGGTGTCCATGTAAACATAGCTAGTGTTATCTATTACCCTATTATCTATTAGTATTTTTTGTGTGTCATACTCACCACTAGGGGGCGCATGAGCGTTATAACCTCTTGTATTTAAATGGGTAGTAGCATAGAAGAAGTCAGTTAGATGTATAATTGGATAGCAAATTTTTTGATGGATAGGAAAATAAGGGTGAAGATGGGGAATGATTATTCAAAAGAATTTAATGTGGAAAATGGAATACCTCAAGGTAGTGTAATAAGTCCAATATTATTTAATATCATGATTAATGAAATATTTTCAGATACTGATAAATGTATTAAATCTGCATTATATGCAGATGATGGGGCCATATGGATGAGAGGAAAGAATATAAAACATGTAATAGGAAATATTAAGAAAGCAATTAATAAAGTAGAAAAATGGTCTTATGAATGGGGCTTTAAATTATCTAGGGCTGCAACAACTAATCGATAAAATCGATAATAATCGATTATGAAAATCGTTGTCAACGAATGTCATTATCGATTAGTTGGTCTGCTTACGTCACGGGGAGCGTTTACTGATGACGTCACTTTCATGACAACACAATCGATCGCGAAATGGCAGTGAGTACCTACAGATCAATTGACGGCAGAAAAAAGTGTGCACCCCAAGCCGGGGCTGTTTACACCTGGCCACTTCATGCGTTTTCTCAGATCGGATAGCTCTGATTTATCAAAAGGATTCCATTTACACCTGGTCACATAAATGTGTTTTCGCTCTTCAATTCCCGCGCTATATGCAGATTTAATGGAGTTCACGTCACCGAAAGCAACAGATATGAGCTGCATTTTATTGATTAGCAGTTAAAATCAAAATCAAACACCGCAATAAGAGAGAGCGGCAACAGCACTGGTAAGATCATTTCGTTTCTTTACTTTTAATGATGATGATTGTGCGTTAAGCGTCTGCGACTTACTTTCACTTTGATTTGCGATAGTTTGCTCGTTGGCTTGATGAATAGATCGCTCATCTGCGGTAATGCGTGTTGCAGTAGCGTCGTCATATCCGGCTATAACATTACATTGCCTATAACACACTCTCACATGTTTATTTTTTTTAGCATTTTTGGGAGGAGTAAAATGTACATATGTGGTTTCAACAACTAGGCTAGATGCATTTACACTTTTCCAGTTTCGTATGGAATGAGTCTCAGATCTCCTCCTGAAGTGGTTTGAGCGCGTTTAGAAGGGCTTTTACACCTGGTATTTTCACGATCCGATAGCTATCTGATCTGAGAAAACAATGCTACTGTGTAAACAGCTTTGTTTACTAACTTCGGAACAGTCACACTAGATCTATTTTGTCTCGAGCATCAGGTTGCGCAATCAGTTCGCTCGCAACATAAGTGATGGATTAAAATAGCGCTACCGCAGAAATAGGTTAAATTAAAACGGTGTTTACAAAGTGAAGCACTAAATATAAAGGCAGTTAATAACAGCAGCAGTAAAAGATTTTTTTTTTTAGTCACTGTAGTCAGTGGTTTTCAGCGAATGCTTGTGCACTAATGCATAATTTTTCCTGTCTTTTTAATCAAGCCTGTTAGCTTGCTGAGTTTTGCTGCGTAAAACTCAATGTGTGGCTTTTGCACTTTTTAAAGTACACTTTTACACATGAATACCCTGATTTAAGGTTTTATTTAATTTTAATAAACAAAAAATCTAATAAAATAAAAAAAAAACTTTATCCGATTAATCGATTAATCGAAAAAATAATCGTCCGATTAATCGATTATCAAAATAATCGTTAGTTGCAGCCCTAAAATTATCAGCAAGCAAGTCTTGTTTCATGGTATTCACAAATAAGAGAAATATTGATATAGGAACAATAACATTATATGGACAACCGTTGGAAAGGGTTACAGAATTGAAATACCTAGGATTATGGTTAGATAGCTCTTATACATGGAAAACACATATAGATAATTTGGAAACTAAATGTAAGAAAGTTATAAATCTCCTAAAGGCTGTGGCTGGAAATAACTGGGGTGCAGATAGACAGTCATTATTAAACATATATAGGGCTCTTATGAGATCAATAATAGATTATGGCAGTTTTATTTATGGAGCAGCAGCTAAAACAACATTACAAAGAATAGATAGATTACAGAGTAGAGCTTTACGTATATGTACAGGAGCAGTGAAAACAACACCTATCAATGCTCTTTTAGTAGAGGCTGGAGAAACTCCACTGGAAATGAGAAGAATGAAATTAGGTTTAGTATATTGGATGAAAATTAAAAGTAATATGGATGAAAATGTAACCTCAACAATTCTAAAAACTTGTTGGGAATATGCAAAGTTCCATAATAATGGATTTGGATGGGCTATAAGCAAATTGATTAAAGAGTTTGGATTAGAGGATAAGGAAATAGCACAGTTTAATCCAATTAGTGTTATTCCTCCATGGGTATTTCCTGAGATAAATGTAGACATGAGACTTCTTAAAATGAAAAATGAATGGAATTTAAACGAAATAGGGATACAGACTGATATATACTTAAGAAACTCATATTATAATTACCTTAAAATTTATTCAGATGGGTCTAAGAATTTAAAAGGGTGTGTGGGAATAGGAATATATGTACCAGAGTTTAAAATACACATTTCTAAAAGAATGTCAGATCAACTATCTGTTTTCACAGCAGAGATGGTGGCAGTTATACTGAGTTTACAATGGGTTGAGGAGGTCAGACCAGACAGGGTGGTGGTATGCACGGATTCCAAAGCAGTTTTAGAAAGTATTCAGGGAGAAGGAAATAATAGGAAAGATTTAGTATTAGAAATTCAGCACAGTTTATTTAGATTATACAGGGGTGGCATTGATATTTGGTTTTGTTGGGTACCAGCACATGAAGGGGTAAAAGGAAATGAAAAGGCAGATAAATTAGCAAAAAGGGCTTTAGAGGAGGCAATAACAATTACAATTCCTTTAGGGAAAGGGGAAGGAAAATCATTTATTAAGAGGAAAGAAATTGAAAATTGGCAAAAAAGGTGGAATGAAGATAAAAAAGGAAGAAGATTATATAAAGTACAAAAGTCAGTATTAAATAGAAATATTAATGAGAGAAACCGAAGGGAAGAAATAATAATGTTCAGATTAAGAGTAGGTCATACTTATTTAAATGACAGTTTATATTTAATAGGGAGGAAAAATAATGATAAATGTGAAGGATGTAGAGAGATAGAAAATGTAGAACACGTATTGATGAACTGTAAAACATATGAACCTGAAAGGGAGAAATTGAGAAGAGTAGTTGAAAGGTCAGGCCAAGAATGGAGTCTTAAAGGATTATTGGGAAATAAAGGAAATATAAAGGATATTTATAGATTAAGGAAAGCATTATTTATTTATCTTAAGAATACAAAATTAAAAAATAGAATTTAATAGATGTGAAACAATGTTACTACACACTCATGAACAGTAGGTGGCGGTATGCACCTTAAAGTTGCTTGCAATCCGCCATGATAGAAGAAGAAGAAGAAGAAGAAGAAGAAGAAGAAGAAGAAGAAGAAGAAGAAGAAGAAGAAGAAGAAGAAGAAGAAGAAGAAGAAGAAGAAGAAGAAGAAGAAGAAGAAGAAGAAGAAGAAGAAGAAGAAGAAGAAGTCAGTTTGTTTGGAAGAGAGAAGCATGGTTTTATCCTAGCACCTCCAGCAACACGCATTGGAGTCCTGATTGAGAAACTTTGTTTCCAGTTCAATCATGTAAGGTTTGTTTCTCCTTATGTTGTGCATTTGTTTTCAATTGATGTATATAATTTATGGGTGGGCTCTCTATCTAATGCTAGATTTATTTTCTTTTTGTAGATGGACTCTTTAAATGTTACCTTATATTTTGGTGTGTTGAATCGGTATGAGTTGCTAAGGCTCTACTGATATGGACATCAAGTGGTTTCTACCCAATGGATTGTTCTCACTGCATTACCTTGTGGATTATCAAGTATCCCAAGTACAAGGATGAGACTGTGGGCTATCTTGTTTTTCTTGGAATATTGGAAGAGCACTTGAAGTAGGTACACGACTATCTCCACTGTCGCGGCTGCCATCTTGGTTCCGCTCGACGCAACTTCGGATCGCCTCAGGCAACGTGCGGTGTTACGGAAAAAAATGCTTCTGTTGTTTTGTTGATGGTGGAATCTCTGGGTTTTCATTGATAACACCACCGGAAGAACCATAGATACCTTCTCGTTTTCAGTCACCTTCTTTCCTGTTGAACTACTGGCTGTGTGAGCGCGCCAAAGTGTGTTGCTCGTAAAATCGTCGTTTTTGCTGAAGGTGAGTAAAAATATTCTTGAAATTGTAATAGACATTTAGTTTAATTGCTAAACCACAAGTGAACGAAATTTCAATGAATTTGAACGACGACCACGGGAGTTTTACCACCCGCAAAATCTGCTATATATTAGAATGTGTGCGAAATTTATCTTGTGTCAAATAGTAAAGCTATAAAAGTTGTTTTGTTAGATGGAGCTATTCTCATTGTAGATAATGTAGAAGTAGAAGATAGTTACTGAAGTGAGCCTCTGGAGGGGGCTGTAAGTTAGTAAATGACACCAGTAAATGACAGTGAGTGAGAGAGAAGTCTTCATGGTCTAATGTAGTTAGTGTGACTAATACGAGGGTTTCCTCATTTATGCTGTAGACCACAACATTTAAGGGAGGACTCAAAGGTGTGGAAAATAAAAATATATTTTAATAGATTAAATATAATATAATAATATATTACAGAAAATACTGTAAACAAAAAATGAAGTGTCCTCCACTTACACATTTTTCTGGTGTATTCAGCAAAAATGCCAAAGGTCAAAAGAAAGAGAAAAAAAATGTCCAGATAAGCTAGAGCTGAGAAGGGGCCGGTTGTTTTTGGAGGAAAACTTCAGTCAGCTGCCATCTACACATGATCAACTAAAGAATGGACATCTGCTGTTACTTTATCATGTCGGCGACAAGTCTCCAGCCCAAACTGTGAAAGTTATCCAAGAAATGCTCCACTGTACACTCAATCCCCATTACATAAGACATTTGGCAAAGAGAGTGCAGAAATATGAGCACCACCTCACTCGTCAGTCAGACATGGACAGCTACACAAAGGTAAGCATGACCCCATATACTGTTTTTTCTTCAATAACTGTTGCTGTATATGTAACTGTTAATTGCCTGAAGTCTCTAATAATATTAATCATATAAATTGAGTACTATTTTAAATCATACTTGCTGATGATTCTGGAATATGAGTGTTATCAGCAATGCATAATAATAAAAATAATTGCCTCCATTTGTTTTGTTTTTTTACAGATATGCCTTGGAGATTTTGTAAAATTCACAGCAGTCCCTGACATGCCTGATGTTCAAGCTGATGTAGTGATGTCTGAGGATCCCAGTCCTACTACGCCTTCCACTGAGCACTCTTATCAAGCAAGAAGCCTTCCTTCCATCACTGATGTTGTTCCCAGCCCAGCCTTAGGACCCTTTGATCTGAACAATGGTCAGCCTCCCCATGGTGTTGAAATGCACGATGACCCAAGTCTGCCTTCCACTGGAGATGTTGGACCCACTGATTCGGATTACACATTACACACACCAGATGTTCAATCAACATCGAGTGAAAGTCCAACAACACTGATGAAAACAACGAAGTCCAAGGTCCCAGGCACCCCTGACACACCACTATCTATTCGTTCCTTACAGCGAAAGGGTTTGTTGACACCAAGGAAACTTAAGATGCAACAGACATTGGCTTTTTTTGCAATACAAAGAGCTGAGATGAAGCAAAATCACTTGAACAAAGTGAAAAAATTAAGAGCTAAATTGAAGGCACCAGCACTACAGGTTGTACAAGTAAAACATCTCAGACAACTTCTAAAACGGAAAGATGCATCATTAGCAAAAAAAGACTTAAAAATTGCTGAAATTCATTCCAGATACTCCCAACTAGCCATAGTGAAGGAACTTTGTGATGTTAAAGGAAAACTAACAAAATTACAAAAAATGCACAAACGTTTAAAACATCGCAATAAAACCCGAAGGAGGACAATTCGGGCACAAGGATTAAATGACGGACAAGATGCTACCATTGCTCAGTTTGCAAAGCGTACTGGTGTTGATATCTGAGATGTTCCACATAGGAGCACAGTGGAAATGATGTGCCGTGAACTTGGCACAATTTCAGATTTTCAAGTGGCTGAGCATATGCTAGAGAACAAGGATATGACATTAGGTTTTGATGCAACAACTCAGGAGGGTGTCGCGTCAATTCAATATATGTAACTTCATCTGACAAGTGCCACATTATTGTAGTTGATCCTTTGGCTGGGGGAACTGCAGAGGACTATGAAGTGCACATTAATCAGTCTGTAGACAATTTAGTTGAGGTACATTGTGCTTTTCACAAAGCTGAGAAAATAAAGGACAACACGGTAGACTTTCCAAAGGTAAGGTCAGAAATAACTCTGTCTGTTTCAAATTCTATGACAGACAGGGCAGCTGATAACCATGCCACCATTGAACGATTAGATAATTCCTGGGGCAAAAAAATGAATGAATTAAATTGCCACATACATCCACTAGAAACTATTGCTACTGAATGTCGCAAAGCATTTAAGCAGAAGGAACCATCTAACATTGTGAAGAAGGTGTTGGGTTCAGATTGCATGGCCAATGATTTAGTGCTGGGCTTGAATAAATTCAGGTACAAAGATGCAGCTGGGGACCCAAAAGGATTTGTGCTTGCATTGTCTAATGCCAAACTGCCTTGAGGTTTGCTGCCAAGATACAGAGGAAACAGGCTCCATGTTATGTTCCTGATCTGTGAACGGCTTCATGAACACAGAGAATTCTTTGTGAAGTTTCTTAACGGACAAACCTTTTCATGCAACAGGCTCAGAGGTGCCCTCCAACATGATTTTCCAAGTCCTGTTGGAATGGTGGAAATTCAGGTGCTTGGTCTTTTGGGGAAAGTGCTGACTGGGCCTTGGATGTCGAGATTTTATAAGGGCGCAGCCTCTGAAATCAGTCACATTGAAGGTTTATTCATGGTAAAGGAGGTTCTAGACAGGTTAGAAGTATTTTCACAAGATCCTCAACAAATTCTCTCTGTGACACATGATATGTTTGGTGCTGAGCTGTCCAGAAGTCCAGATCTTGAGGCTCTTCTGGTGGAACCTGTGGACAGAGATCTCTTTGTCAATGATGGAAGGATGTATAAATGCAGTCCACAATGTCCTCACAAGGCAGTACCAGAGGTATTTTAACATGGATGTAAACGATCAGCTGAAAAAGGAGACAGAAAGTGCTCGTTTACATAACATTGATGCAGAGCAAGTGATGGCCATGTTTTCTGCTCTGAAGGACAATGCCCCGAATGCCACCTTGTGCTTCATCTCATGTAAGATTTGTGCTCAGAAAAATAAAGTACTGGATTACCTGGATGGATTAACATCTGAAAAAAGTGAAAAACTGATTAAAGTTGCCATAACAAATGCAAAGAAACAGAGGCAACGGAGAAGAAAGAACTGTGCTGAAATTCAAGAGGAAGTAGTGAAGAGACTTGCAGCTAAACAGCAGCAAAGACTGGAAAGTGACAGGAAGAAGCTGGAGGCAAAACTGAAGAAGCCAAACTTTAATTTGAGCATTGAGTTCCCTGAGATGGATGAAGACTGCAGATTCAGTGTTGATGAAATTGTAGGGGGCAAGGTTGTGGCAGAAGGATATACCACATCTGGTTTGACAAGGACCAGTGATGGGAATAACAGCGTTATAAATAAAAGGCGTTACTAACGGCGTTATCTTTTTTAGTAACGAGTAATCAAACGAATTACTGTTTCCCCCGTTACAACGCAGTTACCGTTACTGACCAAAAAAATGTGGCGTTACTATAATTGAACTCACTGAAGCGGTTTTCATCCGAGTATGCTCTCTCTCCGCCATAGGACCTGCAAAGTTTTTTCTCTGGTGTGTGTGTGTGTGTGTGTGTGTTTATGAGGCGCCGGAGTGGACAAAATCGAAGCGAACGCGGCGAGCGCGCTCAACAATGCGCGAGAGAGACCGAGGGTGTCCGAGCATTATATAGTTTGTTTATAAATAAATGACTAATTTCAGCATTAGAATCATCTCTATAGCCTATTGGTATCATCTACAACGTTTTAATTAATTTACATGGTTATACAAATAAAATCTAAAAAATAACCTGCAGGGAACGTTCTGGGAAGGTTCTGTTTAGGTTATAAAAATAAAACCTAAAAATAACAGGGAACGTTCTGGGAACGTTCTCTTTAGGTTATAAAAAAAACCCATTATCTTTAGGTTATAAAAAAAACCCTCTCTTTAGGTTTTTAAAAAAAAAAAAAATTCCCAGAAAACATCTTTGTTTGACCGATTGTAAACACGTGCGGCAAACATGCCTAGAATTTGGCTTAAATAACCTCTGATGATGACGTCCTCTGTAGGTTATAAAAATAAACTCCCAAAATATTATACTTTATTATTATTATATATTTGTTGGTAAATTGTTCAGTATTATATTGAGAGAGCACTTCATGTTAAACTGTTTACTTTTGTGAGGAAGAAAATACTTGTGTGTTGTGAAGTTGAAGCTGTGTAACAGTTTTATCGTTTTAATATGCACTACAAAGAGTATGTATATTTTTTATTATTATTTATTCATTTTTGGTACATTTCTTAAGAAGCATTTATTGGCCAGTTGTGGTCCGTGCGATATTAAGTATAAACCATCTATTATGTTTTATTGTTCTACTATAGTGATGATAATATTTAGAATAATATATTGAATTTAATAGGTGTCTCTCACATTGTCCCACAGCAACATTAAAATAGTGTAGATTAGTGTTCAATGTTTTATAATAATAATTTATTCTATTAAGTGTCCATTTCATTAATTTAACATATTTAATACTGGGGGCATCCAAGTTATTTGACATAGGCCTATTTGAACATTCTTTTAAAAAGTAACGCAATAGTTACTTTCTCTGGTAATTAGTTACTTTTATAATGATGTAACTCAGTTACTAACTCAGTTACTATTTGTGAGAAGTAAGTAGTAACTATAACTAATTTATTTTTTTTAAGTAACATGCCCAACACTGACAAGGACACAAAAAGTGAAACCATGTATTATGGACAAATTGATAAATATCTGAAGAAACAAGGAGGCACATATGTCATTGGCTATTGGCATGAAGGACAAAATTATGAGTATGATGCCACTGATTATGCAATTTCAAAATACCAACTTGCATCCGATTTGATTCTGAAAGATTTGACCCTATCTTAATGTGGGTGAAATGTAATGTAAATGTAATACATAAAATAGTTTTTATTTACTTAAATGAAATAGTTATGTATTGAATTTTTTTGTTTTTAATCTAAAACTTGTAAAGGAGTTTAGATATAAAAACCCTTTGGTAAAAACAAATGAGAATAATAATTAGTTTGATAATCTATGGCCAATTTTGGGGTTATTAGCGATCGTTTGTCAGTATTGCAGCAATTAGTTTGTTCTGTTTCACACCAAAAGCTCTAAAACAGTCATTACACAAGGTGGTACAAGTACACTGTTGTATTTCCAAATAGTTTTAAATCTTTATAATTTTGTTTTTATAAGTGCTGTCTGAATAAATAGTATTATTATTTTTTTATTTTTTTTATATATTATGGTGTATTTTGTTATTCTTGACCCCATAAACATGATCTTGGTGTCATTTTAAAGGATTTTTCAAGCTCTTTCTATCTGAACAACTAGTTTTAGCATTTAACCATGTTGAAAATTTTACTCGCATACCTACTTGCAGGGCTATTTTCTATTTTTATTTTATTTATTTTTTTATTTATTTTTTTATTATTCATCAATGGGACTTGGACATCATCCTAAACAATGACTTTTAAAATTTTCATTGTAATAATTCCATACTTGCCCAAAAAATCACTCATCTACAACCTTGAACTGATTAGTTTTTTTATTTTATTTTTATTGTCATTCGTTTTCTATTGATTAAGTCTTACTTTTCAGACCATCTGTGTGTATACTGCTTTCATTCGCTGGACTGGTTTTATTTCAATTCATTGTTTGAATAAATGCATTGTTCTGTTTATTTCTTCTGGTTTTCCTAAAACCTTAATTTACATAAAGGTATAAAAAGTTCATTCTTGTCTTTATTGTTTGTGGCTACACACTGGGAAACATATTAAGATATATTATTTAGCAGCTTAAGTTAGTAGTTGGTGGGCCCCTAAATAGGGCTGGGAGAAAAATTGAGAATCGATATTAATTCAATTGCTTTATTTTTGTCCTTGCTTGTAAATGAGTTTGACAGAAGTTAGCCACTTTCGTTTCAACAGAGGATGAAATGTGTCGTTATCTATGAGTGTTGAGTGATGTAATATCACAGGTTCGCGTTTAAAGTCTGTTTAGAGGGAACGGTGTCATCTTAGCAGCCCCTAATTTAATAACAAATGACCATTTCGACGGAAGTGAATCAATCAAAGCTAACTTTAGCTGGAAATAACATTATTCAAGAACCACTATAAAACCAAACCAATCTGTTACTTTAAATTATATGTTTATCTCTGTAAATAGCTGCATTGAAACAATCTAGATTGTTAAAAGCGCTATATAAATTAGGTTGACGACTTGACAAATATCCCAAGTGGACACGTGGAAGAGACGTGAGACTGAGGCCGCGTTTACCAGTACATGGTTATTTTGAAAAATGGAGACATTTCCCTTCGTTTGTGCCCTTTGTTTAAACGCAAACGGAGAATTTGCCTCTGAAAACAATTCTTTCTAAAAACTCCGGCCAGAGTGGAGATTTTGGAAAACTTAGTTTGCATGTAAACTGAGAAAAACTGAATTTTAGGCAGCCGACGTCACAGTATGCGACAGAACTTGCACCTGCGTCAAAAGTGCGACCTTTTTGTTAAAAAAAGGAAGTGATTCGTTGCTGTTGTTGCTATTTTCGTGATTCTGATTGGCTAACGTGGGCTTGAGCTTCTTGTTACACTGCCACCTACAGGTTTGGCATGCTCTTGATGGCATATATACACGGGTTTGTGTAAACTAACACTTTTCTGAAAACTGACAAGTGTGCACAATGTTATTTTTTAAAACGGATAGGGTGAAATGTTCGTTTATGAAAATAGCGTATATAATAAACGTAGCCTGAAAGCACTGAAAAGCCCTCGCGCTACTCATATGCTGAGAGAAAGATAAGACAATAGAGCGATCTTTCAATTCGTCTGTCTATTAACCCCCTGGGGTCGGGTATCGCTCCAGCGTTTTTTGTTATCAGTGCAAAAGAGACTAAAATCACTCCGTCGATTTTTGTCATACAGGCAAGTGTTATACATCATTAAAAACTGTTAAATGTCTTCTTTTATTTGTGTACACTAATAATGAAAACAAAAAGTTGTGTTTTTCGTAAAATAAAGAAAAAAAACATGATGCGCATTCTGTCTTCTCTCTCAATGTGAAGTTCATTCTGAAACGCGACAAAATGATCTAACTCAGCGAATACTTGCCACCCACACGTGAAAGTAATGTCTTTACAAAGCTTGAAGTCTCCATTTTTAACCCTCTGGGGTTGGCGGTATCGCCGGCGATACCAGCTCACTTTTTTTCTTATCAGTGCAAAAGAGACTCAAATAACTCTGTCGATTTTTGTTAAGTTTATTATGAAACGCGACAGAAAATTATCTGTAACTCAGCGAATACTTGCCACCCACACGTGAGAGTTGTCTTTACAAAGCTTTAAGTCTCCATTTTTAAATTATGTAAATCATACCAAAAACAAATATTCTCTGTTTAAGTAATCCGTATGAAAGCAACGACATGTACAGTTTTCTCCAGCCCGAGCTAATTAACTCTGTGACTACGCCCACACGCGCACGAGCTTTTCTCATGCAAATGATCCACGTGCAGGAACGCAGAGCTGTAAACGCCCTCATCACCTCTAAACAAAGAATCAGCGACTTCAGTATTCCTCTGCTTTTCATCGAGTTTGGAAGACTGTTTGTGCTGTGCTGTTTAGCCTGGATTTACCTCAGAAGAATTAGAAGAACACGATTTGATTATGAGAACGATTTTTAAGGTAAGACGCATAATAAGCGTCTTATGGTTGCAGAAACTTTACATTGTAGCTACTAGTTAAACTGGTGCCAGACTAAAATTTTATGAAATGAGATTGGAGTGAAAACATGAAGCCTAATTCTAAATGAATATACATGTACACACAAGAATGTTTTTATCTTCGATAATTAAACACAGCATGATATAAAGTAGGCTAGTATGAGTGTTTATTCTAATATAGTGAATATTAAAATGTTTAGACCCGTGTTTACTGTTAAATACTGTGTTTGCGGATATCTATTGTGCTCAAACGTAGATATGTATAATGTATTAATAATGTTTCATAGTTTGGAGCGGCTCGATCGCTTCAGTAAATGTTCCCTGCTCGCGCTGAGTTTGAGTCAGTCACGCTGTGGGTTTGAAAAGCAAAACACGCCAAACATTAGGCTTCATGTTTTTCCTCCAATCTCATTTCATAACGAATGGAAACGTTTGAGGCAACATATGATAATCCATATATTTTTGTCTAGTGTAGTGTTACTGAAATGTTCCTTTTTTAATGATTTATAGGCTGCCTGCTATCTATCTGTTATTATTTTATGCAGCCATACACATATATGCCTACATTGCACAATAAACTTAGTGTTCATTTATATATTTAATAATAATTTTAACCATAATTTTTTCTAAAATGTATTCCCAAAATCGTGCAGCCCTATAGTTTCTCTTGATATCAGCATGTTCACAGGTGTTTCTTTTTTTATTTTTAAAAGGGACCAGATGCCACTGGATGAGTCCTGCTGACTTCAACATTCACATGAGTCTCTGTACATGAACATGGTAAAATGAAAAATCAAACAC
Source organism: Gila orcuttii (assembly GCA_026230005.1). Lineage (NCBI taxonomy): Eukaryota > Metazoa > Chordata > Actinopteri > Cypriniformes > Leuciscidae > Gila > Gila orcuttii. Next base: position 25,074,487 of record JAPDVR010000023.1, read on the forward strand.
CTTGGATATGACAGGTATGTAGGCCTACAATGTTTCAGGAATGGCACAAAGGTGTGTGACTGTTCAAGTCTCTGCCTTTAGATCAGTGTGTTTACTTAAGTGCTTTTTTGTCCTTTGTTGTGTATCTTTGGATTATGTTGTGTTGTAAATAAATCCAGACAATCTAAAAGCCATTCTTTTTTAAATTTCTCCTCATTCTTTGTGCAAGGCTCCTCATAATGATAGGGCCTGATAGCACCTGATAGAGCCATTAGGGGAGGGTCTTTGTCTTTCTCAGGTGTGAAATGCATTAATATTCATGAGATATTCAAGCCTCCTCGCATAAAGCTTTCTCACACAAAACATGTCTTACAAATTTTAAATCAATATATTGTCTTATCTGAATGAGTATGCAGGATGATTTTCACATAGTTTTAGAGCAACTATTCTAGGCTACGTGATACAATTTTCAAAAGTCTTGTGAAAAAATAATCAGTATGGGTTTCATGACCTTATTTCAGTGACATTTTATTTTGTTTTTTCTAGTGCTGGGCAACGATTAAAAATTGTAATCGCGATTAATCGCATGATTTTCTTGCGATTAATCACGATTAATCGCATTGTTATGCGCAAAATTGAATAATGTAGTGTATTTTAACTTCTAAAGTAGTGTATTGCGCACTTTTGATTTAAATGTACTGCTATATACACAAGAGTGCAATAACTTTAAACAAATAAGGTGCTTTTATACCAGCAGTATCAACTTAAACATTAATGTAATCAAATCAAATATTTAAACAAAGCTATTTGCCACTGCCAGGGCATTACCTTTTATCTAGTTTGTTAAAAGGAGTCTAGTTTTCTTGTTTTTTTTTCTGAACAGGTATCAACAGGTATCTTTTATCAGGGAGCAGCAGAAACAGTCTATGTAGTAGTCAGAGGTCATGATCACTACTACAGATATAAGTCGACCAACGTTACTTATAGTAGCTTAGGTTTGGTCATGCCATGGTTTCCCACGTAAGATTACATTAAACAGAGTAAAAAAACAATTTATACTTTATACTCACGCCGTAGCTGTGTAGCGCGCGTACACTTCGGCGTACCATGACGTGCACCTCTCCAAAAATGTAACGTCAATTCTACGCGTACCGCAAGCGCTGTGATTGCTAGAACCGCTCCCCGGGTTTCACATGCTCCCTCTGCATGTGTTTGCGCGTCAACGCGTACAACGACGCAGAGATATAAATGAAAACCAACGCGTAGTCTACAGCGTATTGTCTTCGACGTAAGTCCGACGCAGAAGTATAAATCAGCCAAGAGTGAGGTGAAGTGGTCGAGCACAAGGTGCAGCGACAAGCGGGTGCGTTCCTGTGAAACTGTTGCGGTCATGCTCGCCTCACGCACGCGCACGCGCCCGCGCCCGCTCGTTGCTGAAGTTGAATTGTCTATAACTTTTTATAAAGGACGCGCAGCACAAATCATTAGAAGAGAGACTGATCCTCGGCTCGCTGTTAGTGAGTTTCCAGAATCTAAATAGTTATTATCTATAGGGTTTATAGGTAGGCTATACTATCCATAGAGCGCCTGTCAGTCACTCGCGGAGCGCAACTCTTTAACTGTTCACCAGAGAGAACCTGCCTCTCTCCACTGCTTGTTTGGGTGGGTTATTTGCTGGCTGACCAACATCCCACCCCTCCTGTGATCATGGTTTGACTGTAGGCCTATGTGTATTCAGAGCCAGTGAGCAACGGACTTAAAAAAAAAAAAAAAAACTGCGTTAACGTGCGATAAAAGAATTGTCGGCATTAATTAATAAATGCGTTAATGCAGGGTTGTCCAAACTCGGTCCTGGAGGGCCACTGTCCTGCAGAGTTTAGCTCCAACCCCAATTAAACACACCTGAAACAGCTAATCAAGGTCTTGATTAAATGTTGAAGGTCATTAGGCATGCTAAAAACTTACAAGCAGGTGTGTTGAGGCAAGTTGGAACTAAACTCTGCAGGACAGTGGCCCTCCAGGACCGAGTTTGGACACCCCTGCGTTAACGCGATAATAACGCGTTAACTTGCCCAGCCCTAGTTTTTTCACAAACCACGCATAAACGTCACTATCTCAAAACTGCAAACATACATTACATACATGCTGCTGACATATTATTGTAGCAGTTTGTGCTGAATACAATGTAATAAGACTTTAGCCATGAAAATGTCACAAGTAACAGAAATAAGCACAAATGTCAGAGCATGTCAGAACACCTCCAGGACCCATAAAACACCTCAGACCCCAGAGGGTTAATCTTTGACAAAATCATTTTGCAACATTCAAAGCTGTGTTGGCACTGCCGCTGACCTGGAGAGAGTTGTCATGAAACAGCTTCACAAACAGTCTTTTCAACCTCATAGTATCATTATTTCTGTGATGCAATAGTTAAAATTATCATAGAAGTACTTGGATAAAAGTTTAAAGTTCAAATATGAACATTAATGTCTATGATAGCTTTCTCAATAGTCTACGAAGCTGTCTCTAAGTGGCGACAAATGACTGTTAAATGTATTTCTTATTGAATCATTTATTCAGGAGAATGTAGTATTGTATGATGCTTCTGAAATAAAAGTCAGAAGGATGTGGTGATTTTGTTTTTGTAAATATGACATACATCATGTACAGTCTGTATAAGACCCCCCGCATTTATAGACTTTGTTGTCCAAGTAATCCATGGTGTCCCGTTGGAACTTCTGCAACTTGAATTTCTTTAGATTTTCATGAAATTCATCCAGTTCATGTTGAATTTTCTTTTGCCACTCTTCCAGCTTACTCAGATCATAAGTGGCTTAAATTTCTTTTTCACATTCGCTGAGAGTGTTCTATAACGGTCAGTTCTTTAGTTGAAAACTCAATGATAAAAAGCATCAAATCCAAAGATCAATGGCTGAGAATCTCACTCCATCTCTTAAACTCATCTTGACCAATTGTAGGAGCTTTTTCTATATGCAACTCTCTTGGTATTCTTCCCTTGCTGTAATATTTACTCAATGTTTTATCATGAGATCATAACAAATATATTTTTGATTTCTGAGTTTATCTTCCAACTGGTTCACTGACTTTTTTTCTGAGATAGCTTGATCAAATAAGTCACCAAGAATTAAGAATCTAGACTTGTCTCCAATGCTTTAAGTAAACGTTTTCGCTCTTGTAACTGTAGTTTCATTAACTTTCTCAAAAGACATCTTTGGTGGCAGTTCATGATTTAAAAAGTCTAACTCCGATCAAAGAAGTCTGGATTGCGGATCTCATATATGAATACGATTTTAAAAAAATATGCCTTCTTGTACTGTAAGGAGTTTACAAGGTCATTGTTACAAATTTACTTCGATTTGATCTAGGAATGGCAGAATCATACTACATATATTTATTTTTAAAGTCCTAAAACTGAATTACTTAATAAATATTTAATTTTAGAGCCCACTGTACATTAAAATGCTTTATTGTAAATGTATTTAAACATATAATATCAAAATGTTGACTTACTGAAAGTTGACTTTGTCTACTTGAAATCGAGTTTCAAAAATCCCTGAAGTCAAAACACGGCACCGTAGCAAATCCTGAAAGAAATGCACAAACTCTGTTCACTGAACTAAACGCTAATAATAAAAAATCCAGTGTGACAGTGCCCTCACCTGGTCTGTCGGTGTGTAGTCACTCTGTCGTACAGACTCAATTCTGTCTAGGAAGCTGAAAATGGGTACAAGACAAATTAACATTATACACCACACAATGGTTTATAATAATAAACACAATTATAATAATCTACTATATTATATGATTGACTTTTTTTTTTTGGATGGGGTTTGGAGTTGAAGTTTATCATGAAAATAATTTTGTCATTTATACTGGGTTCACAAGCACTGCTCTGACTGGATATGAAAAGAGGTGTGTGTGTGACCCTTTGTAGTGAGGACCAAATGTCAACACAAGGTTAGTAATACCCCAATTTTTTGACCGTGAGGACATTTTATTTTACATGAGAAAACTCATACTATATACTATACATAGTAAATTATTAATCTTTTTTTCTTTGTTTTTTTAAATGTAAAAATACAGAGTTTTCTGTAATTGGTAGATTTAGGGTTAGGGGATAGAAAATGACACTGTCATTAATTCAGTATAAAAAACATTAACGCCTATGGAATGTCCTGATAATGATAGGAATACATGTGTGTTTCAGTGTGTACATGTTTGTCTATACTTGTGTGGGCCAAATATCATAATTTAAATGTCATTGGTAACATCATTTTCATTTAAATCTAGTGTTTTGCACATGTTTCTGTAATGGGTAGGGTTTGGGGATAGATTAAATATCATTAACCTGAAATAAAATCAATATATAATCAATTATATATTGCTTTATACAATACAGTTTGTTTCAAAAACGGAATACGATTCTACTGTAAAGCAGCTCTAAAAAGACAGCAGTAAACAGTCATTATTTAGCTGAAATCAGTTTAGTGTTGATTGTTTGATTCAGCTGTGAGTTCATCAATTATGAAATGAGTTCAATTCATGTATAAGCAGCTCTGGAGGCAAAAGTGATGTCATCAGCTCAGTTCAGTTCTAATCCAATAGTGTCAGTGCATTCAAGTTAATAATATTGCTAAAAATTAAGTGTCCCCAACTAAGCAAGCCAAAAGGCAACAATGGCAAGGAACCCGAACTCCATCATTGACAGAAATGGAAAAAATAAATAAAATGTAATTTATATATATAAATTACCTTATATATATATATATATATATATATATATATATATATATATATATATATATATATGGAAAAAATTAAGAGACCACTGCAAAATTATCAGTTTCTCTGGTTTTACTATTTATAGATATGTTTGGGTAAAATTAACATTTTTGTTTTATTCTATAAACTACTGATATTTCTCCCAAATTCCAAATAAAAATATTGTCATTTAGAGCATTTATTTGCAGAAAACGACAACTGGTCAAAATAACAAAAAAGATGCAGTGTTGTCAGACCTCGAATAATGGAAAGAAAATAAGTTCACATTCTTTTTTTTTTAAAGCAATACTAATGTTTTAACTTAGGAAGAGTTCAGAAATCAATATTTGGTGGAATAACCCTGATTTTCAATCACAGCTTTCATGTGTCTTGGCATGCTCTCCACCAGTCTTTCACATTGATGTTGGGTGACTTTATGACACTCCTGGTGCAAAAAGTCATTAAGTGAAGCATTGCTTCAGCTTTGCCCAAAAGTGAAGCATTGCTGGCCAGCTGAGCCTTGAAAAGTGGAGCTCAAAGTTAAAAAATAATTAACACCTAGTTTCATTACATCTCTCATTTAAGGAATCAGCTTTTTTGAACGTTTTCGTTGAATGAACGGTTTAATGACTCACTCAAAGACAGTCCGTTGGCGTAACAACAGCGCGCTGAGTGACAGTCTTTCAATGCGCAGAGACGCGGTTTAATTTCGGTTACATTGGTTACATTATTTTTGTGTATGCTGACCACATCATAACACGTATGTATATAGCAACAAATAAATATAAATAAATAAATGGCGGTAAAACAGCATATTGCACTATTGAGCCACTCAAAATTACCGCAAGGGATATTCCTTCACCGCGACAACCCTACCTGGAAGAAAACTTGCTTCCTTCTGCTCTGATAAATGTTCCCCAACTCTGAGGATTGTTTTTTTCCAGTAGGACAATGCTAATGCCACACAGCCAGGTCAATCAAGGTGTGGATGGAGGACCAGCAGATCAAGACCCTGTCATGGCCAGCCCAATCTCCAGACCTGAAGCCCAATCTCCAGACCTGAACCCCATTGAAAACCACTGGAATGTGATCAAGAGGAAGATGGATGGGCACAAGCCATCAAACAAAGCCGAGCTGCTTGACTTTTTGCACCAGGAGTGTCATAAAGTCACCCAACATCAATGTGAAAGAATTGTGGAGAGCATGCCAAGACACATGAAAGCGGTGATTGAAAATCAGGGTTATTCCACCAAATATTGATTTCTGAACTCTACCAATGTTTTAACTTAGGAATTGATTAAAAAATGAATATGAACTTATTTTCTTTCTATTATTTGAGGTCTGACAACACTGCATCTTTTTTGTTATTTTGACCAGTTGTCGTTTTCTGCAAATAAATGCTCTAAATGACAATATTTTTGTTTGGGAGAAATGTTGTAACTAGTTTATAGAATAAAACAAAAATGTTAATATTACCCAACACACAAATCTATAAACCAGAGAAACTGATAATTTTGCAGTGGTATAAATTTTTTCCAGATATATATATATATATATTAATACAAACATTAGTCACAAATGCTACACTTTCCGCACTGTTGACCACCTAAAACATGAATTTTAAATTAATTATTTGTCCATTTTATTGTCTTGTGCTGTGTCAGTGTTGGCCTCCAGACGGAGCTCTTGCCCTGCTTCCGTGCCTTAAATTTTTGCCCTGACAACTACATATATTTACATTTTGCGACTGTAAAAGTTATGAGGTGAGCACTGCAAGTTGTTAGATACTGTATATCGCTACAAAATAACCTGTTTTTGAAATGCACATCTTGCTGTATCTGTATGGGGGTCAAAGAATAGTCATTTTGGGCTAACATTATCCGCCAGGCAGCCAGCCTTGCTCAATACATATATGAATGCATGAACAATTTAAAGCATATTATCAATGTCTTTTAGTTGACCTGATTCACTACAGCAGCACAGTGGAGTTGAGCTGACCTTTAATAAAAGTGTGGCCCCTTTATGCTGAAGGGGAAGTGTCAATCGATATTTCCACCTTTTGAATGGCCACTTTAAATGGAGCGGCCTACATGCAAAATGATGTACAAAATACACGCAGATAAAGACAAAAATAAGGTATCCACAGAATATATTGGGACATATAAATTGTGGTTTCCAGGGCTGGAAAAGTTAGATGGACATATAATCAGATCACAAAAATCATTCAAAGCGACTTTGGCAGCATGAGTCATGACTGAATTCAGATTTTTATTTTTTTTTCCACACCAGTCCATTACTGTGACATTACTGATGTCAAATTCATCTGCCCCTTCACAGCGTAAAAAAAGATAAATGCACAAATAAAAAACAAAAAAACTGTTATGGTCTCTCCTTGTGTGTAGCAGTGGTAAATGCAGGTAAACATGAAAGTACTGATAGTCTGTACCAACATGCTGGTCTGTTGTTGTACCTGCCCCTAAACAAAACAAAACTGTGATTGTCATTTTACATGGCAGTCAGATGGCCTCTTCCTAACTAAGTGGGCTGTCTTGGCCAACTGCAGTGGCTATAGAGCCTAGACCTTAAGTTGTTAGACAAAAGTCTGGCTATGCAAGATTAGGTGAACCCTAAACTGCATATTTGCATTTGACCAATAGAGGAAATGAACATGTCAATTCACTGCACAGCACCCATTGCAGATTGTTTTATTTTTTTATTTGTTTGCATAGCAGCTTAATAAAATTAAGTTGTGCCCTTTAGCTGTGACTGTTTTCACAATATAGGTTAATGCTGCAATGTTGCAATATAGTACAACCTCTTAAAACGTACTGCTTAATTCTAAAAGAAAAAGAACATAACTATAATCAATGAGTGTAGAGAACATCAAAAAGACCTCAGCCCTGTGTTTTCTGACTGAAGGAGAGGAGTGCTGAACATCATCTGACGTGTAGAACATTTAACTTAAGCATGTTTGTTATGAATATTGAATGTCTATGAGTAACTCAATATGAACTGCTTAAAGGACAAGTTCGGTATTTTACACTTAAAGCCCTGTTTTAAGATCATTTCTGATGAAATAGAACGGTTAAGATTGAAATTTGGACAAATGCTGCTGTCCCGAGAATTTTCGGTTTCTGTGGTAGCACCCCCCCACCTACACAATGGTTTCATAGGGGCACTGGAACAATCATTCATAAAACGCATTAAACTTTAGTTTACAAAGATGTGAAACTCACCGTGTGGTCTGGGGTGTTCACTGATATGCTCACACAAAAATCGCTGCAAAAGGGTTTTATCGTAGTTTTTGTCCAACTCCATTGACTTAAGTCATGACAAAAACTATGATAAAACCTGTTGCAAAGCATCTTTGCACTTATTTTTGTGTGAGCATATCAGTGAACAGATTCACAGCAGTAATGCAGCTGGTGATCACACATCAATATGCACAGAGACTGACAGCATCAGTCACACCGACATCTTGTGTCTATCCTCTTTTCCCGTCTCACCCTCTCTCTCTCTCTCTCTCTCTCTCTTTCTCTCTCTCTGTGTCTCACTCTTTCCTGGCAGACCACAGAGTTTATGTGAGGAGAGACAGGACCATTACAAATCCTGACAGCTCCACTAAACACATGAAGACATGCACCTCTGCATCTCACTCTCTCTCACACACACACACACACTAAAAATAGCTGCAGGACAGGTTGTTTAACAGCAGTCCATGGCAGATGAACAGTCATGCTCTAAAGAGGTACCTGCCTGAAATGTCCACTAAAGTGTCTGAAATAAAACTTTGGTTATTAGTGTCTGCTTCAGTAATCAGCAGATTATTTTATTTTGGAGTGTTTGAGTAGATCCAGTATTTCTGTTCAGCTTTGTGTAGACAGGCTAAAAATGGTTCCCTTTCAAAAGGGAACTCTCGCTGCTTCCCCTAGGGGTCGTTATGGGGAATGCCTTGGGCATGACCGGTGTCTGAAGTGGAAATCTAAACACAATGAACTTGACATTGGCAGGTGGCAGCCCATGACGTCACTACAGGTGATACCAAGAGTATAAAAGGGCACCTGTGCAATACGTCATCCTCTTATTGTCTTCAGGAGACAGTGTGTTTGAACGTGCGATCTAAACAGGCAAGTTTATAATATGGCCAGCACTAGGACTGTGAATTTTAGAATGTGTGACTGAAACTGAAGACGTCGGGCTCGCAGATGGAGCTCGCTGATGAGCTTGATAGGGGTTTGAGTGACTCACTCGGCGGCGGCTGATGAGAGCGAGCTGCGGGATGATGACACTGTCTCTCTTGTGGCATCTGATTTAGCAGCAAGCGCGTTACTTGCCTCAGGCCAAGCTGTGCAAGATGAGGCTAAGGAGGACGACGATGTTTCCAAGCACTCTCAGCCCGTCTGCCCCGGATATGAGGTGTTGTTGGATGTTATGTCTTGTGCCGGTGATAGGTTAGATCTGCCGTGGAAACGTGAAAAAGCCATTTTCCGCACGCATCCACCATTCACAGGCAAAATATGCTGATGTAGGAATATGGATATGCGTCGATGGGCCAGGTGATGAGGCGGTAGAGGAGCTGCGCAGCACTGCAAAGTTGGCTCTCAAAAAACCCTGACCAAACAGTCTGCTGTGTCGATCGGTCGATCTATGGCAGCCATGATGGCAACGGAGAGACATCTCTGGGTGAACCTGGCTGATATTAGGGAAAGGGAGAAACCCTTTCTCCTGACTGTGCCATTTCCCCTTCCGAGCTTTTTTGCACATCCGTTGAGATGGTGGTCGGGAACTTTCAGGAGGCGAAGGCGCGCTCCGAGGCACTAAAGGCACTAATGCTGTGCCGGTCCAGGGCCAGTTGTAATGTAAAGCTGAATGCCCATGATGTGTTTTGTTGCAGAGCATTAATCATCTGCCCTACTGACAATTCGGCACAGAGGCTGGTTAGAACATGGCGTCAGACTCGACTTGAGGCCTCCCCTCACCTGAGCTCCGCCTAACAGCATTATGAGTCGTAGGCTCTTTGTGAGCCTCCTTGGGGCTGTCTTAGTGTGAATTGGGGTAAGCCTCACCTCGCTTCGAGAGCTGTTGAGGTTTCCGTTCTTAGATCTCGGAAGGCAGCGGTATTGAGTAGCAGACCCTGGAATAGAAGCGTCGTTAGGTCTTCACTATTCTTTGAGCTTTCTGTTGAGCCTCCGCTCCCCTGAGCTCCACCTACAACTGCGAGCTCAGCCAGGGATTTAGTTGTAGGCCCCTGTGAGCTTCCTTAGTTTCTGCACTCAACCGTAGCGTCGTAGGGCCTCCTCTCGCTTTAGAGAGTTGCTTTATAGAGGCTTCCACTCCCTAGAGCTCCGCCCGGATAGTGATATCAAGTATTTGGGCTCTCTGTGAGCCTTCTTGACAGCTGTACTGGGTGTAGGATGTAGTAGGCCTTTCAGATGAAGCATTGTCAGGCTTCCTCTTACTATAGAGAATTGAGTTATAAAGACCTCTGCTCCTCAGAGTTCCGCCTAGATGACGATTTCAAGTAGTTGGGCTCTCTTTGACCCTCCATTGTAGCTGTCCTGGGTGTAGGACATAATTAGGCCTCTACTCACTTCAGAGAGTCGTTATGCTGAAGCCATCATCCTCAGAGCTTGATCAGGCAGCAGCGCTGAGTCGTTAGGCTCCCTCTGAGCCTCCTTGGCTACCTCTTATGGAGTGTTGCCAGGCCTCCTCTCGTTTTGTTCCTTTGTTAGAGGCCTCCGCTCTGCCTGGATAGCAATGTCAAGTAGTTAGGCTCTCTGTGTGGCTCCTTGATAGCTATCCTAGGTGTAGGACATAGTAGGCACTTTTAGAGAGTCGTCATGGTGAGGCCTCCATCCACATAGCTCGGCCTATGCATGCCAAGTTGTTAGGCTTTCTGTGAACCTCCTTGGTTGCCGCGAGCGTCAATAGACCTCCCTTCGCTCAGAGTTATTTACTGGGGCCTCCGCTCCTAGAGCATGGCTTGGCAGTAAGGTAGTATGTTAGGTCGTTAGGCTCACTGGGAGCCTCCTTAGCTACTGACCTCAGTGAGTGTTGCTAGGCCTCCTCTCGTTATGAGTCATCCTATCCACTCTGCGGAGCTTCACGGGCCAGCCAGTGAGTTTAGCTCCTTTCTGAGCTTTCTCGGTATTGCCCTGGATTAGTGTCGTAGGTCTCTTGTTGAAGCCTCCACTCTTCAGGGCATCCAATTGAGGTTCTGAGTGTTAGGCTTAGGTACATGCGTAACCTAAGATTTGAGAAGTTAAAAATTATGCAGACTTGGATAGAAAGAGAAACAAACAAATCTGTTATGTACCTTGTGGAGATCAGTGGTTCTATTGTTTCCTGCAGTTTTTATTATTTCTACTACTAAGAAAACACGCTAAAAGGTACAATGTTTTAAACAGTTAAAGGTAACATCTCGCGTCAGCAGCGTCTGGGCCAAAAAGCTGTGCTCGAACACACCGCAAAGACTATAGCCAACGACCAAGTAGCACATGCAGAACGCGTGCAGGTCGTGCTTGCGTGTAAGGAAATAATTGTCTATATTAGCAGGTATCAATAGATATCAATTTGTCATTCAAAAAGAGAAACCGAAACTAGGACAGCAGATATACAAACCATAAACAAAGCAGCACTTTCTTCATTTGGTGGCTCATGCGGGTAATGAAAATATTCACGTATTGGAATGCTCAGGTAAGATGACGTACAATTAGAACAGCCTTCTGTCTGTGCCGTCTTGATTTCGTTGTTCTCTTTCATTAATTTCACTTTCATTCTCATGCACTGACTCGTTTGCTAAACTGAATAGCCAATCGGAGTGATCTCTCTCTCAGTGACGGCCCTGACGTGTGTAAGGGTCAAACAGGTCAATTTAGCTCAAAGGGAATTCATAAATTTATAGGGAATCTTGAAATAATCACTTACATGGCCGAGCAAATGACTCCTACAGCGTTCATTTGAACGGGCCTCTGCAGCGGATATAAATATCCAAACTAGTAAAAACATCTATTCGCAAGCTAGCTTGCTGAATTTATTAGAAGGATTAACCCCTTGAGATGTATCTCGTTTTCGAGGGGGTACTTACATACCATGTAAAACAATTACAGCATACAATTAAAACATAACAAGATTACAATTAACAGTACATCAACAAGCAAAAGAAACAACAACAAAAAATCTTTACACCACCAAGATACCAGAATAAACAATATACAACATTAAATATTGATCAGAAAATACAAATTTTAACCAACAACAATCACAAATATAAATAAATATAAACCTAAACAACAGTAAACATAATAACAACACTTACAACAGTGACAGTTTCAATGATAACATGTGCAGTCCACCTTAAAATAAGATAATAAAGATTGTTTAAACAACCGAAATGATGTAATCGATCTAATGTCTGCAGGTAAATTATTCCAGTCTATTGGGGCTTTAAACATAAATGCTCTTTTACCAATTGTTTTTTTTTTTTTTTTTTTTGCACGAAGAAACAGAACATATGTCTGGACAGAATACCTAACTCGGTGATTTGAAGAAAAGGATACAAAATATTGTTGTAGATAACTAGGATAATTAAAATAAATACATTTACATATAAATTGAAGCCAATGAATGTGCCTTCTCACACACAAGGATGACCACAGGAGTGCCTCATACATTGTACAGTGATGTGTGTAAAAAGAATCTCCTAAAACAAATCTGCAAATTCTATTCTATGCTATATTAAAAGAGGCAAGATCAGATTTTGATGCCGTTTGATAAACTACATTACAATAATCAAAAGACGGAAGTATTAATAGAGAAACAAGTTTCTTACGAACACTATAAGAAAAACAATTTCGAGATTGATGCAAAATACTCAATCCAACATTGATTTTACGTAAAACATGATCAATATGTGGTTTAAAAGAAAGTTTAGAGTCAAGCCATACACCCAGATATTTAATAGTATCAACTCTATGCAAAGGAGTATCGTCTTTACATGATACAACACAAGAACAGGTTTTGGAATTAAGTTTCTGTCTAGAACCACAAATCATAGTATATGACTTGGATTTATTAAGCACTAATTTGTTAGCCAAAAGCCAATCTTGTAAAGTATTAAAATCCAAACAAATATAAAACATTTGTAAAGAATCAGAATTAGATACATATATGACAGTATCATCCGCATAGTTTTGAACCTGACAGTTTTTGAGAAGTAATGGTAGATCATTTACATAAATAGAAAAAAAGAAGTGGTCCCAGAATTGAACCTTGAGGCACACCTCTTTGTTGAATCAGAAGATCAAATTAGAGAATTCTCTTAGAGAATACACATATGACCCGGAGGGATGCATATAGAGAACACTGGGGTGTCCAGCCGCAGGAGGAAATTTCAACCCCAGGGGTGGCAAGGTGGCTTGCCAAGGGAGAGACACATGCTCAGAGAGGCTTACAGTGGAAATACACATGTGGGGGTCACCCAGAGGGGGGGACCATGCACACGGGAGGCACCTAGCCGACGCGCAGGCAATAGACACTGGCGTCGACGTCAGCAGTGCTGGAGGAACTCAGGGCTTGCGGGGAAGCTCCCCTGAGGAATATATCACACATATCCAGTCCTTTGAGTGGAATGGCGAGCAAGCGAAGACACCTGAGCGGGTCCGACAGGAAGTAAGCTTGACTGATTGCAGAGGCTCAAGGGGAGCACTCTGCAGGGCAGTTAGAACCACTGAGAGGTCCCAAGAGGGAACTCTCAGGAACCTGACGATCAGGTCGTGCTTTCTCACGGACTTACCGTCGACTGCATCGTGATGTACGGCGATAGCGCCAACGTACACTTTCAGGGTGGAGGGAGACAGCCTTCGCTCCAACCCTTCTTGCAGGAAGGAAAGCACGACACTGATCGAACATCTCCGGGGTCTTCTCGGTGAGAAGAGCACCATTTGACGAAGAGGTTCCACTTTAATGCATAGGCATGTCCCGTAGATCATGCTCTAGCGGAAGTGATGGTAGCCACCACCACTGGTGGTAGGGTACTCAAACCTGCCATAGGGTGCCCCGTCCCTGAGAAAGGAAGTGCTTCCTCAGAGGAATAGGCCAGGGAGGTGCTGTCGTGAGGAGTAGAAGTTCGGAGAACCAGGTCCGGGTGGGCCAGTGAGGCGCGACCAATATGACCTGCTCCTCGTCCTCCTCGATCTCGCACAGGTCTGTGCAAGACGGCTCACTGGGGGGAAAACGCATACTTGCGGGGCCCCGCGGCCAGCTGTGCGCCAGTGCGTCCGTGCCCTCGGACAGGGAGTAAAACAGAGCGCAATGGGTCGAGTCGTGGGAGGCAAACAGATCTACCTGTGCGTCCCCGAACTGGTCCCAAACCAGCTGAACCGACTGGGGATGGAGTTACCATTTTCCAGGGAGGGGCTGAAGCCGTGGGAACTCGTAGGCTGCACAGTTCAGGGCTCCAGGAATAATGGCTTGAAGCGACCTCAGATGCTTCTGACTCCATAAGAGGAGGTGGCGGGCGAGTTGCGACATACGGCGGGAGCGTAGACCACCTTGATGGTAGATGTACGCTACTGACGTGGTAATGTCAGAGTGGACTAGTACGCGTTGACCTTTAGCAACGCAAGAGCGGTGCAGAACAAAGCATACTGCCAGCAACTCGAGGCAATAGACATGCTAAGGGCGCTAGGTCCTGTCCAGGAGCTGGCGGCAGCGTGTCCATTGCGCATGGCGCCCCAGCCCATGGTGGAGGCATGCGTTGAGAGACAACATGCCCGGAAGCTCGTTTCAGGGGCACTAGCCCGTAGAACTGAGGTTCGACCACAGGGTGAAGGTCTGACGGCAGGTCAGAGTAACTGGTACTTGGAGCACGCCGTGTTGCCATGCCCACCTCGGGACTCGGTTTGCGAAGCCAAAGCTGAAGCGGTCTCTCATGAGCAATCCGAGCAGCGATGTTGCGGCTTCGGACGCCATATGCCCCAGGAGCCTCTGAAATAACTTCAGTGGAACCGCACTCTTGAGCTTGATTGTCTCAGGCAAGTCAGCAGTGGCTGAGTGGAGAAGGCGACCGAGTCGATACAGAGAAAAGAGATCCTCTGCACGGGGCAAAGTTTACTCTTTTCCCAGTTGACCCGAAGGCCCAGACGAGCTAGGTGCCGGAGCACTGGGTCCCTGTGTTCGCAAACCTGGTCTCGAGAGTGAGCTAGGATAGCCAGTCGCCGAGATAGTTCAGGATGCGAACCCTGTGTTCCCTTGGAGGAACAAGGGCTGCCCCGACAACATTCGTGAAGGCGCGAGGAGACAGGGCTAGCCCGAATGGGAGAACGGCGTACTGATATGCGCACCCCTTGACAGCAAACCGTAGGTAGGGGAGGAAAGGCGGAGGAGATCAACGAGGGATCGCTGAAAGACATGGGGGTCTTCATGGATTTCGAGATCCCCTGATGCACATCTGGGAAGAAAGTAGGGGTGTCACGATTCTCCAAATCCTCGATTCGATTACATTTTCGATTCTAAGGTCACGGTTCGATTCGATTCTCGATTTTTACTTTTTTTTTTTTAAGCATAGGTTGCTGTTGCTCCTAAAAAGCTGACATCAGTTCATCGCAATCTCACACATCTCTGTTATTATCAATGAAGCTGAATGCACAATGAATCTTTCATAATATATAGCCTACACTTTGTTTGTTATAATTAGAGGATTTGCCAGCTTACAGAATTCAGCACTGAACAAAAAGTCTGTTTTGAGCGGTGAGGGGAGTCTATCTTAAATGCTTCTGATTGGCTATTGCGTTCAAGAAATCAACACATATGTCTGTGATTGGCTAAATCGCTCAACGCTGCAAACATGTTATAAATAGAAACTCTGGCCTGTAAATCGTTTCTATTTTGTTTTAGTTGTTCTTGTTGCTTTTCTGCAACAGATAAATAAAAATGTATTAGTTTTTATATGTTTTATTCATAGATATTTCTAGTTTGCGGGAGTCCCGCGAATTGTTTTATTGTCCCGCACACACAGAGTGAGTGCATTACCGCCCGCGCTCGCACTCGGCCATCAAATCTAGTCCCGCGCCGCACTCTATTGCGTTGGGAGTGCGTGCACGTCTATAGATCAAGAGCCCGGCCCGAGGATAGTGACGGTAAATATCGGCCCGGGTCGGGCCAAGTTCGGGCTCGGGCATAGAATCTAAGTTAGAGGACTCACAGCCTTTCAACTAGTCTGTTTTTTTTTTCCCGCGCCGTGATGAGTCGTTCATGAACGATCCGTTCATTGCCTCTGTCACGCGACAAATGAACAAAAGACTCGGAAGGTCAAGTAATTATTAATGTTCCCTGCAAATTATTTTTGACTGCATTATAATGATTTCTTAATTCAGAATATGATCAAGATTGCGTAGGTGGATGTGTTCGGGGAATTTGCCTGTTAAAAGTATAACATTTAAAGCCCCTGAAATGACTAGAAAAAAGATTAGTTAATTTTGATGAACGAGATTGAACAATAGAGTCAGTAAAACGATCCGGACCTACCATCACGGGCGCGACATGGGGCCGTGGCAGCATCGACGATTCCATTTTTTATTTCGATTTTTGAGATTGTGAATTAATTTTGACACTCTTAGAAGAAAGGTGTCAGCGGCCGCACCCAAAAACCAATCGTCCAGCAGCGAGTGCTCAGGACTGGGTGGAAGGTTCCACTCTAGTCCGATGCTCGCACCGGCCCGGGAAAGCATGGCCGTCATCTCAGGATCCATCTGCGATGGACAACAGATCCGATTCTGGAACGTCAAAGGAAACCCGCGGGGGGTCCGAAGACGGGCCGAGGACAAATCGTCGGCGTATTTGTACCACACCATCACCCTCAGGTCACCCTGGCCACCAGCCGAAGTACCACTTCACGTGGAGAGTGTTAGATCGGGGTGTGGATGAGGGGACTCTCTCTCTAACGAGATCATTGAGTCTCGACCGTAATGACGAGGTGGGGCGGAGTTGCGCCATGCAAATTCCGCAGACCCATGGCATTTCTTTGCCAGGGTTTGGCATCAAACGCACAACAACTGGAATTTAAAACTGTGAAGAAATAAATAATAAATAAACTGTTGGACAGACTAGGATTTGTGTGCTTGGCATTGCTTTGTGCCGTGAACTTTTAAATGCGCACTTGTGCAGCACACTGTGACTCCATGTTGCTTTAAGCACATCCTTCTGTATCTGCGATGCACATACATGCTTTGTACCGCTCTGTTTTGAAGCGTTTCATATTATCATGGTTTTGCGCACTGAAATATTATTAAAAGGCTATCTTGTTCTGTCGTATCTATCATATCTTGTTGCCACATTAAAAAGCTGCACAATACATTTAAAATATTTTAATTTTATATTATTTGTGTGTAGTGTATAATTCTTTACATTATAAAATATAATATAAAAATAGTTAAATGTGCGAATATAGAAATTAATTTTAGGGTACTAATAGTAATTTGTATTTTTTAACAGGTTTAGATTTTTTCAAGAATTACTTGTACACTAAGTTTTATAAATATATGATCATAGCTTATGATTACATATTTGTATTTATGGGATTCTGGATTGTATTTAACAAATAAAGTGACCCTTAGTTCTAGGGCTTGCCTCTAGTCGAGTAGTCGAGAGATCGACTACTTCCACCACTAGTCGGCGCTGTGGGAAACAATCGACTACTCGAGCGTGCGTTAACCATAAATTAAAAATGGCGAACGTCACCAACAGACACCACACATCAGATGTGTGGAAGTATTTCATCAAGGATGACAAAAATATCGTAATTTGTAAGGGGCCGTTCTCTGTAAGGGGCCGTTCACATATTGCGTCTAAAAACGTGTGCAAAGCGCGCTGTCTCCTTCTTTCCACAAGTGCGTGCGCTCCCATGGCGTCTTTTGTTGCTACGCAACCATGAACTGCGCTCTCCATGATGACGAAGATGTATCAGCAAAGGATTAATTGATTTATAGCCCTTGCATAAGCTTTACTACTAGATATACTTATGGAGATGAGAAATAAAAAGCCGCCCACCTGTACAGCTATGATCAGCTGTTCGGCCGAGCTTTCCATGTTGTTACGGAAAGGCCGAAGGTGATCGGCTGGTCTTTGTCACATGACCTGCGGTGCGCTTGCGGCATTCTAAAAAGTTGAAATGTTTTCATTTTGCCGATGCATCGGTGCATGTGGAAAAACTAGCGCACCGCACCGCATGCGCGTCGCTTCCATTAAGCGCCCTTGCCGCGAGCCTACATTTGAAATAACGAACTTGAGCGCGCAAAAGACGCGATATGTAAACAGCCCCTAAAAGCGGACACTGCGTCTGAAATGAAAGGCAAGAACGGCTATTTATTTGGTTTTACTCTTGTTACATGAAAATTAAAATATGTAATGTCCTAATTATGTTTTGAGAGTTTACTTGTGTAATTGTTTCATTAGGCTATGAATTAATAATAAATATTTATTGATAAGAACTATTTCATGTCTTTTCATACAGTAGCATGACCCACGAGTAGTCCAGTAACTCGAGTCCAGTAATTGTTTTGATAAGAAATCGACTAGCAGAAATCAGTAGTCGTGCAACCCCTACTTAGTTCATACTGTATATGAATGATACATTTTATGGCCTTTTCTTTGATTGGTCAGTGGTTTTTTTAACTGAATTAAATACATTTATTTATGTAAAGGTGTTAACTGTAATCTTACACTGCAAAATGATAATTTACAAAGGATTAAATAAATCACAATTATTTAATGAATAAGCACACAAAATGTATGACAGAGCCCTAAAACAGACAATTAATCGGTATAATTGTCAAAGCCCTAAAACTGGCAATTAATTTGCATAACCGCAATTTATTTAGACAATTAATCGTCAGCCAAATTTCATAATCGTGACAGACCTACTCCCATCTTGTACAAGTCTGGTCAAAAAAAAACTTTTTCTGCTCTAGAACGATCTGTTGATGTGCTGTGTTTTAAAGCACATAAAAATACAGAGACCACTGATATGTCAATAGGTCATGAACTCTTAAATGTGTTTGGTCTTGCATGAATAGATTTGCTAGTACAGAGACTTGCTACTACCAATACATCCACAGACATGCTGCTGTGAACAGGTAAGACATACTTACTAGTGCACAAATAGCAGGTGGAGTTAGGGAAGATGGAATGTTTGCAAGACTTGCTTACCGCAAATACTGAACCAAACTAATTAAATTTGTTCCTGCCGATGCAACAGAGACCATCAGGTTGTGCCATGCAGTGAATGATGAGATAGGTCCTTAATGTAATCAGCTAGCTATCAGCCAGAGTGCGCCATCTAGAGTTTAATGACTGAAGACATTATTGTAGACGATACATATCGCATACCAGCTAGATGTATGTGACATCATATAGTATGTCTCATATTCTTTTGCTGATCTTCATGTTCTTGCAAACTTTGAGACTGAGCGGACACTACAGACACTGAACTTACCCTCACAGGATATACACCAAGCTGCTTTACAGCTGTTTAGACAGATAGACAGAGCAGCTGGTTAACTATGGAAAAATTGACTGCTGGGTCAATAGTCAGAACTCCTTGGACACACACACACTCTCTCTCTCTGAATCATCCATTTGTACAACAGCCTGTACGTAAAATTTGACGTAAAATCTAAGCATGTATATAGGGGGTTTCTGACTGGTAAAACGTTGCCTGCTCTACAAACCAGGCAACATGCTTATTGACAAATTTATTGCACACGCATGTACTAGGGCTGGGTAAAAAATATCGATTTCTCGATTTTAATCGATTCTCATTTTTACGAACCGATATCGATTCTTAAATCCCAAGAATTGATTAGTCATCCTGTTTCATTTGATGAACGAATGGAACATTGTAGCGCGCATCCCATCCAATAAACGCAATAATCTTTGTGCTTTGTTACTATTGATATGAAACAAAGTCTCGGATTTCAAATTACGTCCATTTTCTTACGAAATTCAAAAACATAAATACCGTTTTGGCGCTCTGGCGCGAGATCGCTCTGGCAGCTCAAGAGAATCAGCAGCGCCGAGCACACAAGTTCTTCTCTTCCGCCTTAATATTACCAGTTACAGCGTGAAATAAACAAGAATGAGCATCTGAACGTGTGTTAAAAGATAGAGTACAACTTATCGAAATTCTTATTGTTACATGGAATTGCTCAATCAGTGTTTCAACCGTGGAAAGACGTCAGTGAAACAGCTTGTAAATGTCATGAAATGTCACATTTACCTCAGAAAAACCATATCCAGTGACCGGCATGAACTCGTTAGTCAGCTAGAAAAATTGACTCTAGAGGACAATTTTGCTAAATATATGCACCATATTACATATTAATTATACATTTTTTTATGTTCTTCAATATTTAATGCATGTTTGAATAAATCTGGCAAGTTTTTATGACAGCCACCATTTAAATGTTTATATTTCATATAACTTTATTATTAGAAAAATAAATAAAAGTGTAATTTAAGTGTTTGTATACAAATCAGTAAATCTTTACCTTCAATATTAGGCTATAGTAGGCTAATGAAACAATTTTAATGATACAACTGACTCCCATAGTTTACAGCATTGGTTAAGAGATTTGTTTTCCTTGAGAAAGTTTACCATGTATTGTACCTGATATCCAAAATAATCAATATTGAATCGAATCGAATTGCAAGCTTGTGAATCGAAATCGAATTGTGAAATTTGTGTCAATACCCAGCCCTAGCATGTACACACACTTGCACTCTTATTCAGCACTGAGAAACACACTAAAACATTTCACAAACAGCCTTGTGTGTGCTTGTGTTTATTAGTGACATTCATGTACAACACCTGTCAGATTATACAACGACACTCAAACAGCCTTTAGAAAAAACATCAGTTGTCTGCCAGTGTGAAGTTCCTCTGATACATGCATGTAAGTGTGTGTTGTGTGATGGAGTCTAAAATACCTACTCTTTCCATCTGCAGCCGACCCTTCCTGTGTTTACTGCACTCCTAGGATCTTCGCTTTCATCAAACCCACACCACGTGACCCAGGCCTGATTAGAGCTCCATGGCTTAATGTTTTTAGGTGAGACACATGTAGGTAGTTAACACAGTAATGGTCATCTCAAAGCAAGCGAAGCAAAGTGTGCTTAAACCTACCCTAAACCTACCCATGCGTATCATATGCACGTAAAAACTAATTTTCGCATATAAATTGCACAATAAACACACAGCGTGTTATAGAGACGCATTTTCATGAGATCAGGCTGGTACACATGTTTGTTTGTTTTTTTAACATTGGCAAAGCCCAGATAATATTATTAGATTAAGACGTATACAATGTCATTGAAATTCATACACACACAGCTGTCTATAAATCAGATGAAATCTCCTCTAAAGCTACATACAAAATACACACTGGTAGACTGAGAAAAAACAAACAAACCAATACATGAAATCACACACTTTAGCATGTACAATTACTATATTTTGTGCCAACTGTGATGAAATAAGCTGCCACCTCAAGTCCAAAGTAAACATTTGATTAAACGCTTTGCATCTCTGGGTTCTAGCTGTGTCATGTTTAGTTGTAGTAAAGCTTTTGACCCGTGAAAGCAGCAGCAGAAATTACAGTGAGCTCTTTGTCATTCTGCCTGTTATCAACCTGAGCCATCTGCATGCTCAACTTCCTCCTGCAAATGACAACGCACACACACGCGCTCTGGCAGTCACTATCATACTTTCAGCATAAAGGTGGAGTATTTGAAGCATTGAAGCAGCTGAAATTTGCAATAGCAAACCTTTAGTCAAAAAACACCACTTCCACATTGATCTTGCAGGAAATTAACTTTTTTTTGTAGATAGACGAATGATGACAGTCATTGTTACCAGTCTGATCAAACATTAACTCACAGCGGTGGGTCAGCACTTTTTTTTCTTTTTTTTTCCAGAGGTGATGATTTCCTGATGCGAGTCTTTACCGTGAGAGGTGGAGTTGCAGTGTAATGTAAATCTGAGAGGTAAACCCATGAGGGATAGATATTGCCCCTGGTCACTCATTCTCTGAGTTCATATGCCACTCTGTTTCTATATGGCACATTTGACTTTGCACTCAGCATGTTCCAGTGGCCTGAATGTGCAGCCGAATATAGATGCAATCAATTAAAACACAGACACATATCTGCTCTAAGAGAGAAAGAGACATTAAGGGTGGAAAAAAGGTCAAAATACATGAG
Organism: Gila orcuttii; assembly: GCA_026230005.1. Lineage (NCBI taxonomy): Eukaryota > Metazoa > Chordata > Actinopteri > Cypriniformes > Leuciscidae > Gila > Gila orcuttii. The sequence continues at coordinate 25,096,504 of JAPDVR010000023.1, forward strand.
AGGAATAGATTCAGAAACAAAGTGAGATGTATGAAGAGTTGAAAAGATTACCACAGATGTTCGTGTTTGGTCTGTACTAGTGGTAATATATCTCCTGTTCCAGTGTTTATTGTCAGATTTCAAAGTCTATACCCATTTTCTACTATTTTTCTTTTCAGTGGTTAACCAACAGGTTTTATTTGTTTGTTTTTTCTGCAGCTAATACCAAAATCTAGGAAATAGTGTAGCCAATGATAGAAATGAATGCAGAAGTATTAATAGGATATAATATAAATAAAAGGTCACATCCATATGCCCCAGTGGCAAGCTTTTTTCTGAATTGTTTTCTGTGAAACACAAAAGCTTTTCATTGAGAATTTTGTTTTTTATATTAAAATATTCTCTTTTGTGTATATTCTCCGACATATAGTCAGTTCCAGAAATACAATTAATTTTCTCTACAATAAACTGTAATACACTGTAAAATTCATTTTAAGTTTTTAATAAAACAAAGGTTATTGGAGTGTGTTGGAGTATCTGTTACTTGATGTTTCTTTAATTATTTACGGCTCTGAGGAATACTTGATTCTGATTGGTCAATCGTGCCATCCAGCGTGATGTTATTCCTCTAACAACCCCTGAAAACAGATAACACTGGCTCATCCGGGTAACTGAAGTCAGCAGCGCTATACACTTGCTAGGAAAGTTTTTTTTTTTCTTCATGGAAGTTTTGCGTTTGGTGAGCTGAAAATATTATGTGTACAGTTATTTAATTATGCCATTCAGTATCGTGGACTGGCTCTCTCGTTTCATACAACCAATGCTGCTGCCATTTTGGGACTAATGTTTTGTACACTGTTGGATTGAAAGATACAAACAGGTATGATTTTAAAACAGTTTTATGGCAAATCAATATATCTTATCACCACAATTTATGGCGAAATGCTCTGTAATAAGTGCTATGACTGTACCGTATCCCTTAAAGGGGTGGTAAAACACAATTTCACTTTTCTAACTTTAGCTAGTGTGTAATATTGCTGTTTGAGCATAAACAACATCTGCAAAGTTACAACGGTCAAAGTTCAAAGCAAAGGGAGATATTTGCTTTTAAAGAAATCAATTTTTAAGGACTACAGCAAACGGCCGGTAGGGACTACATGACATTCCTCCAGGGTTGCTGACATCACTAACCCCAATATTTACATAAACCCCTCTGAGAATACTAAATAAGGGGGACGAGGCCATTTTATATTGCTTTGGAGAAGAATTGTTGTGGTATAGTAGGCTGGAGTATCGTTACCGCAATGCCGTCGAAACGCTGTTATTTTCATCCGGATTGCAGCTTTAAGAACAGAAGCTGTTGTTTACGGGCCACAACCTGTAAGTATGATTTATTTTTCATCGATGTGTTTTCCTGTAATAGTTCGTATTGTTAATTGTACGTTAGCAAGGAGAAAGTAAACAAATGACAACGCTGTTTGGCTCTGCAAACCAGTTTGTTAAATGCTCATTCAAACTTAACGTTATCCGACAAACACCTAACGTTACAAACTTTTTTTTAATCTCAGCAGCGAACTTGTAATTAGTGTAAATTATTCTTTGATTAGAGCTTTTATGTGTTGTTTATCTATATGCTTGTTTATCTACAGGCATGCTAAACATGGTTCTGTGTTTGATTTGGCTACTGTAGTAAAGCCAATGTTTAGTGTTCGTTTTGGGTTAATAGTTCTGGCGACAGATATTTGGCTACAATCGTTCTAAAAATACAAAAGTAACGGTGCCATACAGTCAGTAACGATCACTATAGATCCGCAGATGTTTTCCACTTCAGTAGGCCTTTTTGCACAGTTACTACATGTACACCTAATAAAATAATATATATTTTTAATAAAAAATGTTCTTGAATACACTTTTGTGAATAGACAAACACTTGTTACTGTTATAAATTAAACATCAACTATAATAATTAGTACAATTAAATAACAGCGTATCTAAAAAGTAATGATACAACAACAACAACAAAAAACAAACCTTTCTAAATTGTTGTTTAACAGCCGTTCTTGAACAGGTTTATCAGGATTGAACAGGATTATCTTCACTAACATTCTCTGGGTCCGATTGGTTTTATTGACGCCATGGTTTATAATACACCAAAGCACAAACTACCGGTAAAGGTAAGGGGAGTGACGTTTCCGAAAAACGTGCACTAGGCAGTTAGCGAATCACAACACACTGAGCCCATTGCGTATTTTTGAGGGACTGGCTTCATAGAACCCGGAAACCATCAGACCGTTTTTACAAGGAGGGACAGAGCAGTGTAGAATAAAGGTAAAATATATGAAAAATGATGCAAGTTTTTAACCCTCTGGGGTCGAGGAACGCACCGGCGCGTTTTGCTCGATTTTTTTCACATAGCAGCAAAATAGACTTAAAATACTCTGTCATTTTGGTCATACAGACTTAAGAAATATAAATAAATAAACTGTTGAATTTGTACTTTTTTATGTGTCTACTTACAATCGAAATAAAACGTGCTTTTGTAAAATAAAGAAAATAAACAGGGTGTGCTTTCTGCCTCTCTGTCTCCGTTAACTTTTTTTCTGGAGCACGTCTCTAAACTTAAACAAAGCTCAGCGAATACTATTCACCCAAGCATGAGCAATATATCTTTATAATCATTTAAGTTTGTACTTTTAAAATATCTAATTCAAACTAAAATAAATATTCTCTGTTTATGTAATCTATAAAAAAAAGAGAGAGGTGTCAGCCGATCTCATTATCATTCTCTCAGCTCATTATTCTGCTAATGTGACACGCCCACGGAGAGCGCGAGGTATTCAAACGCAAATGATCTGAAGCAACACATGCAAACGTGTCAACGCCCCTCATAAACGCGATAACACAACAAATGTAATCATCAGATTAATGTACTATTTTGTCTTGCGAGGCTGTGTGAGGAAAAATCCTGGGACATTTACCTCAGAACATGTGCTGGTTTATTTTCATTTCGAGGAGCAACGGATCCATCTGAGAAGTACGTTTTTTTTTTTTAATTATTGTTCCAATCGCGATATACTAGTGTGTATGTAAACCGCAAAAAGACTGTTTAAATATGAATCGCGTCTGTGTGTGAATAAATGAACTGAACAGTTTTTACCAAACCCTATTTATACTGAGATGAGTGAAAATCGACTGAAATATGTTGAAATAACGTTAAAATGTCTTTGTATTAGCAACGTATTAAACTGCAAATTAATATTTATATGCCCTAATATAGGCTATCATAAAAACAACAAACAATATGCCTATGTTACAGCCGAAATATGAAAGACAACATTTCGTTGACTAGTTTTGGATAGATTATAAACTGTTTACTGTAAACTAGACTACTGCCACATTGAATAAGCTTTTGTTCACCAATTTCTGCTCAAATGTTAAATATATTAAGCTATGTTTGTTTTGTCAAAAATAAAGTCATTAACTAGGATGCTATTTTAGTGTGTGTTCCAATGTAGGCTTTATTCAAACTAATGAATCCTTAACTTTGAAATACGTATGATAAAATGTATACTTCAGTTTTTACAAAGAAATATTACACTTGAAATATTGTTATTTTAATTGTTGCTGTAATTGTAACCTGTTTAATAAAATAGAAGGTAGATGTAAACAAAATCTTAAAAGGTCAATATAAGCCTTCTCTTCAAATTATTTGTATTGTGTTTTATTAGTGACAAATTTGGGGAGAGGATACATATCCAAAACCTTCTGAAAATACAGTATGAGAATTAACTACACATTTACTAGAAATGTTCACCTTGGATATTATACAATTTGCAAGCAAAAATAAGTGGAAAAATACTATTTTTTCTAGATGTTTCCAACTGTGAACCAATTTTGTAGTATATATATATTTATTTTCTTGTGTCCTTGTATTCTTTCTTGTGGCTCAGTGACACACCTGTGAAAAGCTCATTATGCAGGCTCATTAAGCAGGTCTTTTGTCTTCTCAGGTGTGAATCAGACCATTATACATGAGTCACGCCCATTTCGCATATTGCCTTTCCAAACAAAGTGTTTTACTAAATTTAAATCAATGTATTGTTTTATGTGAATGATTTGGCAGGAGGATTTTCAGATCATTTTGAAGCAAAAATCCTAGGCGACAACATCCATTAGTCATAAGTCTTGTGGACACATATTTAGTATGTGTTTTGTGGCCTTATTTCAGAGACTTTAAGTTTTAGTTTTTTCAATAACCATGCATAAACAATATTCTCTCAAAAATACAAACATGTACATACATCTTGCTCACATATTATGGTAGCCCTGTTTGTGCTAAATAGAGTGTAATGACACCTTTGCCATTAATATGTTTATAAGCAACTGAAAAAAGCACAAATGTCAGAGCATGTCAGAACACCTCCAGGTCCCAGAAAACACCTTAGACCCCAGAGGGTTAAAAACAAAGCATGAACACATGTTACAGTGCACCGCACAAACACAATCAAGTCTTCAAAAAATGTGTTTTACCACCCCTTTAAATGTCCGTCTAGTTTGAACTTGCCACGCAAGCAACTGCTCTCTCAGCGGGGGCTTTGCATTCACAGACCTAGTAAATTATTTAGACTCCGATCAATACTTTGTGTCTAATTATTTACTTATGTGGCAAGCAGCCGTGTAACAAGCGGGATAATGTACATAATGTACATCCAAGCAGTTATCTCAGAATAAACCCCTTTAGGCTGATGCAAGACCTGATCACCCTGTCTGTGTTTATTCTGAGATAACAACCGACTGGATGTACACTATCCCTTACTTAAATACATCTGTAAATTTGAATGGAAATGTCAAAGTAATTACTTTGTCAATTTTGTCAATTGATTTAATAAGTAAAATTGTCACCACACAGATTTGTAATAGCCGTGCATTAGTGCTGCACGATTAATCATATCCCAATCGTGATGTCAAGCCTATGCGATTATATGACGCAAAATGCTGCGATTTTATATGAAATAAACAAATTAGGGCTGTTAGCGCCGACTGTGAGACACAGAAAGAAAGACGCGCGCCAGTATCATGCGCATGCACAGACCGCGCGCCAGAAAATAGTTCTCTTTCGCGCTTGAACGAACAATAACACACACAATTATGCCAAAATGTCGTTTTGTCGAGTATCTTCATAACATAAGAGCAGTTTTATGATGGACGTAAAGAGTTGTGAGAGAATGAGGTGATGGGAGACCCGCACTGAGACCCGCAGTGACGGATTAATTGACAGCTAGCTGTCAGACTAGCTAAAATGGAGAGCGATTGGAGTGACGCAAGTAGCTTTGCAACAGAGTGGTCATTTGAAGTCTAGGACTTTTCTCCCCCACCTTCACCTGAAGTGGAGGATGTTGAATTGTCTGTGTGGACACAGGGCCAGAGCCATATCAATTCGAGCCGCTGGCTCAAACTGCGGTCTTAACTCCCGCATTTTATATTCAGTAATTTTGAGGTAATTCTTTCCAGGATTATTATTACATTCAGTATATTTTGCTGCTATGTGAAAAAACGCGCGTTTGTCGACACCAGAGGGTTAACTGTAATCTAAGGAACATAAATTGTGATTAAAAATTAGGGATGTCCCGATACCATTTTTTCTGAACCGATACCAAAAATTCTGAGTATCGACCGATACCAGCGCAGTTTTTTTTTAAATCAAGTAGAATTTCTATAACTCTGTGTGTTGAACTGATAATCACTCTTTTGTGTGTTAAACACAATCTACTTAATACAGACAACTTCATTATAAAGAAAAACAACAAATCAAAAAAAATATGATCATAACCTATGACAAAAATTATATTATAAACTAGATTAGTGGATAACTCAGCAGTAAAATTTAGTCTAGAAAAATCACAAGTGCACAATAATTGTATAAAATCTGAACATTTAGTGAAAAAATACATTATTTAGTGGGGAACAAATAAGAGACAATAAGTGTAGCACTAAATCTGGTAAAACGTTACACTTTGCTCTTTGTATTGTTGTAAAATACATTCATGAAAAACAAGATAACAAAAATCAAAAAGATCAATTATTTTATATATAGTCTACTATAAAATTAAGACATATTTTAAATGTATAGCACAGCTGTTTAATGAGGCAGCAACATATGATAGATAGGACAGAACAAAAAAGGCTATTAATAATCTTCGCAGAATGATGCGCTTGAAGCAACACAGAGTCTCAGCGCGCAGCGCGTCGAGTCCGCATTGAAAAGTTCAAAGCACAAAGGAAAGACATAATGATGCATAGTGTATTATACAGTATCTATCTATGCAATAGTTTATTGAGCCTTTCCTTTTAACAGTTTTAAATTTCAGTTACTGTGCGCGTGAAGAACAATTATAGTGCTCTCCAGTGTTGTGATCTAACAGACACACGGTAGAAACGTTAAGGTACTGGTACAGCAATACAGTCCAGCAAGATAGTCATTTTATGCGAAACCATAGGGCTTTATCTACAGATCAAGTATAATAATATTAACATTAAATCATCTTGGAGAGAGTTTCATCGCTGAAAAAAAGTCAAAGAACTCGTGAAAGAACTTGAATCAAAGAACAGCATTTATGAAGCTCCATTCTTACAGATCATTAACTAAAAAAAGTTGTTTTAGTGTTTAGTTACCCTTTAAAATGGGGAGGGAGGAGGGGGGGGTCATTTTTATCCAAATATCAATGGTTTATTGATCATAATAGGTGTTATCAGTTGTTGTTGCTAGTTTGAGTTGAGAAATACACATTTCAGAATTATCACTAATATGTGTGTGCATTTTGCTAGAACCAAGCAAGTTGACTCATGAAACCATTTGTTTATTAAATCGCAATCGCAATATTGACCTCAATAATTGCAATATGATATTTTCCCCAAATCGTGCAGCCCTACCATGCATGCACTCTTCTGACATTGGTCTCTGAGCGCCAATTCTAATGACAGGCTTGTTCAACTGAAGTTCCCTTTCAAGGGAACTCGAGCTGCGTTCAGACGCAGTGGGAACGCCCTGCGTGATTGCGTCGTGAAGCATGTGTATAATCAATCCAATGGAAAGACGAGACGTCATAGACCAGGAAGCGATAAAGCACCCCTGAAAACAGACCGCGTCAGCTTCTGTGCCTTCAGCAAGCGCTCTGTGTGATCTGTCTCTGTCTATTTATTGTTGTTTGTCCACAAGCCTATATATATTATATTAGACAGGAGTATAATAGCAAACAGCTTTGGATTGTGTGTTCGTCCCTGCCCTCGCTTCATTACGACACACGCGATTCATGTGTTGTTTGTTTGGGAGTAAGGCATGCACGGTCAGCTCTAGTAAACTGGGGCTGACAGTGTTCATTCATAAATTCCCGACGTGTAACATATGCACTATCGAGAGTTTTAGCTCTGCTCTTGTTGGCTTTCTTCTCGAGGGAAGAAAGTCGATAAAGACGGGTCTGCAATTAAGATTCTGTGACTCGATCTCGGATCTCGCGTGTGCCGAGGCAGCGCATAGATTACGGGGCTGCATAAGAGTCGTGGCTCGGATCTCGCGTTTGCTGAGGCAGCGCGTAGATTACGGGTTTGCAATAAGAATCTTTTGGCTCAGATCTCGCGTTTGCCGAGGCAACGCATAGATTATGGGTCTGCATCTCTACAATACGAATATATGGCTCAGATCGCGCGCTTGCCGATGCAGCGCGTAGATTATGGGTCTGCATATCTGCAATAAAGTGGCTCTTCTCACGTTTGCCGAGGCAACGTGTAGATAATGACTGCAATGTATAATATGCGAAGGGAACTGAGCAGACGGGATTTTCCCTTTCTCTCGTTCTCTTACGATTTTATGCGAATTAACTTGTATTCTTTTTTTTTTTTTGAGATTATAATATGAGGTCTGTATTAATACACTATATTCAGCCTTTCAACTAGACCGTTTCTACTTGTCTGGTTATTTGGCTGCATTTAATTTTTGAGAAAATTAAATATATACTCATCTAATCTTTGAGGAGTTAAATGTCTGTATTAATATACTAATCAGCTTTTTCATCCAGACTGCTTAATTGTCCGGTTAATATTTGGCTGCATTTAATTTTTGAGAAAATTAAATATGTACTCATTTTATCCTTGGAGTTAGTTGTCTGTACTAATATACTACTCAGCCTTTCATCCAGACCGTGTTACTTGTCTGGTTGATATTTGGCTGTATTTAATTGAGAAAATTAAATATGTAGCTACTCATCTGATCTTTGAGGAGTCCTTTAATTCTGAGGAAATAAATGGTAAAATAAGACTGAGTGTCGCTGCTCGGGCTCCCCCTCAATCTGGGGATCCTGGGTGGCGGTCGCAGTCCAAGCCTGCTAGGGGAAGACAAGATCTGAGGACTGTCATCACCAAGAGAGCTTGGACTAAGAAGAAGTCCTGACACCCAGTCCGTCAGACTTCTCAGGGTGGTACCCTCCAGGGAGGGACGCCTTGGCGCCCTCTGGGGGGCGATTCTCCGAGGAGAGTCGCAGCACTGCCACCTCGGTTGTTCCCTGCCGGTTCACCGTTTCACCGTTTCAGGGCACCGAAATGATTGTTCAACCAAATCCAGAGGCCAGTCTCTAGAGACTGGTTCCCTTAGCAGAATTTCTGGCAGCGTGGAAACTTCTACCAAATATTTCTCAATGGGTCCTGCATTTAATAGAAAAGGGTTACAGAATTCAGTTCGGTTCTCGTCCGCCCAGATTTCAAGGGGTCCTTCCCACAGTGGTGGACTCCCAGCAGGCTCTGGTTATGGAGCAGGAAGTACTGACACTTCTGCAAAAAGGGTTTATAGAAAGGGTTTCTCCTCCCAACAGAGAGTCAGGGTTTTACAGCCGTTACTTCATTGTCCCAAAGAAGGATGGAGGACTGCGTCCTATTCTAGATCTGCGCTATGTAAACAGCAGAGTTCAGAAACTCAAATTCAGAATGCTTACACTCAAACAGATTGCATCACAGATTCAGTCCGAGGACTGGTTTGTCACAATAGACTTGAAGGACGCGTACTTCCATGTATCCATCCACCCTCATTACAGGAAGTTCCTGAGGTTCGCTTTCGGGGGCGAAGCATACCAGTATTGGGTTCTTCCCTTCGGCCTAGGTTTATCACCCTGCACCTTTACAAAATGCGTGGATGCAGCTCTGGCTCCTCAGACTCCAGGGCATTCACGTATTAAATTATATCGACGATTGGTTGATTTTAGCTCAGTCCGAGCTCTTGGCAGTTCGACATCGAGATGTAGTTCTGTCCCACATAAAGAGGTTGGGGTTGCGGCTCAACACCAAAAAGAGTGTACTCCTCCCAGCACAGAGGACCACTTTTCTAGGTGTAATATGGGATTCGACAACAATGCAAGCACGTCTGTCTCCTGCACGTATTTCTGTGATTCTCACAGCTGTAAAGAATGTAAAACTAGGCCAGTCACTCACTGTGAAACAGTTTCAGAGGCTGTTGGGGCTCATGAAAGCTGCGTCCAACATAGTTACTTTTGGCCTTCTGTAAATGAGACCCCTGCAGTGGTGGCTCAGGACCAAGGGGTTTTCTCCGAGGGGAAATCCATTTTGCTTTGGTCATGTGGAAGAAATCGGCAATGCCTACGTGCCTTGGTCATGTGGAAGAAACCTTGGTTCCTCGCCCAGTGCCCAGTGCCCAGTGCTGGGGGCTTCTTGTCGACGCGTCACGCTATCGACGGATGCTTCCCTCACGGGATGGGGGGCGGTCATGAGTGGCCGTTCGGCGAAAGGTCTTTGGCAGGACCATCAATGTTCCTGGCACATAAATCGTCTGGAAATGATGGCCGTATTTCGAGCTCTCAAATATTTCCTGCCAGACTGAGAGGCCACCATGTGCTTGTCCGCTCGGACAACACATCGGTGGTCTCCTATATCAGCCATCAGGGGGTCCTGAGGTCACGTCACCTAAGCAAGCAGGCCCATCAGATCCTCCTATGGGCCCAAGGGAAATAGCTGTCACTCAGGGCAGTATATATTCCAGGGCATCTGAACTTGGGAGTTGATATCCTGTCAGGGGCTGAGGCCCGGGGAGTGGAGACTTCACCCCGAGGTGGTGGAGCTCCTTTGGGAGAAATTTGGTCAAGCTCAAGTCGACCTTTTCGCATCATCAGATACAACCCATTGTCCCATGTGGTTCTCCCTTACGCACCCAGCTCCTCTCGGACTGGATGCGATGGCGCAGGTGTGGCCGAGGCTGAACCTGTACGCATTCCCCCCGATATCCATGCTTCCGGGTGTTCTGTAGAGGGTTCGCCGGGAAGGGGCCCGTCTATTATGAGTAGCCCCTTACTGGCCGGCCCGAGTATGGTTCTCGGACCTAGTGTCCCTTCTCCTCTGGAGACTCCGGTCAGGAGGGACCTGTTGTCCCGAGCAAGGAGCACAATATTTCACCCTCATCCGGAGTTGTGGAAACTGTGGGCCTGGCCTCTGAGGAGGCCCGGCTCATAGAATCCGGTCTCTCGACTGAGGTCGTTGAGACCATTCTCCAATCCAGAGCGCCTTCCACGAGAAAACTATATGCATTGAAATGGAAATTATTCTCCACCTGGTGTGGTGGACATCACTTAGATCCTGTTAACTGCCCTGTTGGTACAGTTCTTGATTTCATGCAAGACCGTTTCTCTGCAGGATTATCTACTTCTACTTTAAAGGTATATGTGGTGGCTATATCGGCCTACCACACCCCTCTGAGGGGTACTTCTCTTGGGAGAGATCCTCTTATTATTCGTTTCCTCCGTGGTACATTGAGGTTGAGACCTGCACTGCACTCTGAGCACCGGCTTGGGATTTGGCCATTGTACTTGAGGGTCTGGCCTTGGCTCCCTTCGAGCCTATTGAAGAGGTTTCAGAAAAGTTCCTCACTATAAAAACTTTATTTCTTCTTGCTATTTCTTCTATCAAGAGAATTGGAGATTTGCAAGCCCTGTCGGTTGCTCCTTCATGCTTGGAATTTGCACCTGGTATGGTGAAGGCATTTCTTTACCCTAGGCTGGGTTACATCCCTAAGATCCCTGCTAATGTTGCGGGCCCAATAGTGTTACAGGCCTTTTATCCTCCACCTTTTAATACCCCAGATCAGGAAAAACTTCTGTTATGTCCCGTTTGGGCATTGGATGCTGCCCTGTGGCGTAAATCTTAGCAGTTATTTGTCTGCTTCGGGTCACCTAAGAAAGGTTGCCCTCCATCTAAACAGGTAATGAACAAGTGGGTAGTTGAGGCTATCTCACTTGCTTATGAATTCTACAAGGAGTATGGCTGCCCCTAAGGCTTTAATTTCGGGTGTTTCCCTTCAGGATATTTGTAATGCGGCAGGCTGGCCCTCACCACATACATTTGTCAGATTTTATGACGTAGACCTCTCCACTCCTGGGGCTAGGTTGCTTGCTTCTAAGTGTGCGCAAGGACTTCACACAGAACGGGCATTTGTCATTATGGCGTAGTGGGTATGGGGTTCCCAACGTCTCAACGCAGCTCGAGTTCCCTTGAAAGGGAACGTCTCCGGTTACGTATGTAACCCTGGTTCCCGAGAGGGAACGAGACGCTGCGTTCTCCTGCAATACTACCTGCATGCCCTGATCGATTTGCTTCAGGCTTTCCAGAAGCTGACGCGGTCTGTTTTCAGGGGTGCTTTATAGCTTCCTGGTCTATGACGTCATCTATGACGTCTCGTCTTTCCATTGGACTGATAATACACGTGCTTCACGACGCAATCACGCAGGGCGTTCCCACCGCGTCTCAACGCAGCATCTCGTTCCCTCTCAGGGATCCAGGGTTACATGCGTAACCTGAGACGTTTCTCCTCCGCTAATTAAGAAATTTCACTTAAGGAAGGACAGTAAGTGGTACAATATTAAAATATTAAGTCATTTAATAATGTTTGCAGGCTTATTTCTATTTCTGAAATTGGGAAACTCCAAAACCCATTTAAGGGTAAAAATTTAATTGATGTTCAACAAATAAAAAGCAGATATAATATGGATGAACAAATGATAAAGCTCGGGTTGCTGAATAATCGATCCCTTACTTCAAAAGCACTTATTGTTAATGATATGATTACAGATTATAACCTAGATGTGCTGTGTTTGACAGAAACCTGATTAAAACCAGACGATTACATAACTTCCAATGAGTCCACCCCGCAAAATTACTGTTATAAACATGAGCCTCGTCTGAAGGGCAAAGGGGGAGGTGTTGCTGTAATTTATAGTAATATCTTCAGAATTACTGAGAAGTCTAGTTTTAAATATAAATAAATATATTGGTGCTTAATGTAACACTATCTAGTATAATGATAAATCACATTTGAGATTTGTGCTGGCTACTGTATACAGGCCACCAGGGTACCACACAGACTTTGATAAAAAATCAGCAAATTCTTTGATAGAGTTAGTACTGGCTGCAGATAAAGTCCTAATTGTTAGTGATTTTAATATACATGTAGATGATGAAAAATATTAATTGGGATTGGCATTTAAAGACATTCTGAACTCTATTAGAGTTAGACAACACGTGTCAGGACCTACTCATTGTCGTAATCATACTCTAGATCTAATATTATCATATGGAATCAATGTTGATGTCGTTGAACTTCTACAGGGATGACATCTCAGATCATTATCTGGTCTCTTGTATACTTTATTTACCCAAGGCTGCAAAGTCGACTCCGTGCTACAAATATGTTAGACCCATCACTTCTGCTACTAAAGATTGCTTTATTAATAATATTCCTGATCAGTTTCATCTCCTCAGCATCCCAGGTAGCTTAGAACTCGATATTGCAACAAACTTTTGACTCTCTCTTTTCCAGCACTTTAGACTGGTTGCTCCTTTGTGCTTAAAGAAGATTAAAGAAAATAGTCCAACGCCGTGGTATAACAAGCACACTCGGGCCCTTAAGAGAGCAGCCAGAAAAATGCACCGCAACTTAGAGCTGGGCGATTTTTTTCCCTAAAAAAATCTGCGATTTTTAAAAATAAAAAACTCAATTTACAATTCGATTTTCCCCCCCTTCCATTTAAAACAAAATAACTGCGAACTGTAAATATATTTTAAAACTATATATTTATTGTATTTAAAGTGCATCAACATAAACAAAATTGCCAAGGCAAACCCTTTCTCTAACTGAAAAGTCAATGTGCAGTGTGCAACAAAGATTGTTAAACATCCAAATTATTTATACTGTATTTGGATTGAGCTAATAAAACAACAAAAAATCCTGAGGTAACTCTTAGTTGAATTGAACATAATTACGGGGTAACTGCCTCCGTTATCGCTTTCCACCTTGCCCCGCTCTTTTCATACGGTACACTGTTTGAAAAGCTTTGTTGAAGAGTTGTTTGCTTCGCAAACGGGGTGCTAGCGCTAATGCCACTAGAGTGGCTTTCTTTTCGAAGAAGGCAACACTTCTCCCACTCAGCCGCATGTCTTCGCTTTAAATGCTGAAACAGATTTGTCGTACTGCTACCAGCAACAACAACAGCCTTAAGACATAGTTTGCATCGAGGTGTTGATGATTTGGCGAATGCAAAATGTATGTACACTATACTGAAGAGGGAGAGAAAAAAAAAATCTAAAAAATTGATTTTTTGAATATAGGAATCGATTTCACCTACTAACTCGATTTTTAAATCAAATCGATTTTTTTTCCCAGCCCTACCGCAACTGGAAGAAAACAAAACTACCGTGGCGTTGAGCTAAAGACGGACTTTCAGCGCTGGTCATACCGTATATCACTTATTCAGTGCTTTTAACCACATAATGTTTATTTTAGGTTTCAGACATTTAAATACATATAATTTATAGCAAAACAATACATTTATAGTTTGTAAAATACACAATGGTGTCTATGGAAGCAGCAATAACAATTCATTCAAATATATTTGCCGAGGTGTTTTATTCATATCAGATACACAGTGTAAGTAACTATAAAGTTTACTCTATTCTTCTCCCAGTTCACCAGGCACTTACTTTCATGTATGTCGGGAGAAACTGATGAATTCATTCACGTGCTGTAATAAATCCAACAGACAGGAATCTCTGAACTGAATCTCTAATCTCACGTTACAGATCAAAATAAGGTTTTTTAAACGACAAAACAAACTCACTTGCATGTATTTGAGAATCGGAATAGAAGATAGTTGATGACATGGTAAGCAAGTTTGTTAATATTTAGAAATAAAAGTGCGACATCTTGTCATGATACAGCGCTATTTTGGCTGTGGTGAATCACATGCCAAACATGACGCGATGCAGTCTCAACATAGTGATGTATGTCAGCCATCGCAAAAGATGATTGCATCGTCCATCGGCCAAATCCTATTATTTATCTAAAAGATGGAATTAGAAATAAAGGCCTGCCTCTAATAAAAGCCTGCTTCAAATAAAAGCCGGTTACCTTCTGCAGTTCAGGTAAATAAAGGCCCCGGTCTTTATTTGAGGAATTACGGTAGTTTTTTCGCATTTCATGGAAAGAGCACAATTGTGTACAGAGAGGCCTTAAAAGCTGCTAGATCTGCTTATTTTTCAACCCTGTTAGAAGAAAATAAACAAAACCCTAGGTATTTATTTGAAACAGTGGCTAAATTAACGAAAAATAAAGCTTCAACCCCAGACGTTTCCAAGCAGCACAGCAGTAATAATTTTATGAACTTCTTTACTTACAAGATTGATAATATCAGGAAAAAAATTATAACTATGCAACAGTCTACTACAGTATCGCACCAGGCAGTGCATTGTAGTCTCCCTGAGGAAAAATTTGATTTATTAATTGCTATAGGAGAGATTTTTCTAAACTCGTTAAATCTAAATCGGCAACATGTATGTTAGACCCTATACAGACTAAGCTATTGAAAGAGATGCTTCCAGAGGTCATAGATCTTCTTAATATCATTAATTCACCATTGTCATTAGGATACGTACCAAAAACTTTTAAGCTGGCTATTAGACTTGTAGTCAAGACCGCCTAAACCGAGACCAAGACACTACCAAGACCAGAGGGTATCGAGACCAAGACCAAGACCGAGACCAAGTCGAGACCGGAGGGGGAAAAAAACAGACTAGTGTACAGTGTTGGGAAAGTTCACTTTCTACATGAACTAGTTTAAAGTTTAGTTCACAAATTTTAAAATGAACTAGTTCAGTTCAGTTCATACTTTAAAATTTTGAACTAGTTCATTCATAGTTCTTTTTTTTCCATATGTTGCTGCGAGCTATTATTTTTCAAAATGATTGCCACAACCCATATAGAACTACAGACAGCAATTATTTTATCGGCGGGCAAAGTTTGAAAAGAAATGTAAGATTTTTCCCATCCTCACCGACCTTGTCATAAAACTGTCATAAATACAACTCATAGGTGCAATTCAACGTTAAATAAAGTGTTGCTGAATAATATTGCAATTTCATGTTATTGCTTTACTTCATCAATTAGTTTATAATATATGAATATTTTATATTGAACTATTCTATATTCATAATAATTGAGTTACTCCCTTTAAATTTTGTAGGATATTATAGTAATTATTATATTTATTATTATTATTATAGTTATGTTTACATGTGTTCCCCGGTACATTTTTGCCATGTCTGCTTATTTTACTGCGTTTTTAAGGGGCTTGTTTTGCTCTTTTTGTGATATCTGGCAACCCGTCACCAGGAGCTTTAATCAAGAGAAGTTCAGAAGTGTCAAGTTCATCAAGTTCAGAAGTGACTAGAAGGAGCAGTATGAAAACCGAACAGCACTGTTAGTGTTGACTAAGTAGTTTAAATTATACACACCTTGTAACTGCGTCATTATTTTACCATAGCCCGGTGAACACTGACACACCGCGCTCCCTCTCAGTGCATGTGCACGCGCGCGTCTTTTGCATCAGTAAAATGCGATCGGTTCATTTGAGTGTCAAGTTGTAATCACGTATCGAATCAAAGGAAGATTTTATCAGCTGGTTCAGTTGCCAATGGAGTTAGAAATATATAACTCGCACTGCATATTTAGTAATTTTGCCTCAGATACAGGATCATACATTCGCTTTAACAAGCAGGTTGTTCATTACCACGTCAACCGCTTGCGTGTCATACTGAATGCGATTTTCGTGTTTAAAAAGTAACTATACATAAGAGATGGAAAGATGCAGATAACTATACATTATTTAAGGTTATTTCTTTTCGCTACAATATTGATATATGAACTGTTGTTGTCAAGTAAGCTTCATGCTTTCCCCGTTGCGAACGTGCACTCCTCTAAACTGTAGCCTACAGGTGATGCACTGCTAGTTGACTGCTGCTCATTTTTCCCCGAAAATATCACGTTAACAACAACCCTTTAGAAAACGTAATTCCTCTTGATCTGCTTTCTCCATGTTTCTTTGAAAAATCTCAGTGTCTAAGTCTCACACACGCTGCACGTGAGTTAACCACACCCACTTATTTACATATTATGCAGTATACATGGAATAAAAAAAATCTATTACGGTTGACATTTTCTACCGCGGTAACAATACCGTCATACCGCCCAGCCCTAATGCCAATGATACTCAGCAGTGTTAATTTCGTTAACGAAAACTATGACGAAAAATGTTCGTTGACTACCTTTTTGTCCCTGACTAAGACTAGACGATGAGAGACGACACCCACGTCATTAAACGACAACTGTGACTATATGAACACATGCAATATCGTTGATGAAAAAAGACGAGACTGAAATGTGTTTTAAAAAATAAAAACTTGACCAAAACCACTTGTTTTTGTCGAATAAAAGGAGACAACACATTGCAGAAGTGTTAGGAGCATTCATGCTTACGGTTGCCAGATTTCAATAATTTAATCCCCCAGTCAGAGTTTATCTGTAAATAAATAAAAAACACGTTTTCTACAGTCTTTTCAATAGTATCTGGCAACCATGCACACACGCTCTCTCTACACCAGACCTGCCAACCTTGAAGAAATTGAGTACAAAACCCCCCCTCCCAGGCTCCCAGCGAGCACCCGACTGCCCACCCACCTATGAGTAGGGCTGGGTACCGAGTTCGGTACTTTTTAGGTACTGACCGAATTGCCTCGATTCTACAGAGTATCGAAACATGTCTTGTTTTTCGGTACCAAACTTCGGTACCTAAGTGGTTAATCTCGTCAACGTCAGTGAAACAATAAGCATGCAGCATGATTGGCTGTGGCGGAAAAACAGTAGTTTACGCGGCTGCCCAGAGACGTGGCTCGTCGCACGTGAGGCTGTAGTGTGTGTGTGTGTGTGTTTGTGTGACGTCCCAACCCAGATAGATAGAAAATATGTGGAAATGATCACAGTGGTATCTCTTATAATATGTTGTTGAATATTGTGGTGTCCTTTAATAACTGTCACTTGCCCGTATACGGGCAACCTAAATTTACTTCACTTTATTACTATTAAATCCTAATCTAGTCATGACAAACTATATATCGTTGGAAAGGTCTAAGACTCCTAAATAGATATTTTAGCGTTGTTTTTTTCTTACAAATTACAAATGAACAGTAATATATGAATTTATGACAAGAGTGCGCCTCAAAAAATCGACGTCATTACAGGAGTTTCTGACCTTTGTCACAAAAAGTCGACGCACACACTTTTAATAATTGAAACTTTGGTTTTTAGTGCTAAAAGTTCATAATAAAACATAATCTAGTATTTGTCAATAAAAAAAGATAAAATTATATTTTAAAAAGTAAAGTAAGAAGTCCTCTAAAAAGTATAATATATATTATTTATAATATATATATTTTTTATTATTATTATATCACATATTTTAGTAGTTATCATAAATTAGGTATCATTTGAAAGCTTACGAGCTCAGAATTCATCCTGTGAAAACCGTTTTGAAATTGGACGTTGCGTTACCATAGAAATGGTATTTTTTTATTAGGCCCCTCCCCTTTTGGGCATCATCTTTCATAATTTATCATCAAAACCTTTTCTAATCTTGACAAAACACATATTGTCAGAAAGGTCTGAGTCTCAAGGTTCCATATTTAGTGACAGAAGTGATATTTGGATAGAAATTTATTAATTTGTTATGGCAGAATGCACACAATTAAATTCAATGGAATTCAATGGCACCCGGTGGCTATTTTTGGTATAACGCCTAAACAAAATCTCATGGGAACTTCAATTTTTGTGATATCAACTTTAAATTTGGAACACAACTTGGTTAGATTTATAGCTTTCATTTTATAGCAATTTTATAGTAAAAAATATTTTGTAAAATATTTATTTTATATTAAAAAAAATATATTAATAAAGTATATTTGATTTACTGTAAATTATAACTTCCATAACTTTTTCATACTTTAATTTTTTGAAGTGCTTTCACTTCAGTAATAATCTGCTGATTGTTTTCTTTAAAACAAGACCAAACTTAGGTCTATATTCCAATGCATTCTTGAATTACAACAATTTAAGTTTGTATAGTGCATTTTAATGTCAATTATTAAAAGGGGGGGTGACAGCTAAAGGGTTAAATTGTGTAGCATCATATTTAATTTCAATGTTTAGCCTTGTTACTTGATATTGTGATGACCTGACGGGGGACTGCAGATGTAAAATAGCCTTGGGGCTAATTCTGGCATATTTACATTGCTGAAAAGCAAAGATGTTCATTAATATGCAAATTTAAAATATCCCTTTTAAATAAATAAATAAATAAAATAAAAAAGTGTACCTATGTACCAGACTCGATATTGCAATATCGATGCAATATTTTCGGCAAGATAATTGCTGCCATAACTGGCAACACGGCAAATCTGATAAGGCACTTAAAAGCGCACAGAACACATTTGAGAGTACAAAGTTTATCCGTCTTCGACTGCAAGAACTGGAGCGCATCACAAATGAACCGAAACACAGCGTATAGGATACTTGCCTCACAGACATGAGAAATAGTTCTATATACGGTCAAAATATGTCTACTTTTAAACGAAACAATTAGAAATAAATTGTTTGATTACCTAATCCATATAGGCGCGCGCACGCGTTCACTACTGCAGAAATGACGAGTCATCATCGCAATAATCATCTTTGCAGCCAACACACTTAGTAAACACTTGTTCATTAATAAACAATTAAAATATCTCCTTGCTATCGTTTCCCGACACATCCATAATCATAAAGCTACTTTTGCCAGTGCTTTTTGCGGCAAGCTTCATGTGTTCTGAGCGCGAGGCATGTATCCCGTACCCCAGTAGCCTATATTTAATTCAGTTCACATTTATTTGTATAGCATTTTTCACAATACATATTGTTTCAAAGCAGCTTTACAGAAAATGCATGTGTCTAAATTACAATTTAGAGTGATCTGTTATCAGAGGTGACAATGAGCTCATTGAAGTAAAGAACACATGTTGTTAAATGATTAGGAAACAGACTCAAAATATGAGTGTAAAAAAGTCAACAAACTGAAAAAACTAAAGGTTGTTTTTTTTAGGTAATGTTATATTGTTAAAACTGGTTTCATAAAATTGGTATCGAAAAAAGTATCGTTCAGGAACCGGAATCGAAGTCAAGGTATCGGTATCGAAAATTTTGTTACGATACCCAGCCCTACTTATGAGAAACCTATGAGATACCTAACACCATAATACATAATATACACTAATAAATCTTAATTGGTGAAAGTATATTATGTTACTTCATAACCAATGTTCCCTCTAAGCTGCGCGCGTGCGCGGCCGCGCAGAAAAGAATAAAATGCCACGCAGAGGACTGACGCGAAATGTGTGGGGAAATCGATTTGATAGTTCAAGTGAGAAATAATTTTAGTGCTCTGGTCAACCGCTATAGAGTGAAAACTGGTGAATGCAGTTTACAGGTTTCATAGAAAGAGAATGATGTGAGCACGTGTGATTGGCAGGGAGTCTTGTGTGCGGACCAAATAGCTCAATACGAGAGGCAACGAGAAACGCAAAGACATGTGAAATAAAATCACATCATAATGCTTTAAAGAAGAGTGGTTTGATTAAAGTGGTGGAAATAACGGTTGATGGACACAGAACGGTAACAATTACACACCCACCCGCGTGCAAATTCAAAATACATCATTAGTTTAAATAGATGTTTTTGTGTGGGGGGGAGTTTCAGGCATGGTTAGATTACTACAAAAGAGTTCACATATTCACTTTTCTTGAAAATATTTAGCTATTAGATCTATTTAAATGCTTCAGTTTGTTTTCATATTATAATAATATAATATGTAAACAAATTGAAGCATTTAAACTGATATATTATATCACTTCAAATACTTCAATTCATTTTTATTATATTATATTAGGCCTATATTTTATTATATTATAAGCCTAAATAAAGAATCTCACAAGGTTATTGTTTAGGTTATATTAGGCCTATATTAGGCCTATATTATAAGCGTAAATAAAGAATTTCACAAGGGTATGGTTTAGGGCTCATTGCCATTAAAAAGTTTGAAACCCCCTGCTAAAGAAAATATTGGAAATTCATAAGCAATACACAAACATTTATGTTTCTTTGATGGTTTAATGCTTCCTATACACAATTAATTGACTGTACAAAAACACTTTATTGTTTTCCCAAACCATCTCAGTGTAACAGCTTACTTTTCTTTCATACTATATATTCTATTATTGTAAAGAATTGAACTGTCCTGCAGAAGATTTTGTAAATTATTTTTCATATGATTTCTTGGTAAAGACTGTACAGTTAACAGCACTGTAAAAAAAATATCAGGTAACCTAAAATGTGCTTCATTTAGTGACTTCTTAATTAACTGCTTGTTTTTAAAAAATATGATTTAATACCAATAAGTTACATCAAGGGTCAAATAAAATAGAAATGGCACATTCAAGTTAAAAGTTACAACTGAATGTTGAAACCATTGTGTTTCTACGTATGCTGTACAGGTCAGGTATAAAGAATATTTTTTCTCAGGTGGCGAAAAATAACCGCCCAATAGAAACAAGTTTTGCTCAGCAAGAAAAAAAATTAGAGGGAACATTGTTCATAACCATATTCAAGTAGACCATAAATGTTATACAAATGCTGCAATCACTCCCAACATTGAATTGAAAACAAACTGTTGTACAGGAGGCATAGCCCATGGAAACTTCTTCCACCGGAAAATTTTGTCAGAAATAAAAGTAAACTGAGGACATTCTTCAAAACCAGCAGTTATCAAAATCAGTTTGCTAAAAACAAACAACAAAAAAAAGATTCAAATTTTCCATGCATAGTGTTTAAACATTTGCATTGTTTAACTTGTTAAAGGTTGCAGATTTGGCTTTAAGTAGTGCGTCAGTGAAAGTCTGTGTAACAAGTGCTGCCTTTGGGGGCAATCATGACTTTTCTTGTCACCAGAGAACTAAGGATCTCTGTGCTCAGGCTAGCATGTCATTGTGAAAGGATTTTCAGCTTGGTCACTAAAAACAAAACACAGTCTGCCTTGTTGTAAAAAAAAAAAATCACACACACCCCAAGCATAACTGTGGAGAGGTTTGCAAAAAGTTTCTTCCCTCCTGATTCAATCACACCTAATTATCTCCAAGCTTCATCAACCCGTTTGGTAAGAATACCATCATTCAAGGTGGTGGACTGAAAGAGCCGAAACTCCTCCACTTCATCCACTGTAACACCATTTCCCAACAAGCAGGGGAACCTGTCTATGAAGTATGTCAGTGAGGAGAATTTGGCTGTTTGTCGTCTCCTTATATCAGCTACGGCAGCATGACACAGCAATTTGTCCCCATAGGGGAATTTAGAGAGCATGTACTCAACAGCTGATGTGAAATATTTCCTTACATCCCAGAAGAAAGCTCCAAGAGGTAAGTTAGCTTGACTTTTGATAAATGTCTGTGTGTCATGTCCAATCGACAGCTCATCATCAGGAAGCTGGTGTTCACTGGATTTGTACAGAGTGGGTTGGCATCCTCTCTTTACTACTTCCATCATTTCCACAACACACTTAGGTTTGGAGAAGGCCAAAAGCATTTTTTTGCAACTGTAGCTCCAATATCTGCAGCAATATGGGCACACATGGCTCTTCTTTCTGCAGGTTCTGATTTGTTCTCTCTTTAAAAAAAAAAAGGAGCATACAGCTTGGACTGTGGGTCAGTCAAGAAAGCATACACCCTCTGTGGTTTTGTTACCTCTGTTTTTTCTATATTATTTTCCTTTTCTGTTTTCTTTTTGGACAGATCCCTCTGTCCCTCTGTCCCTCTGAAACTTCAAAATCTTCAAAATCTTCCTCACATCAGTGTCGCACAGCATTCGGAGGTCACGCAGCAAAGCTTTCCTCTTGCTACTCTTGTCAAGGTAGTAGTAGATCACGATGAGCATGTCTTCAATGTCAATACATAGACTTCTTGCAGCCTTTTCCGCAGCTATATGCATTAGGTGGCATGCAAAGCTGACCATGTAAATGTGGGGAATCTGTGACGTAATGAATGCTGCGACACCTTTTCTTAACCCCTGCATGACAGAGATGTTGTCAGCAGAAAAGCTTACATAATTGCCCCATGGTATTTTCCTTTTGTTTAGTTCCTGGTCATTGAGATTGTATGTCCCTTCGCCAGTAGACTCTCTCCACTCAATTTTCAGGAGTACAACTATTTTTCCAACACTGGGATCATAGACACGGACAACCAAAGGATAAAGCTTGACATCATCCATGTCAGTGCTACCATCGATTGCAATGCTGAATGGGGAACGGTACATAAGGTCACTGATGACCTGTTCATCATTCGAGCAAAGTGTGTTCAATATAGCTGCTGTCTTGGTTCGGGCACAGCCATACTGCTGGGCAATTTTACTATCTGGAAACAACATCTTAAATAATGGTCCAGCATGGTCAGCTACACTGGCACATTGTGCTGAGCTATAAAGTTTGAGAAAAGTGTTTCTGCCCTGATGGTCCGTAGATCTTGATCTCCAAAAAATGTTGTGGTGATCTTAGGGACTGAGGCCATGGCATTTTCCAGTTTCTTGTGCTTTGTTCCTTCCACATGGCATCTGCAATCTGAAAATGTAGGTGGAGAGGGGGATATTATGATAGGCTACTATGAGTAGGTCATATTCCTGCATGTTACAAATATTATGAATTACGTTACACACACACACACACCAACATGCACAATTCATTCAAAGGAAAACTAGATGCATGTAATTTACATTGAAATACATTGTTTGGCTCATCACTACCTCCTAGATTACAATAAATTATTACTGTGTAGAGGAATGGAGTGGATGAATGGCTGTACGTGTAGTGAAACTACACAAATGTTGTCTTATATCCTGTCCAATATTTTGTGCACATATTTTTGTCTAACCAATAGGAGGCGGAGTGAGCTAATAAATAGGCCTAAGTACTTATGTGTTAAAGATGAGAGTCCGACCAGGTTAACACAGACTACTTAATTTCCCTTCAGTAATCAAAAGAAGGCTAAGTAATGATTTACTCATAAAGCAACTTTAACTAGGCCTAAAGCAACTACTACAAAAGCACAAGATTTAAGCCTGGCAGAGACAAGATTATAGGCTATTATCACCCGGAGAGAAGAAATACTCTTGTCTGATTGGCTGGTGGGGTGGCTATTAATTCTGAATAACGGGACACCTATGAAGTAGATCTGGTAAAAAAAAGTTTAATCACCGTTCCATATTTCAATGCTTATGAATGGTAACAATAACAACCATAGTAGGACAATAGTAGTGGGAAGTTCGGAACATTTTACTGACTCGGATCTTTGGATCTCGTTCAGCAAAATCTTTTTTTGAGTCATTTTGTTCATTTCAGCAGAATATAATTAAAATGTCATGTTAAATGGCCCAACACATCTAGTACTTACGAAAATGTTGATTACAATTTAAAAAGTAAAAATAAACTATAGAGTAATGCAGCCAAAGCCAAATTATAAGAAACCGAAATGTTTAATTAATTGATTAGTTGGGTCTTAAGTTCAGGCTATTGCAGTCTGTTAGTTCACCTCAACTCCTGATCCAAGACTTTCTTTCTTTTGCAACTTCAAATTTATCACGTCTGTTCCCCACCTCTCATGTCTGTCTTTGGGTTCGAACTTTGTTACGTTAGTTCAGTCGACTCGTCAGTGTCTGATCTGGGCCATGTGACACAGCCCCATATATGCATTTGAATGCACTGCAGTACTGGTCCGGAAAGAGAAATGATTAGTTCATCTCTCTCAAATCTGGTTCGGGTTCGGCTGGGTCCGAGTCTTTCGTTCTTCCTGTCAGTCCCATAGAGACTATGCTGTCAGTACCGGAAAGAGAAATGTTAAGTCACAAACCCGTGAATGCTTAATGCAAAAACAGAAATGATTAGTCTTTCTGGTCTGAGTCCTTCGTTCTTTTGTTGCGTGATCGCTGGTATCTCACTACAAATACAACATTAGATTCGTATTGACTGCGTCTGAATGAATATTGTTTTATATTTAGGAATCAACATAAAATTATCAAAATATATGTGCAATAAACATTATCTGAAAACTATATATATATATATATATATATATATATATATATATATATATAAAATGTTCTAATAATAATAAATTTATGTTGATTCCTAAATATAAAACAATATTCATTCAGATGCAGTCAATAATATGAATCTAATGTTGTATTTGTAGCGAGATACCAGCGGTCACGTGACAAAAGATGGACTAATACTCGAAAGACTAATCATTTCTGTTTTTGCATTCAGCCTATGGGTTTGTGACTTGAAGAACGAACGACTCGAACCCGAAGATTCGAGATGAACTAATCATTTCTCTTTCCGGTACTGACAGCATAGTCTCTATGGGACTGATAGGAAGAACTCGAACCAGACTCGAGAGAGATGTACTAATCATTTCTGTTTCATGTACAGAACCTATGGGATGTTGTGCGCATGCGGGGGCAACACAAAATGAACGAATCACTCTCTAAGATAACTCTGTAGTCCCGAGTCATATTAAAGATTTGTTTGAAATGAACGAATCGTTCATGAACGACACATCACTAAACTGTTGAGCCTGGAAGCAGGCTTCGCAACAATGGAATCAACTGTAAACAAGCTAACTGTCCATGCTATCGTTGTTAGGGCCAAAGCAAGTTGTACAAGAAACTGAACAAGTTTTGTATGCTATGCATCATTAACTGAGCTTGTCACAGCTGGACTGCCTGTTATGATGTCATGGTCATTTTTAATGTTCATAAATTCAATTAGGCTAAAATATAGCCTAACTTTTAGCTTTCTTACGTTAATCAGCACCTGGCCTGTCTAAAACCTTCTAGATTTCTAGCCATTCCACCACTTTTCTAACTGCCCCCAACTAATGGGAAGGATGGTGGCTGTGATAGGCTAGCCTATTAACACTATGAACGTTTTTTTCTTATCTTTTTATTTTTAATATCATGTTTCGGGAGGTGGGGAGTATTTGTGTGTGGGACTGTGTTCGTTACCTGTTGCCCCTTGGTGACTGATGTCGATGTCTGTCTTGCACACGGTGCAGAACGCGTGATGAGGTACCCTGGACATCTGGAGGCAAGGCCATCTCTCCCGATAGCTGTCTAGAAAACGTTGTGGTTTCCGAACCTTTTTTTGAGGTGGTTCAGCCATGGCATGCAAGCCTACAGTTATCCGGCCAGCCTGGCTTGCTTGAGGCACTGAATTGATTTGAAAGCTTGAAGCATTTGGCTAGGAGGGGCAGGTGGGCGGAGGGTTAAAATGCAGCGCTCTGATTGGCCGAAAGCTTTTCACTCCACTTACACGCTGTGGCTCAGCGGCAGAATCAATGTCATAGATTGCATAGAAACTGAAACGGGCGAAATGTGAGATGCAACAAAATGCGTACCTAGAGGGCAGCCAAGTGTACTTAAGGCTCAAAATGCGTGCCGAGTTGGGAGGTCTGCTACATTGCTGAAGAAGGGCGGATGATGTTGCCTTGGCTTTTGGCTTGCTTAGTTGGGGACATTTAATATTCAACAATATTATTGATCTGCCTTAAGGTGAACGATGACGCAATTTTCTATTAGAAACAAACTTTGTTGTATTTTCATGTTATCACTGTGAAGCTGCTTTGATACAATCTGTATAGTAAAAAGTGCTATCTAAATAAAGGTGACTTGACTTGATCTGAAAACACAGACAAGCTTGAGTTCAGTGATCTTCATTTGAGATTTTCTACTTAAATTAAAGTGTCATTCAGTCGGTCTGTGTTCTGTCACGAGCCGCTTGCACTGTTTGTGCGACTAAATCCGCGATCAAAATGCAGGCTGATATCCAGCAGTGTTTTTACTGTTGATCATATTATATGACCAAGAATGCAATGTTTCCCGAATATCCACACGATTTCAAATGTGACATTGATTTTATACAACAGTTCAAAAAATCAAAAGGGTAACATTAAGTGATGTACTACATTTAAAACGGTATTGTCAGCCTTATTGCTCTATTTTGTAACGGAATCTGTGGCTTTGAACAAATCGTGAGATTCAATGATCCGTTCATAAATACAGCAGCTGTGTCCGAAATCGCACACTTCCCTACTATATAGTAGACGAAAAACAGTATGTGACGACAACTAGTATGTCCAAATTCACAGTACTGATAAAAGAGTAGGCAAAAAAGTACCTGGATGACCTTCTACTTCCAGTGAGATTCTGGTGTGCAACATACCTTTTTAGCAGCCCTTAAGTAATTACTCAAAATCAAAATAAGTACGTACACAAGAGTATGCGATTTCAGAAGCAGCCAGCCACTTGCTTCATTACCGAATTAATGACTCGATGACTCACTCATAGACAGTGAGTTACCGCCACCTACTGGTGATTTTAATATAATATTTGTATTAATATTAAATGTTTTTTAACATCATTGCATATTTAATAAACATTGTTTTATTTAAAGCATTATTTATTTTTTAAAGGCATTTATAAAAGGTAAAAAATGTTATGGAAAAATTGATTAAAGGGGGCAAATATTCTCCCTTAATGGAAAAGGTGTGACTGCAAATATTGTCCCCTTAAAGGAAAAGGTGTGACTGCAGTCTAAGTGGAAGAGAGGGGGTACCAGGTGGTACGGCACTCTAAAAAATTGGAAAACCACTGAACTAGGGAAAAAGGATTTGTAGAATCGCACAAGTGCTACTGCTAAAGAGTGCAATGTCAATACAGCCTGTTACCTTGATTCAAATTTCTCATAAGCTTAAATGAATTGGCCTAGAGAGAATAATTATGACATTTTCTGTCTAAAGACTACATATGAAATAGCTACCAAAATTAAAGTCGGTAACTGCAGTTTGACTAAAAGTAATGTACATTAAAAGTAATGCTCTTTAGCCCGTGGTGAACTGAAGTGATCGACAGCTTCAGTGATTATAGAGAAAAAGAAGAAAAAGTTTGGACACACTGCACTAGTGGGTCGCACAAATAAACATATCCATTCTGCATAATCCAATGGATTGTGCTGCACACAAGAAGAAATCTCCACACAGCAAACATCACAAAAAATCAGCAGAGACACGCTATGACAGTTGACAACACTACTGTAGGAGTAAAGCTGACACATATCAACAGATACTCACTACTGTGCGCAGTCGATGAGCTGATACTCGTTTGAGCGCTCGAAACAGGCCTTCACCCCCTCATCATCCCACAGATGCTTAGCATGCTCAAAAAACTCCTGTAAAAAATAAAAACAACACACAGTATTGAGTTAGTATCTATTTATGTGACAGCAATTAACAAAAAATAAAAGGGAAAAAACGTTGACTGCTTAAAGGGGACATATCATGCTAAATCCACTTTTTTAGCCCGTAAATGCATTTTGTTGTATATTTGGAGTGTTTATAAGTACAGAAAAGTTGAAATTAGTCTCTTCAGGTGCTTTGTTGATATCTTTATAATCTGTTTTGGTCATATTTTGCAACCTGTTCCGATTTTTCTATTCTCTATGACGTTTTTTGAACAATTACGTCACAGTATTTGCAGCGGAACTGCCAAATAAGGACATCGACTCCCGGCCCAACACTTCGAGCAATCCGCCATTTTTATTTCTCGCTGCAATTTTGTAGTACAAGCTCAAGGATGCAGAAGTTATGAGAAGGTAAGTCAAAATGTTCGGTTGTTGGATGTAGTAACCCCCACGCTTCATTACACCGTCTCCCAGCATCAGAACCTCTTCAAAGTGCCTGGTTGAGTTTTATTTTTCATGGAAATGTACCCACATTTGTGGGTAAAGTCATTTTTGTGTGCACGAACGAAGCACTTTAAGGATAACTAAGTTACTTCAGCAACCTCCGCCAGTATAAAGAAGGATTTGCCGATAGACTTCATCTGATTGAGGGGTCAATTCCTTCTATCTTAGGAGACGGCGAACAGAGCACTTCGGTAAGCTGTAAATAACGTTTTTACGTGCAATAATGACGTGCTTTTCTTTAATTGTTTATAATATAACTTAAATTTTGTTTTGTGAGTGTTAAATAGTCGTTGTAAAACATGCAGTATTGTAGTTGTCACGAAACTGCTCCGAGACACGAAGGTGGAGAATCCAAATGCAGTTTTATTAAGGGGTAATCCAAAACAGGCAAGGTCAAACACAGGCAGGCAGTCCGTACAAACAAACACACAAAGCAGGCAGGGGTCAGAGGCAAAAGAGTAATCCAAAACAGGCAAGAAATCCAAAAAGACCAAGAGACAAGAAAACGGGGAGAATGCTCAGAATTGCAGTGTGACACTAAAACAAGACTTCGCGGTGAGTGAATGAATGAACCTGGTATAAAAAGACAGACTAACAGGATGAGACACAGGTGAATGCAATCAGTGAATGAGGTACAGGTGAATGTGATCAGTGATGGTAAGTCCGGGCAGTGAGTTATGGGAAATGTAGTTTGTGAGTGATAATAGTCTTATCTGGAGTGCCCTCTGGTGGCTCTCGAAGGGCACTCCAGCTGGTGACCGTTACAGTAGTAGTGGGCATGGATGGAGAAGTTACTGTAAATACAGTAACATACCATTGCGATACATCCATATGAAGACGTTGTTCTGCAGGTTCGTCGTCTTCATTTTCATCTCGCTCCGGGTCCGGCTCTGGCTCGAACATGTAAGGCTTGATGGACAAGTCTTCCGTTGCTGACATTTTGTTAATAACGTGTGAATAAAAAGTTTATGTGCCGCTAGATAATCGTATCTCTGCTATCAAACTACAAAAATGGCCGAACGGGGTGGAGTTGAAACGAGTGTCACCTCTGCAACCTGGAGAGGGGGCGGGGTATGAAGTGTCTCATTTGCATTTAAAGAGACCGCACCAAAACGAGTTGCTCTCAGACGCACATCAGAAAAGGGGTAGAAAAGGGGCCTGTGGAGCTATAATGAGGAATTCAGACCCAAGCATTGCAGTTCCGCTTAATATAGACCACAAATGTATGATTTATATGTAAAAAGGAACAATTTAAAAGCATGATATGTCCCCTTTAAACTAAAAAAATATACAACTTTTGACAGTAACATTATACAAAAACATTTCAGCACAAAATGCTGTGATCAACAAATCACAATTAAGTAAAGTAGTTGCTGTAAAACTGTACAATTGGAAGATGTCGGGGCAAAAGACCACTTTACTGTACATTATCATTCTAATTCACCACTCCTGTTGTTGATCTGTAAAACTAAGGCATATTCTCATGAACTATGATGCTGATGTCTTTGCTAATATGTTTAACACAAGCATAGAAATATCGCAAAAGTACATATTTCGTACTTATGTACATAAGTACATAAGACAGCAGAGTAGACTGGACATACAACTGTTACATAATAATTAGCAATTACACTTAATTCTGAAAAAACAGAGATTCTAATTATTGGACAAAAAACTTCCTCACGTAATAACCTACAATACTAACACTTGATGGCTGCTCTGTCAAGTCCTCGTCGTCGCTCTTTGATACCAATCTTTCATTTGAAAGTCACGTGTCTAGTATCTGTAAAACTGCATTTTTTTCAACTTAAAAATATATCTAAATTACGTCATATGCTCTCAATGAAAAATGCAGAACAATTGGTTCATGCGTTCATGACATCAAGGCTAGATTATTGTAATGATCTACTGGGTGGTTGCCCTGCACACTTAATAAACAAGCTACAGCTGGTCCATAATGCACCTGCTAGAGTTCTTACCAGAACCAGGAAGTATGACCATATTAGCCTGGTTCTGTCAACACTGCATTGGCTCCCTATTAAACATTGTATAATTTTAAAATATTGCTGATTACTTACAAAGCACTAAATGGTTTAGCGCCCCTGTACTTGAAAGAGCTCTTAATGCAGTGGTCTTCACTATTTTTTTCATGAGAGCCGCACTGATAGGACAAAGTCAGTAGGAGAGCCATTTTTACAGGAAAGTATAAAAAGTTACATCCAGTCATAAATACCATGTCTGTTTATTAATCTGTCACCCCTGAACATACCATATGCAATGCAATAAATACCTTTTTTTAATGATTTACCAGTCAAATTTGTAACGGAGACAAGATGATTTCCCTAAATGACAAAAAAAGCAGGATTTCCAGAATATATTCATCCCAGAATGACATTAAGTTATTTTTTTCTACATTATTAGCCCATCATGTATCTAATCATCCAAGAGCACATGCGGCGTTAAGAGCTGGAAATACCGCCATAACTGGTAACTCCGCAGAGACTGGATATGTTCACATGCACAACTTTTGTTTCAATCGGTCTGAATTCATTCTGATTAATTAATCTGAATGTATTGTAGTTTACATGAATGCTTAACATTGTGATATGATGCATGATCGGGGTGATGTGCACGTTTATAAGTCAAAAGATTCAAATCGGAATAGGTTTTCTGACATTCGCACACTGCACAAATATACAAAGTTTCCCGCTGTTGTTGCGTAATATCCATTTTCCTACATTGGTTCTTTATTTGTTTTAAACAGCAGACTTAATATTTATCAAATTCTGGTCATAATTTGGAGACTATGATGAACCGTTAGGCTATGCCGTGCTGTTTGTATATTTCACGCAGTAAAAATGCCCAAAATCAATCGTCTGTGGATGAGAATCTGAAACAAGGACTGGTGAGCCGTTGTCTTGCTTCACTTCACAGATACTGAGTGAAAGGAGAATTATAGAACGACGGGACACTCGTTTATACGACACTTTCATCAGTAGCACAGCTCGTTCAGCGCGACATACGGCGTCCTTTCAGTTTTTCGGTTTTCAATCGATCAAGTGTTTACATGTTCTCTCGATAAACCACCCCTTTCAATCCGATCGAAATTATTTGAAAATAGAGCTGACACTTTGAGTTTTTAACGGGTTATGTTATAGTCCTACTTCGTTTTTAATGTTTTTATGAAATACCTGTAGTGACTGCTTGATCATTTCACTGTATTATTTACTGCCATGCGAGCCACAAATGAAAGCTTGGCGAGCCGCATGAGGCTCGCGAGCCGCGCAATGAGTAACACTGTCTTAATGCATTATATTCCTTCACGTCTATTGCGATCTCAAAATTCTGGCCAGTTGATAATACCTAGAATATCAAAATCGACTGCAGGCAGTAGATCCTTTTCCTATTTAGCTCCAAAACTTTGGAACAATCTTCCTAACATTGTCCGGGAAGCAGACACAGTCTGTCAGTTCAAATCTAGACTAAAAACACATCTATTTGGCTTAGCATACACATAACACATTATAGACTTCTATAACTCAATGTTAGGCAGCATAGTTTAGATCAGCCGGAACCGGGAACACTTCCCATAAATCCTGATGTACTTTGTACATCATAATAAGGATGGCGTCTATGCTAATATTAGTCTCTCTGTTTATCCCGAGGTTTACCGCAAACCGCCGGATCCAGGCCATATCCAGATTTGATGAAGGACCATCGCATGGACACGACGACAACGTATCCCTGAAGTGCCAGCCTCATCAACACTGTGGACACCTCAACAAACTCGTCTCCATACCGGCGTGATGACTCCGACCTCAACCAGATGAAACTGGATAAATATTGTGAAAGTTCTGATCCCATCTCAAATGCTGCCTAAATCATAATCATACACTGTTCGTTTGCTGGCCAAAGGAGGACTGGCCCCCTGACTGAGCCTGGGTTCTCTCAAGGTTTTTTTCCTCCATTCTGTCACTGATGGAGTTTTGGTTCTTTGCCACTGTCACCTTTTTTACCTTTCTTCGCCTTTCTTCGCCTTTGTCGCCATTGGCTTTTGGCTTGCTTAGTTGGGGACATTTAATTTTATATTTAACAATATTATTACAACATTATTTTCCTGTTATCTCTGTAAAGCTGCTTTGAAACAATCTGTATTGTAAAAAGCGCTATATAAAGGTGACTTGACTTGCGTGCGATACCGATACTTCTTTACATTTAAAAGCAGATAACCGATAAATTGGCCGATAAATCTAAATTCAAATTTTTAGATACTTTGATAGCCTGCTTACAAAAACAAAAGGCTCACCATTAAAAGCCATGTCCCAAACACTTCAACATAAATCAAACATACAATAGCCTAGTTTGAACTAGTGTAAGATTCCTTAACTTTTAAAATTAATTTTACACTCCTATGACCAACTTTTTTTTATAAAAAAATGGTACCACTATAAGGTTTAATTTTGTTAGCATTAGTTAACATGAACCAACAATGAATGAACAATACTTCTACAGCATTAATTCATTTTAGTTAATGTTAATCAACATTTTCTAAGACATTTTTAAGATAAAATGTTGTATCTGTTAACATTTAATACAATGTGAACTAACGTGAACATTTTATTAACTAACACTAACAAAGGTTATTGCTCTCTGTCAGTTCATGTTAGTTAAAGGGATAGTTCACCCAAAAATGAAAATTATGTCAGTATTTACTAACCCTCATGTTGTTCCAACCCCGTAAGACCTTCGTTCATGTGGTCAAGGGGCAATTTTTGCATATTTGGTACTTTATTAGGTATATTTGTACATTCTTATTTGGGGTCAACAACTGTTCCCTTTATGTTAGGTAGGTCCTGGATCCCTGCCTATGTTCTGATCCTACACCCTTTTTTTCTCTACATATGTTAAATTGTACAACTTTTTTTATGGAATGTTTTGAATTTGTAATATGTGGATAAACCTATAAATAAAGTGAGGGAAAAAAAAGACCTTTGTTCATCTTCGGAACACGAATTAAGATAGTTTTGATTAAATCTGAGAGCTGGATCACTCCTCCATAGGCTTCTTACGGGATTGAAACTTGTTCCCCGAAAAGTTATTAAAGACATCGTTAAAATAGTCCACGTGACTACAGTGGCTCAATCCTTAGTTTATCAAACGACGAGAATACTTTTTGTGCGCAAAAAAAACAAAAATAACAACTTTATTTCAACTATTCATTTCCTTTGTGGGCCTCGAGTCAGTTCACTAGTGTAATAGCGTAAGCTTCTGTTGTTATACGTCACACGCATCACACACATGACCAGCGTCGGCCAATAGTGAGCCTACGTGTGACGTAGCTCTACGCAATCACACTACGTTAACTGACTAGAGGCCCACAGAGAAGGAAATGAATAGTTGAAATGAAGTTGTTATTTTTGTTTGTTTTTGCACACAAAAAGTATTCTCGTCGCTTGATAAACTTAAGATTGAGCCACTGTAGTCACTTGGACTATTTTAACAATGTCTTTAATAACTTTTCGGGGCTGGCAAGTGTCAATCCCTTAGAAGCCTATGGAGGAGCAGTGACGTGCGGTGATGTCTCAAAGAGGCTAGGCACTGTGCTATGAAAGCCAGATTACCTGATTTATTGTTTAGGCTAATAATACGTAATAACAGTAAACGTTACGCACAAGCTATTAACCCTCTTGCTATTAACTCAGATTTTGCATGCGTAACATGGGTTTTTCGCTTGTCTTCTGCAATGAATGGACCAAGGGGGTAATCCATCAGCTGGAAGTTGAAGCCTCGCGGGAGCCGCCATTGTAGCTGAACTTCACCTGCTGTTAGCATTCCATTGACTCCCATTCATTTTGGCGTCACTTTGAAACGAAAAACTTTACATCTGAGGCGTCCAAAGACTTAATTTGTCCATTATTTATTTCTCAATAAACACGACAATGTATAAAAGGCTCCATTACTTTGTATCTTACGTTATGGCCCCGTAGAAGCCGTTTTTGTTAAAAACAGGCTAACGATTGTGTCATAACCACGCGACTTTATGTCGCACAATAGAGACATTACCGTATAGACAGGAGGAGAAGCTCGCAGGCAATCGGGGGGACGTCCCGTCAAGGGAGAAGCCCATAGATAATGAGTCCATAAAAGCAACGGGACAAAATATTTCAACAACATTTTGGGGGAATTGGAAATAATTCGGTATGTTGCAAGTGAATACATATGAACTGATTAACATTGGCAATTTTCACGCACAACTACTAGGAGATATACGTCTGTCAGACAGGTTGCTCACGTCATTAAGCTTAGTTTGAGTCGGTTTGAGTCTGCGCGTCAGGAACGGAAGTGCTCAAAAATCGCTAAAAATGGGCTTCAACTGTCTCAACTGAGTTACAATGAGATGGCTCTGTCCACTTCTTATACTGTCTATGGAATGGACAGTAAAAGCACTGCTTATTCTACCATTTGTTTTTTTATTTGATTATGCATAACTGCTACATTTGTCATCATAACGTCTAAACAATTGGAAAAACACACATATTGCATATATAAATCACAAGAATAAACAGTAAAAATACAAATACAAGTTTATTATTTAATAAACATTTTTATTTTGGCAGACGCACGGGTGGGATTGTTACACCAATTTGACGCTGGGAGAATGAAGGGACATGTTTTTAAATTGACCAAATTAAGTTTGTTGATGTATCTTTCACGCTCTATGGCAGGCAGGGTGGACATATAATTACTTGACATGTTTAATCTTAGTGATTTCTTAAGTTATTCACGACTGCCGGCTGAAAACGTTGTTTTGTGACGCTATTTTGTATTGAAGTCTATGAGAAGTCCAGTTTATTTTTCCCTAAAAAGGGGCGGTGACGGAATCGACAGTTAAGTTCCCGGATGTGCCGGTATGTATTGGTCTTAAAAAGTGGGTGGGTCTTGTCCCACCCATATACAATGGTTCCAACGCCCATGAATTAGTGATGGGCAATCCGGCTCTTTTTCGTGAGCCGGCTCGTTTGACTCAGCTCACTGAAAAGAGCCAGCTCTTTTGGCTCACAAACGGCTCTTTAAAAAAAGTCACGTTTTGACTATGATAGGTGTGAAAACAATTCTAATGAAATTATTAAATGAAATCATACTCACAATGTCTTTAAAAGTGCATTGATTTGTTATGAAAAAAGAATACTATTAAACATTTGCATTTAAATTACAACTTTTTGATGTATAGAAACAACATTCAAAACAAATACAATCTGAATCTGAACAACATAATAGAACCCATATTAAAGAAAAATAAATAACTGAAAGGATTAAACTGGTCCCTCTTTTTCTCTCTTCTTTATTGGCACGTTAAAACCAGCATGAACTATCTCACTAGTTATGTTTTGTATAACTAGCACAGACCTGCCAACCTTGTAATTTTTTTTTTGAGTAGCATTGGGGGAGGGGGGGGGATTGTTGTCATTTTTTGAGACAATGCAAGACACACACAAACACATGCCTATCTCAATAATTCTAGTTTTGACTTCTAAAGTTTTAGCTAGCAATTTTGCTATTGCAGTGAAAGTCCAAAAATTCAATATACTGCTCAAAACCATTTTTTATTCATGATTAATATTGCATTGCAATATTGCATTGCATAGAAAAAGAATGTAATGTGTAATGTGTGCTGGTCAACAACTAGTCTAAAATAAAATAAAAAGAACTAGAAAACAGTAAAAAAAAAAAAGAAAAAAAAAAGAATGTGTACATTTAAGACAGGCTACTTAATTTATTATTCCAATATCCAAATATGATACTAAATCACACAGAAAATAGGACTTTTATTTATGACGTGCTGTCTTTGCATTTGAACATTGCACATTTTAAACAGGACACGCATTAGCTGAATAAACGTTAGCCAATACAAACATATTTATAGAAAATAGTTGACAATAGACAGGAGTCCTGTCACATGGCCAATAATAGCAAAACGAATCACTTATTCTAAAAAGAATGATCAAGTAGAATATAAGTTTAGATGAATCCGAAATATGGGGCTGTGTTAACATTAAAACGTCTGTCTTTTAACGAATTTTAAAAACACGGATGGATAATACAAAATGCTTTCAGTCATTTTGACAGAAAAAAACACAACCAAAACAAAATTTAAACTTAGCCCGTCAATTTACAATTATCTTCTCTCTATGTGTGCGCGCGGTCTGTGTTTGTGAGAGAGAGCTCGCGCAGCACTGATACAACGGTACTTTTTAATCCATAAGTAACTAATACGCTAGTTTTCATACAAAATAATTATGTAACATAATTAGGTAGGCTACTTTAGTTATTATTAACACATTAACATAACATGCAGACTACGTTTCTCAACACTGAGAATGAATAAATAAACGCCTGTTTCTCCAGGTTTATCAGTAATCCACAATTTATCACAGAACTTTCATAATCACTAAGCCACAGCGATTTTAATTTTATTTAGATTTATTGTTCATCAATACTTAAGCATTTTATAATTTGCATGGCTGAATGATGTTTTCCTCTAATCTGAGTGACCATGAATGACGGAGTATTTTATAGTAATCCATGCGATCACTCCCGCGTGATCATTGAATCCAGATTAAGTTAACTAAAAACAATATTTCAACTTTCCACATCCACCCCAGCCCGTTTACCTTCAGGAGTCAGACGTGCTGTGACTACTGTCCTCACTTATGAACTCAATCAGACGTTGGGCC
This sequence comes from Gila orcuttii, assembly GCA_026230005.1. Taxonomy (NCBI): domain Eukaryota; kingdom Metazoa; phylum Chordata; class Actinopteri; order Cypriniformes; family Leuciscidae; genus Gila; species Gila orcuttii. Next base: position 25,133,462 of record JAPDVR010000023.1, read on the forward strand.
GCGGGAGTGGAAGAGGATCGAGATCGGGATTCTTTATTGCTGTCGATTTTTTTTTTTTCAGTCTCTTTTAAATTTGATAGGCCTTACGCATCTGTCAATCATCCCCGCTTGCTATTTGGGGAATGAACCCAGCGCTATGATTGGTCGAACTCCGCTTCTTTTGCTGTTGCTTGATTTGAGGACTGCGCGTGCACAGAAGTGTCACCAGGTTTTTGCGTAGTTTAGAGTGACAAATCGTACCACCGTACTTTGAGGTCAAAATGCGTATCCGCTACGCAGAATGCGTACATGTTGGCAGGTCTGCTAGCATGAACACACACACCGGTGTTGCCAACTATTTTCAAAGAAAAGTAGCTAACACCTTCCCTAAAAGTCGTTAAATGTCGCTAGATGACGTCATGTCAATTACCATATTCATGACGTCATCGCGTAGTACTTGCGTTCTGCCCTCTGCCTGCCTAATGTGTTTTTTATCGCTAAATTCATGCTCGCATATTGTTTTTTAATATAATATAATATAGCCGAATGTCCAATAAAGCTGTTCTCATTTCCTATATTATTTTTGTCAGACAATAGAACAGGTAGCTATAGCTATGATATAGTGAATGACAAAAAAAAATGTATGTGTGTAAAATTATCTGAATTGAGAGAGTTCGGGAACTGGATGAAAGCTCTGTGATAGTGAGTATTATAAATAATAAACACAAGAAAAGAAAGGAAATTAATATAAATATAATAAATATAAAACAAAAGAGAAGCAGATAAGTCCTTAAAAAAAAAAAAAAAAAAAAAAAAAAAAAGTGCAGCTGCTCGTCTCAGCCATTCACTGAACAAGGGAGACGCAGTTAGAGAGAGTGACGGCAGGGAAAAAGCAAGAGCTGGCGCTCGCTAGATTTGTCGCTAAAATGTTGCTAAAGGGGTCTGAAAAGTCGCTAAAAATAGCGACAAAGTCGCTAAGTTGGCAACAATGACACACACACATACACACACACACACACACACACACTGGCTCGGCCCCTCCCTCATGCCGTATAATTGGTTGACACCTCGTGTATGATTGACAGGAACAGAATATGAGGCTGATCGGACAGTCGAAACGAATGTGTGCGCCTTTCTAAAGGCCTAGAATTTTTTTTGTTCTTTGAATTAGTCAATCATTTTAAATAAAATAAAATTCATTCATTATTTCATTATTACATAATGATTTAATTTCTATAGGCTATATTTTTAAAAATAGAGTCGCCTCTTCAGATATGCAAGCCAGCTCCGGTCGTTCACCTACAAGAGCCGGCACTCATTCGCGAACGACCCATCACTACCATGAATATTAGGCCTACTGTTTCAAATGACATCTATGCTTTTTGAGCTGCGTGCGCTAAAGCTGAAGAGAACAAATACCCGTAAACTGAAGTGCTTTGCTGGAAGGTTTATCAACTCAACGGTTGCTGAAGAATGCAACTAACCCCAAAATTTATTACAATAATGTATACAATTATGATATGTACTGTATATGACAGTCCCAATCATAAGGCCTCATTATGCTTCTGCGTCAACTCCACGGCATACCTACGCCGTCACTCCTACGGCGTCGTGGCCGTTTTATGGTTCTGCGTCAGGTTGCGGTGCATCTGACCAATCACAGCCCTTGCGGTCTGCGTCGCCTCGACGGGTAGTTACAATTTTTTGGAGGTGCACGTCGAGCCACGGCGGAGGGTTCGGAGAGGGGTTAGCGGCGACGCAGAGGGGTCTGCGGGGGTACGCCGTCGATTCGACGCAGAAGCATAAAACAGGCTATAGCTTTTAATGTTTTGCATTGCTGTTTGAGCGCGCGCACTGAAGCTGAAGAGAATGAGCACGGGGAAACTGAATAACTTTTCTAGTGGGTTATTTAACTCAACGAAATGCATTCTATATGAGATTAATCAGATATTTATATTACATAAACTTAATATTACGACTTATATCGGCACAAAATGACGCGAATGCACAAGCGAACTTGACTGTGCTGGTCAGAGTGTAACCCCTGTTTTAGCTATTCCCACAAACACATGCTGAAATGACAACTGAACCCAGAGAATTCACAAAGCTGTATTACAATAGTGTTCTCATTATAATGTCATGTATATGACAGTCACAATCATAGTTATAAATGTGCATTGCTGTTTGAGCTGTGCACGCTAAAGCTAAAGATGATCACCGGTACAAGTGCTTTACTGTCTGCATCGTTCATTAACTCAACGCGTCCTATATAATCACACAAAACAAACATATTACAACTTACAATGGCACAAAATGTTACGAAAGCTCAAGCAAACTTGACTGTGCTTGTCATGAAGGCTCGACTCCGTAGACGTGCTCTTTTCGCCACAACGAGTTTAGCGCTGAAACACTGGCGAATAATTCACAACATTCTTTTATAATCGTGTTCTCATTATAATGTTATGAAGCCTATATGACAGATTTGTGCTGCACATGTTGCACTTAATTGTATCTCTTCCTTTTCGAAGTGATTCCAAGCATATCAAGCAATTCACAAAACCATAATGGCGAACAGCGTGCAAGTGTCTCAGCTGAAGTAAATAATCCATTATCTATCGGCTTTAATATATCGGCCTAATTTTCTCATGGGAACGATAACATTAAAAATGACCATTTATCGAACGATATCGTGGAATGTGGTCGATATATCATGCATGCCTATATTAAATGCCATAAGAGAAGTACTCACGGGCACAGAAAGACGCCTCTCGGACAGCGTGTGATCCTGAATTCAGTTCTCTTCCGCAGCTTTATGTCAAAATGTCTGTCTTGGTAAGTATTCAAGTAAAAACAGTCAAGAAGCACGCGTGTAACAATATAATGGATCCGTGCAGCAGCCTAATAAACCTGCTTCCATCTGTGTGCTTAATGTTAATCAAACAAAGAGAGAAAATCACTCACTGCTCTTGACGGAATAATTTTTTAGCTTTAATAACAATACATATTTAATTCATACAGTGTAGACTAAGCAGTGTTTTATTTTTACATTTGATTATTCAATTTCTGTTGTTAAACCTAATGTAGGCCTACTTGAAACCCTAAACCCTCTGGTTTTCACTGATTTTAAAATGACACTTACTTTTTATGTAACGCTACAGTAAAACGTACTCGGTTACTAACGTAACCTCGGTTCTCTCTAGAGAGGGAACGAGTACTGCGTAATATCTTACGCTATGGGGAAAACCTCTTTTCCACGAGATATTGAAGCCAAAAATTATCCTTAATTTTGAATCAATGTAAAACGCGTTGCGGCAGCATGCAGACATGGGCAAGACGGCTCGCGTGCCTATTGGCTGACCTGCGGCAACAGCAGCAGCCTATCGAGAGAGGCCCTGCGTGACGCCATATCCAATGGGGGCACTTCGCGCCCATTACGTCACGTCCCGCCAGGATAGGCGTGGCCTTGGCCTATAAATATAGCTCGATAGGCTGATACAAACTGGTTTTCATCGCCGAAGCAAACCAGAGCGTGTTGTAAGCATGGCAAGATACGCAGTACTCGTTCCCTCTCTAGAGAGAACCGAGATTACGTTAGTAACCCAGTACGTTCTCTTACGAGAGTATCTTTTGTACTGCGTAATATCTTACGCTATGGGGAACACAGTGTAACACGAATGTGTCAGATCCAACACCAAAATGTCCCAAGGGCAGAAGCCCGGGGCTCATATAGTGCATAATCACCATAGACTCACAGAGAGTCAAGGAAGAGAGGCTAGAAGCGTCATTCCCTATAAATAGCATCCCACGGGAGCTAACCATATTAATAGTGCACCACGCAGCCAGGGTGAAAGCTTTCAGCCTGAACTGGGTGGAAGTACGGGTTTTTAATACCCATGGAGCTGTTCTATCGAACAGTGAGCGATGCACAAGCAAAACTCAGCATTCTGAGCCGGCGCAGCGGGGCAGATAGTACTGAATTCTAGACCGACAGAAGCTTGGCCTGTAAGGCGGGAACCTCTAGGTTATAAAACCTTATAAATGTAGACGGCGAGGCCCAGCCTGACGCCGTACAGATATCTTGCACGGTAATCCCGCTAGACCACGCCCACGACGAGGCCACGCCTCTCGTGGAGTGCGCTCTGACACCCAAAGGACACTGCAGGCCCTTAGAAGTGTAAGCCAGCGCTATGGCATCGACTATCCATCTGGATAGGCTGTTTTGATGCGGCTAGTCCCTTAGAACGTCCGCCAAACAAAACGAAGAGCTGCTCAGTCTGTCTGAAAACAGACGAGCGGGACACATAAGCTCTTAGTGCCCTGACGGGGCAAAGGAGACTCGCGTCCTTCTCCTCATTGTGAACCGGAAGGGCGGACAGGGAAATAACCTGGGCCCTGAACGGTGTGTTAGGCACGTACCCGTGCCTCTGTTTGAGTATGACTTTTGAGTCTTTTAGGCCCAAACTCCATACACGACGCGCTTACCGAAAGCGCTTATAAGTCCCCTATGCGCTTCACTGAAGCGAGAGCCATAAGAAACACCGTTTTGAAAGACAGATGTTTCATGTCTGACAAATAGATTGTCTCGAATGGGGCACCTTTCATGGCTTCCAAAACCGTAGAAAGGTCCCACACAGGGACTGAAGGGGGTCTGGGAGGGTTCAGCCTCCGAGCTCCCCTGAGGAATCACACGACCAGGTCGTTTTTCCCCAGCGACTGGCCAGACGTCGGTTTTGTAAACGCCGCTATGGCCGCCACATATACTTTGAGCGTGGATGGGGTTCTGCCCTTATCCAGCAGCTCTTGAAGGAAGGAGAGTACTTCCGTAACCCCGCAGTCTACGGGTGAAAAGCCCCGAGCTTGACACCAGGCAGAGAACACAGACCATTTCGAGGAATAGAGCCGTCTAGTAGACGGGGCCCAGCCTGCGTGATCGTGTTTAACACTCCCTCCGGGAGGTTAGCGGGAACCCGATGATGGCCCATGCATGTAGGGACCATAGATCCGGGGGAGGATGCCAAATCGAGCCCTTTGCCTGAGAGAGGAGGTCTTTCCTCAACGGTATAGGCCACGGGGCAGTGCTGGTCAGCTGCATCAGGACTGGGAACCAAGTCTGGTTTGCCAGAGCGGAGCCACGAGCAGCACTGGGCATCTGTTTTCCCTGATTCATTCCAACACCTGAGGCAGGAGCGAGACGGAGGGAAAAGCATAGAGGGGGCAGCGGGGCCAGCGCATCCCTGCTCTTGGAGAAAAAGTTCAGACAGTGAGCGTTTTCTTGGGACGCGAACAGGTAGGCAAGGCAAGGCAAGGCAAGTTTATTTATATAGCACATTTCATACACAATGGTAATTCAAAGTGCTTTACATAGAAGAAATTAAAATAATCAAAAGAAATCAGAGTAATTAATTAATTAAAAGAATAATTAAAACAGTTTAGAATAAAAGATAAAATACAGAAATAATCAAATGAAATCAGAATAATTAAAACATAAAATAACATACAGTACAAACCGTTGGACAAACAGTGGCACAGTGCTCATTCAGTAAATGCACAGCTAAACAGATGTGTTTTGAGTCTGGATTTGAATGTGACTACTGTAGGAGCACATCTGATCTCTTCTGGAAGCTGGTTCCAGCTGCGGCTGGCATAATAGCTAAAAGCAGACTTGCCATGCTTAGAGTGAACCCTTGGTATTTCTAGCAGATGTGATCCTAGTGATCTGAGTGATCTGTTGGGTTTATATTCAGTGAGCATATCTGCAATGTATTGAGGTCCTAGGCCATTGAATGATTTATATACCAGTAATAATACTTTAAAATCAATTCTATATGTAACTGGCAGCCAGTGTAAAGACCTGAGGACTGGTGTGATATGTTCATATTTTCTGGTTCTGCTCAGAATCCTAGCAGCAGCGTTCTGTATGAGCTGCAACTGTCTTATGATCTTTTTGGGAAGGCCAGTGAGGAGTCCATTACAATAATCCACCCTGCTGGTGATGAAAGCATGCACAAGTTTCTCTAAGTCTTGACTGGAAACAAAGCATCTAATTCTTGCAATATTTTTCAGGTGATAGTATGCTGATTTAGTTATTGATTTGACATGACTACTGAAACTAAGGTCTGACTCTAGAGTCACACCAAGATTCCTGACTTGATTTTTAGTTGTTTGATCCCTAGACTGAAGGCATGCGTTCACCTTGAGAACTTCATCTTTGTTTCCAAACGCAATGACTTCAGTTTTGTCTTTGTTTAACTGAAGAAAGTTTTGGCACATCCAATTGTTTATTCCATCAATGCATTGGCAAAGGGAGTCAATGTGGCTGTAATCATTAGGCGATAGGGCTAAGTAGAGCTGTGTGTCGTCTGCATAGCTGTTGTAAGCGATTTGGTTCTTTCTCATTATTTGGCTCATTGGGAGCATGTACAGGTTGAATAGGAGTGGTGCAAGAATTGAGCCTTGAGGGACTCCACATGTCATGGGTGTCCATTCAGACTTATGATCTCCAATACTCACATAATAACCTCTCCCTACTAAGTATGACCTGAACCATTTTAGGACTATCCCAGAAAGCCCCACCCAGTTTTCCAGCCTGTCAAGTAGTATGTTGTGATCGACAGTGTCAAATGCATCACTGAGGTCGAGTAGTACCAGCACTGATAATTTGCTTGTATCAGTATTTAAGCGAATATCGTTTATTATCTTTATGAGAGCGGTCTCTGTGCTGTGATGCGGTCGGAAACCAGATTGAAAATTGTCAAAGTATCCATTCAAGCTTAAGAATTTGTTCAGCTGATTGAAGACAACTTTTTCAATGATCTTGCCTATGAAAGGAAGATTTGAGATCGGTCTATAGTTGTTTAATATGGTCTTATCCAGATTGCTCTTTTTCAGGAGGGGCTTAACAACTGCAGTTTTCAGGGAGTTCGGAAAACTCCCAGAGAGAAGTGAGGCATTAACCACTTCTAGGAGATCTGCTTCTAAGCTGTGTAACACATTTTTGAGAAAAGATGTGGGAAGTGTGTCAAGGGCGCAGGTTGATGTTTTAAGGTGCTGTGCGGTTTCTTCCAAAATTTTGCCATCAATTTTTTCGAAATCAGACATAGTGACTACTTTTTCAGGCTGTTGTCTGATCTGTCTGACCCCAGCGCAACTCAAGGATGAGCTGATCACCTTTCTGATATTATTGATTTTCTCAGAGAAGGAAGCAAACTCACTGCACTTGCTCTCTGAGAGCATTTCACTGTGAATCTGGCTTGGGGGGTATGTCAGTCTCTCTACAGTAGCAAAAAGAGTGCGGGTGTTGTTTATATTGCTGTTTATATTTGAGAAGAAAGTCTGTCTAGCTTTGCCTAGTTCCTTATTGAAAGCATGGATGTTGTCTTTTTTAGATGTTATAATGGACTACAAGTTTTATCTTCCGCCACATGCGCTCTGCTTTTCTGCATTGTTTTTTCATATTTTGCACTGCTGTTGAGTTTCTCCAAGGTGCTTTTTGTCTGCCATTCTTCTTCCTGACTTTCACAGGAGCAATATCATCAATTACACTCTTAACTTTTGAGTTAAAAGAATCAAGGAGAAAACCAACAGAGTCAGCATATATGCTTGGTGATAAAGATATAGCCTTCATAAATAGTACACTAGTGTTCTCATTTAAGCATCTCTTCTTGACAGACACAGATCTACCTTCAATGGCAGGAGAGATCAATATATCAAAGAAAATACAAAAATGATCAGACAGTGCTACGTCCTTAATAACAATCGATGAAATGTTTAGACCCTTACTGATAAGTAAATCTAGAGTGTGTCCACGATTATGTGTGGGTCCATGTACATGTTGAGTCAGATCAAAAGTTTTTAAAACAGTTTTGATTTCTTTTGCCATATTGGTTTCTGCATTATCTATGTGAATGTTAAAATCTCCAGCAATGGCAAAGCAGTCGAACTCTGAGGAAATTGTTGATAACAGTTCTGTAAAGTCATCAGCAAAGGCTGGAGAGTATTTTGGAGGCCTGTAAAAAATGATAAGTAAAATGCGTGGAGCACCTTTTAACACAATACCCAGATATTCGAAAGACGGGTAATTCCCAAATGATATTTGCTTCTAACAGCTCTGCAGACACTCGTAAAAGTAAAGTTAGGAGGGGCTGTTTCATTGAGGACTGTTGCACTGCGGCTTTCTTCTAGCCAAGTTTAATTTAGCAACATAAAATCCAGGTAGTATGTGGTTATTAAGTCGTTGACTAGAAGTGATTTATTTTTAAGTGAGCGGATGTTTAAAAGTGCTAACTTAACAGTCTTACTTTTTGTCCCCACAGCAATCTTAGTTTGGCGTGTAATAGGCACCAGATTAGATGGGTTTGCTGTACGGCTTTTGAAGGCCTTAGACTTTCTATCATGTAATCGAACAGCAATAGAGAAAGATACAGGCACACTGGGTTCCCGCTTGTTCTGTAAACATTTGAGAAAGTTATTGTTATCATAGCGGGGACCCGACACATATCACTGAGAGCTGGTATCAGTTGTTTTTGGTTCACCTCGAGCCGCTGGAGGAGGGTGTGGGCCCTGGCGCTGTGGCAGAGGCCGAAGAGCCCTCACAGGGGGAGGGCGAGCTGGGCCCGCAAGCTTTGGTGGTTGCGGGGCCTGCCGTTTTTTGGTTGGTATCTGGGGGCTTGCAGCAAAAGAGTGGGATAGTCTAGTTCCAGCATACACCAGTTGTTCCATTTTCTCTGAGAAGCACAGAGAACGTGTCCGGTGAGGGCGGCTGTTGCTCTGGTGTTATTGGAGGCTGTAATATGCTGTCCTGATTTCCCTGGCTGTTTTCCAGAAAGTCGTCCTTGGGTGCTGAATCTTGGAGCAGTGCTAGTATGTCACAGTCTGTCTGTGGTGAGCTCTGTGGGCAGGGCTCAGCTGAGATTGTGTCCGTGAGCAGAGGTTGTTGTGGCTGAGTGGTGTTATCATTGTCCTTGTGTGATGTGTCAACCGTATGTCCATTCAGGTGCTGAAGTGAAATCCTGTGGTCATTCATACTGTATCCAGGTGTGTGTGTGCCATTCAGGTTGAGTGGATTGGCACACATTGCAGAAGGATGACGGAGGGAGAAGTAGATATTGTCCTTTAGCACTCTTGAACCAAGTTTGTTTGGGTGGTGGCCATCCTGTTGAAACAGTTGCCTCTGACTCCAGAAAAGATTGAAGTTGTCAATGAAGTTCATTCCTTTTATATTGCAGGTTTTTTGTAGCCATGTATTAAGCCCAAGCAACCGTGAAAACCTGTTTGTTCCTCTTGCTGGGAGTGGTCCACTGATGAATGTTTGAACTTTCAGTCTTTTAAGGGTTTCAAAAAGTTCATTGCAATCCTTCTTAAGGAGTTCCGACTGCTCTTTATGAATATCATTCTTCCCCACATGAATGAGTCGATTTGCAGTCTTATGTTTCATCAGAATGTTCTGAAGTTCTCTGTTTACATCAGAAGTAGTTGCTTGTGGAAGGCAGCACGTATTTGTATCCCTGCTACTAATGTTTCTGATTATGGAGTCGCCCACTATCAGAGTCCTGGGCCCGGCTGCGCTCTGAGCTGAGTGCCGCTGTCTGCTCGACCTTAAGCCCCAGTTAGCATCAGTGTTAGCTACAGGCTGATTCAGTCTGTGTTCAATCACATTCATCAAATTTGGGGAGTCCTCATTCATTAATACTTCAAATCTGTTCTCAAGATGTATAGGCGGTGGTAGGAGATCCTTGTCAGAGCCGTATCTGGGGTAGAGGATGCTACTGCAGCAATATGTGATGCTCGTGACAATCTGATGTCTCGAGTGCCTTTGGGTCTCGCTCCGTTTGTGCCATCGATTAGTAAGTCGATCTGCTTGTTTCTCTACACTTAGTATGCCCTGTCGAGGAGCACTAGATTCATGGGACTCACCGGCTGTATGTTGAGGGCGTTCATGACAAAGCTCTGTTTTGTGTTCCGTCTGGTTTGGTGGTCCCGCAATTAACTTTGTTTCAAGAACTGCAATCCTTTGTAAAAGTCTGTGGCAGTTAGAGCAGCAAGTAGATTCCAGAGGAGGCATTTTCTTATCCTTATAATAATAATAATAATACATTTATTTTGTATAGCGCCTTTAAAAGTTGCTTTCTCAAAGCGCTTTACAGACAAGCATAACAACAGAAAAAAACGCTACACACTTTAAACACAAAAATAATCAGGTAAAAGCAATCCTAAAATAAAATGTTTTAAGAAGGGATTTAAAAGTCACTAATGTATTTGCTTCCCTAATGTCAGCTGGTAGAGAATTCCAAAGCTTGGGAGCAGCGAAGGAAAATGCTCTATCACCCCTAGAACGAAGCCGCGTCTTGGGAACAACCAACAGACCACTCTGAGAGGAACGCAGATTACGACACGGTGTATACGGAAATAGAAGATCTGTCAAGTATTGAGGAGCCAGATTGTGCAAAGCCTTATATAACAGCATAAGGATTTTAAAATCAATGCGGGACCTGACAGGGAGCCAGTGCAAAGACTCCAAGACGGGTAATATGATCCCTAGCCCTGACCCCAGTCAATACTCTGGCAGCGGAATTTTGCAAATATTGCAATTTGTCGATTGAAGATTTAGATACACCAACTAGGAGACCATTACAATAGTCAACACGTGAAAAAATAAAAGAGTTTATCAACCTCTCAGCAACTGTGAAGGACAGCATAGGACGTAAACGTGCTATATTTCTGAGGTGATAAAAGAATGTCTTAACCGTATTCTGCACAAACGGCTCAAATGACAGTGTGGCATCAAATATGACACCAAGATTTTTTAGTTTGATTTGAAACTCCAGGGCAACACCATCAACCGACAGAGTGAGAGACCCAGCCTTTCGCAGTTGGTGAGGAGAGCCAAGGAGCATAATTTCGGTTTTAGAGCCATTTAAAGACAGGAAACTACTAGACATCCAACTCTTGATCTCAGCAATACAATTAGAAAGATGCGCAACATCCACTTGCTGACCCGGTCTTGAATGGATATAAATCTGCGTATCATCAGCATAAAAGTGATAGTTAAGGTCAAGAGATCTTAATAGTTGGCCAGGTGGATAGATATACTAAAATATGACTTGAACCAGCCAAGAACTGTCTCTGATAAACCAAATACTTTTTCGAGACGATAAAGTAACAGTGCATGGTCAATTGTATCAAATGCTGAACTAAGATCCAAGAGAATGAGAAGGGACAAGGAGCCAGAGTCGGAAGCTATCAGTAAATCATTAGTGACTTTAACTAATGCAGTCTCAGTGCTGTGTAATTTCCGAAACCCAGATTGATGAGGCTCAAACAGGTTATTTTCAATTAAGTGTATGTTTAATTGAGCCGCAACCACACCCTCCAAGATTTTAGCCAGGAATAGAAGATTTGAAATCGGACGAAAATTTGGAAGAATTTTACGATCAGAATTTTGCTTTTTTAAGACAGGAGTGACAGCAGCAGTTTTAAGTGCTGCTGGTACCACCCCAGATGACAAAGAGTCATTGATTATGGCAAGAACTTAGGGACACAGAGGACCAATGCAAGATTTAAACAGGCTACACGGCAGGGAATCAAGTATGCAAGTGGAAGTTTTCATACGAGAAACCTGCTTGCAGAGCATCTCAGATTGTAAAATAGTAAATTTGGAGAAAGAAGTGCCAGAGAAACTTAGTGTATCAGCTGTACGATCCGCAGACCCAAAAGAAGTGCAAATATTTGTCCGAACATTGTTAATTTTTTCACTGAAAAATTTGAGAAACTCGTAACACATCGAATCAGATGGAGTCAGAGAACTGACACCATCTGCATTAAGAAGACTATTAATTGTATGAAAGAGCTGTCTAGGATTGTTTTGATTACTTTCAATAATATTTGAAAAATGTGCAGATCGAGCAGTTTCAATAGCTACTCTGTAATGTGTCAAGCAGTTTTTCCATGCTTGGTGAAACACAATTAAACCAGAGCAACGCCATTTACGCTCTAATTTCCGACATGCAGCCTTCTGTAATCGCAAATCATCATTATACCAGGGGGCTGACTGAACAAATGAGACGTTACGTGTTTTTATGGGTGCGAAGATGTCCAAGTTGGCTGTAAGAACATTATTAAAAACTAAGATTTTATCCTCAAGAGTTGCAGAGGACAAAACCTCTAAAGAACTGACAATCGAATTTACAAAAGTAGTGTGATCAATTGATTGCCCTTTGCGGAATGAAATGGTTCGTGTAGTCTCTCTACTAGAATGGAGTATCTTAATATTAAAGAAGATAGCTAGATGGTCAGAGAGTCCAACATCCGTAACAGATAGATTAGAGAGAAAAGAATCATTTGCAATAACTAAATCCAATGTATGACCTTTACAATGAGTAGGGACGTTTACAAACTGAGAAAGATTAAAACAGTCCAGGAGTGATAGGAAATCCTTGGCCAGGGTACAGGCTTTCTGATCTACATGTATATTAAAGTCACCCAGAATCAGAATTCTCTTAAATTTTACACACAATATAGACAGTAGATCAGCAAATTCAGACAAAAAATCCTTATTCGATTTAGGAGGTCTGTAGATAGTAACCACGGCAGCATGGGGAGCAGCAGGAGAAGCAGATATATTAAAAACAAGACATTCAAAAGTTTTAAAAGGAGGTACGGACACAGGGTGTATCTTGTATTGTAGCTTATAGAGAACTATAATACCACCACCTCTACCTGTAGTCAGCGAGACGTCAATGAGTCCAAAGCCCGCTGGAGTCAGCTGTTTAAAAAGAAGACCATCGTCCTGTTTATGCCATGTTTCCGTGAGAAGAAACAAGTCTAGTTTTTTGTCCATGATAAAATCCGACAGCAGCAAAGCTTTATTGTTCACAGAGCGCACGTTAAGTAGCGCGGCTTTTAAAGGGCTTGCAGTCACCGTATCGCAGGGATGACACTCAGACGGAAGACGAGATAAGTTAGTAAAATCAACACCAACACCAGAGTAAGACCGTCTTCTAGTCCTTCGGCAGCAGCTCAAAATTGGGATGGAAGAGGACGAGGAAGAGATGTAGCTTCGTCCTGAGCTCCGATGAATATACCGCTTGGGCCGCAGCAATCCAGCCCTGTCACAGTGGGCATAGTTGACGCTAGACAGATTATAGTTCCGCTTCAGGGATAACAGCTGGCGGATGGTGTACTGTAAGGCCATGTTCGTTGAAGCCTATTTAACACCAGCTCCAGATAAGCCTGTCTGTGAGTCCACAAAGTCAAAAGAAGGCCACCAGGCTAACACCAAGAGAAGCAAATTCCAGGCATTCATAAGTAAAACGCACGGACGCATCACAATGTCTGTTCGGAGAGCGGAGCGGCAGCCAGAACGCGCCAGCGTACCCAACTCAACCGGAAGCTGTTTTGCTGGATGTAGGCAGTTGCCACTGTTGGCAGTAGGCAGTTGTTATGAATGTAGGCAGTTGTGTTTTCTCTTCCCCGGAATGTAAACTTTCAGTGGGAGGCTGGTCGAATAAAAGAATTCTGCTTTTTTGTAGTAATCCAAGCGTTTGAGAACTGTGCTGATTTGCTGAAGTTAAAATTAGGTGATAAAAGGAGATAAAATATAAAAATATAAAAGCGATAGAGCAAATCGTGGAGCAGTAAGCGAGAGCGTCCGAACAGTAGCTGAGCAGGAAGTGAAGGTCCACCTGCGCTCTGCCAAATGTCTCCCACAGCAGTCGGATCGTCTGCGGGTGCAGCGACCATTCTCCTGCTGGAACATTGTTTCTGGACAGTCTGTCTGGTCCCAGATTCAGGTGACCAGGCACATGCACTGCTTTCAGTGAAAGCAGGTTGTGCTGAGCCCAGACCCGGAGGCGTTCCGTCAGCCTGTAAAGGTTTCGGGACCTGATGCCGCCCTGGTGATTTATGTATGCCACCACTGACATGTTGTCCGACCAGACCAAGACATGGTGACCTTTTATCTGGGGACAGAAGCGCCGTAGCGCGTTGTCAACTGCCATCATTTCCAGACAGTTTATGTGTAGAAGCTTTTCCCGTTCTGACCACTGGCCAAAGAACGGTCTGCCCTCGAGCAGCGCTCCCCATCCCAAGGTGCAGGCGTCCGTGGACACTACCTTCACACTCGAGGAAGTCCCCAGACTCACACCTAACTGATACCAGTCGGTTACTTTCCAAGGTTCCAGAGCTGAGACGCATTTTAGACCGACCTTGAGGCGAAACAGACCAGAGGTCCATGCCCGGGGTGGAACTCGCGCTCTCAGCCACAACTGCAGTGGGCGCATGCGAAGCAGACCCAGCTGGAGTACCGAAGATGCTGAGGCCATGAGGCCCAGCATTTTTCGGAAACCTTTTGAGCGGGACTATAGAGACGCAGCAGAAGGATTTCGCGGCGCGCTGAATGTCCAGTCCGCGCTCCGGCGACAGACGTGCTGTCATGGACAGCAAGTCCAGCACTGTTTCCAGAAAATAAATTTTCTGACTGGGAGACACCGAACTCTTCGCCCAATTGACTGTGAGACCCAGATTCTTGAGATGCTCGAGTAATGTGGTCCTGTGTTCTATGAGCTTTGAGTGTGATCGAGCTAGAATCAGCCAATCGTCCAAGTAGTTCACAACTGGCATGCTCCGAAGTCTCAGGGGTGCGAGAGCCGCGTCCATGCACTTCGTAAATGTACGGGGTGCCAGGGACAAGCCGAACGGTAGGACTGTGTATTGATATGCCTGGCCCTCGAAGGCGAATCTCAAGAATCGCCTGTGACGTGACGCTATTTGTATTTGGAAATAGGCGTCTTTCAGATCTATTGACATAAACCAGTCCTCCTGGCGAACTTACGCGAGGATTTTCCTGGTTGTAAGCATTCTGAACTGGCGCTTCACAAGCACTCTGTTCAGCTGTCGCAGATCTAGAATGGGTCTGAGACCCCCGTCTTTTTCCGGTACCAGAAAATATCTGCTGTATAGATCCCCTTCGCTCTGAGATAAAGGTTCTATGGCCCCTTTGCTCAGTAGTTTCGCTATTTCGGCTCGAAGTAGAGGAGTTACTTCGTTTTTTACCGTAGTTTCGACTCGCGCCGTGTAACAGCGGGGACGTTGAGCGAACTGCAGGGAATAGCCTCTTTTTATAGTGTTCAGCACCCATTCTGATACCCCGGGAAGCTCTGCCCACGCATCTGCATGAATAGCTAGAGGTAGAATGAAATCTGGGCTCTGGCCGCGGCATAGCGGCGGCCGGAGAGCTCCGGTGTGCTGAGAATAAACACTGTGTTTGCAGTGTACGAGGCGGGGGGCACGCTGATCACAGCGGGCAGCCTGGCTGCGCTCGACTTCTCTATGACAGTTTGTGGAGAGAAGGCGAGCGGGACGCTCTGTGAGGGAATGTGGGCGCGGGAAAGCGGGCACACTCACTGCACTGAGAACACCGTCGGCCTGAGCTGACTGAATGTGTGCTGGTTTCGTTTTTACAGAAACCGTGGGACATGCATCGTGTAGTGTTTGTGGGCACTGTGTCGTGGGCACATTCACTACATTTAATGCACAATCGACATGAGTCGATTTTATTCGTGCTAGCCCTGTACTGTGGCGGGCTGTGTCTGTATGTGGGAATGGGCACTGAGAAGTGGGCATTCTTACAACACTCATAACACCATCGGCCGTGGCCGGAATACCAGAACATACACTCTTTTTGGGATTTATCTGGGTTGCCGTAAAAATGGCATTTGTGTGCAGGCAAGCGGGCTGTGGTACCGGTTTGTTTACTGCAAAATACACTGGAACAGTCACATTGTTTGGAACTGAACGAGCGAGAAGTTTCGGTGGAGTCTGGCCGCGGCGAGACTTAAACACCGTCGTTTTCCTAGGAGGCTAGGAAGACTCTGAGCTGACTGTATGTGTGTTGGTTTCGTTTTACAGAAACCGTGGTACATGCAGTGTGTAGTGTTTGTGGGCACTGGGTTGTGGGCACATTCACTACATTTAATGCACAATTGACATGAGTCGATCTCATTTGTGCGAGCCCTGCACTGTGTCGGGCTGTGTTTGTGTGTAGAAATGAACACTGGGCTGTGGGAATTTTTATTACACTCATAACACCATCGGCTGTGGCCGGAATACCAGAAAATACACTGCTTATATGATTTTTCTGGGTCGCCGTGGAAACGGCATTTGTGTGCAGGCAAGCCGGCCATGGTACTGGCTTGTTTACTGCAAAATACACTGGAACAGTCGCATTTCCTGGAACTCAACGAGCGAAAAGTTTCGGTGGAAGTCTGGCCGCGGCGAGACAAAATTTTATCTGCTGCATGAGCTGGGATCGAACACGGGTCTCTCGCGCGAAGGCTTTGGATTTCACCACTGAGCCACAGGGGGAAACGACATAAGCTTAAATTAGCTCGAGCAGATAGGAGAGCGTCATCACAGTTTTGTGTGTGTCGGCGTTTGTTTTCAGGCGTGCGTGTTATACAACAGGCTCATTGCTACAATATTGACATTTTCAGCCGCTCAAACTAAGAGGAGCTGAGAAATGTTTGAGAAAAGGAGATTGGTCCGGCCTCGGCGGGACTAAAACACTCTTTCCTCATTTCGCCAGTGACACACGCCCACGGGGGGCGGGGTTTTGATGCTGGCCCGTTTCCC
Organism: Gila orcuttii; assembly: GCA_026230005.1. NCBI lineage: Eukaryota > Metazoa > Chordata > Actinopteri > Cypriniformes > Leuciscidae > Gila > Gila orcuttii. Next base: position 25,150,067 of record JAPDVR010000023.1, read on the forward strand.
TGACGACTCGCGGGCAGAAGGGGGAGGTCCACAGAGCTCGCCCAATCCTCACTGTCCGACGCCTCAGAGTCACCATGGCAATAGCTCGCAATGATGGCAGCCGCCGTCAGTGAGGGCGAGAGCTGCATGATCCTTACCCAGGCGGGAAACGCAGATGAAATGGTGGTCCCCTTCGCTGAGTGTGGCTCGGCACGAGCCACAGGAACGAAGCATCTTAAAAAATACGCTGCTCTTTTAGATAAAGAGAGAGAGTGTGAGTCGCGACGGCGAACACACACTCTCAGCAGAGTAAAAGGATATTGACGCCGGAAAGCGTAGCAGGTACGGCGACTGAAGGCGGCGAGGTGAAGGCCAGCGTCTTCAGGTTCAAGGCTCGTCCCGCAGGAGGCTTGTTCTTGACGGCGCGGCTTCTCACTCTGGATCCAGCGATGCGTGAGCTTCGCTGAAGAGATGAAAATCAGTTTGTATCAGCCTATCGAGCTATAATTATAGGCCAAGGCAACGCCTATCCTGGCGGGACGTGATGTAATGGGCGCGAAGCGCCCCCATTGGATATGGCGTCACGTAGGGCCTCTCTCGATAGGCTGCTGCTGTTGCCGCAGGTCAGCCAATAGGCACGCGAGCCGTCTTGCCCATGTCTGCATGCTGCTGCAACGCGTTTTACATTGATTCAAAATTAAGGATAATTTTTGGCTTTAATATCTCGTGGAAAAGAGGTTTTCCCCATAGCATAAGATATTACGCATTACGAGAGATACTCTCGTAAGAGAACTGCTGTTCACTTTCAGAAGTTGTAGGGGTGCTTTCTTCTCACAAAAAGAATGTGAAATGTGTATGTTGGATATATCATTTTCAGTTTTTAAATATATTTAAATATAATTAAATTTTATCGTATCGCACATCGAATATTGCATTATTTAACAAGTTTTCGCGTATTGCATTTTTCTTCAATATCGTACAGCCCTATTCACTACTTTTTTTTCTTCATTTTCTCTGATCCACTTGCTCATTTAAACTGCTCTGGAATAAAATCAATGAAAGACAAAGTAAGACTTGCTTTAGAACAATAATAATAATAATAAATTTGTATTATTGAAAATATAAAATTGTCGGACAAATGATGGACAAATAATGAATATTTATTTAGGCATATTACAAAACATTGAACAAGTTTCTCTGCAGCAAGTGATGAGTGATGAGGGAGGGGGTTTCTGGGGAGCATACTTGTTTTTTGCGCCTTTTCCTCAGAGGATACAGACAGCTATACAATAATTAGGTCCCTGGTGAGGGCCCATCATATAATCATCACAATATAGCAAAACAAATGGATACAGAGAAGCAAAACAAACGCATCATGGCTCATGAACAACGCTACACTCTCTCTAAAACATCTCACAAACATCTGGTTGATATGCCATCAACACCGAGAAAGAAAATCTGCTCAAATTGCAAAATAGAACTCAAATCGAGGGGCCAAATTCTAGGGAAGCCTTGTCTATTCTGTTTATTTTTTAATAAAATAATTTATAAGAAAAAATATTTTATTCTCTTTTTTTGCTGCATTATAATTTCGATAACACTTTACAATAAGGTTGCATTAGTTAATGCATTCCTGTTCGCAGGAGTGATGAGATACTTAGTAGACTGTGCTCACTTAATGGCTGGCTGTCTAAGTGGTGTCCGCAAAATAATATAGAATTCATAGACAATTGGACAAGTTTTTGGGGCAGACCTGACCTCTTGAAAAGAGATTGTATTCATCCCTCCTGGGATGGTGCTGGTCTTCTCTCTAGTAATATGGCACATAGTCTTAGAGCTCAAACATGACAATCTGGGGATCAGGTCAGGAAGCAGACAGACCGTCTGCTAGCTGTCTCACATCACTGAGGTCAGATAAATCCCATCACATAGTCTCTATATGATGATATCTAGGTGAAAGAGTCTCTGTGTCTGTTCCCTGAATTAGGACATACAAAAAATACTAAACCCATTTAAGGGTAAAAATGTAATTGATGTTCAACAAATAAAAAGCAGATATAATACGGATGAACAGATGATAAAGCTCGGGTTGCTGAATATTCAATCCCTTACTTCAAAAGCACTTATTGTTTATCATATGATTACAGATTATAACCTAGATGTGCTGTGTTTGACAGAAACCTGGCTAAAACCAGACGATTACATTACTATAAATGAGTCCACCCTGCAAGATTACTGTTATAAACATGAGCCTCGTCTGAAAGGCAAAAGGGGAGTAATCTTCAGAATTACTGAGAAGTCAAGTTTTAAATATAATTCTTTTGAAGTGTTGGTGCTTAATGTAAGACTATCTAGTGTAAATGATAAATCACGTTTGATATTTGTGCTGGCTACTGTATACAGGCCACAAGGGTACCATACAGACTTTATCAAAGAATTTGCTGATTTTCTATTCGAGTTAGTACTGGCTTCAGGTAAAGTCCTAATTGTTGGTGATTTTAATATGCATGTAGATAACGAAAAAGATGCATTGGGATTGGCATTTAAAGACATTCTGAACTCTATTGGAGTTAGACAACACGTGTCAGGACCTACTCCTTTTTGTCGTAATCATACTCTAGATCTAATATTATCGCATGGAATCAATGTTGATGCCATTGAAATTCTACAGCAAAGCGATGACATCTCAGATCATTATCTAGTCTCATGTATACTTCATTTAGTCAAGGCTTCAAAGTCGACTCCATGTTCCAAATATGTTAGACCTATCACTTCTGCCACTAAAGATCGCTTTATTAATTACAGCCAGAAAAATGGAGCGCAACTGGAAGAAAACAAAAGTAGAGTTTTTTTTCGCATTTCATGGAAAAAGAGCACGATTGCGTAAAGAGAGGCCTTAAAAGCTGCTAGATCTGCTTATTTCAAATAAAAACACAAGGTATTTATTTGAAACAGAGGCTAAATTAACGAAAAATGCCTTTTCAACCCCAGACGTTTCCAAGCAGCACAGCAGTAATGACTTTATGAACTTCTTTTCTTATAATTTTCTTCATATTATCAATCTTGTAACTATGCAACCGTCTACTACAGTATCGCATCAGGCAGTGCATTGTAGTCTCCCTGAGGGAAAAATTTGATTCATTCATTGCTATAGGAAGAATTTTTTTAAACTCGTTAAATCATCCAAATCGATAACATGTATTTTAGACCCTATACCGACTATTGAAGCTATTGAAAGTGATGCTTCCAGAGGTCATAGATCCTCTTTTTAATATCATTAATTCATCTTTGTCATTAGGATACGAACCAAATACTTTTAAGCTGGCTTTGATAAAACCGCTTGTTAAAAAACCCAAAATTGATCCTACAGAATTAGTCAATTACAGGCCGATCTCGAATCTACCTTTTCTGTCAAAGATACTAGAAAAGGCAGTATCCTCACAACTATGTTCCTTTTTAGAAAGAAATGGTATCTGCAAGGATTTTAAGTCAGGATTTAGACAGTACCATAGTACTGAGACAGCTCTCATCAGTCTCACAAATGATTTGCTCTTATCATCCGATCGTGGTTGTATCTCTATATTAGTGTTAATCGATCTTAGTGCTGCATTTGATACCATTGACCACAACATTATTTTAAATAGACTTGAAAGTTATGTTGGCATTAGTGGAATTGCATTAGCATGGTTTAAATCATACTTATCTGAACGTTATCAGTTTGTAGCAGTAAATGAAGAAATGTCTTATCGATCAAAAGTTCAGTATGGCGTACCACAAGGCTCAGTACTAGGACCGTTAGTTACATTAGTTTTCACTGTGATGCTGATGATACTCAGCTCTATATTTCTTCACGCCCTGACGAAACCTACTGATTCACAAAATTAACGGAATGCATAGCTGATATAAAAAACTGGATGACTAGTAATTTCCTACTACTTAATTCTGAAAAAACACAGATTCTAATTATTGGACAAAAAACTTCTATACTACATACTAACCTAGAATACTGTCTAACACTTGATGGCTGCTCTGTCAAGTCTTCGTTGTCGGTAAGGAACCTGGGTGTGCTCTTTGAGACTAATCTTTCATTTGAAAGTCACGTGTCTAGTATCTGTAAAACCGCATTTTTCCATCTTAAAAATATATGTAAATTACGTCATATGCTCTCAATGACAAATGCGGAACAGTTAGTTCATGCGTTCATGACATCAAAAATTATTGTAATGCTATTATGGGTGGTTGCCCTGCAGGCTTAATAAACAAACTACAGTTGGTCAAAAATGCAGCAGCTAGAATTCTTACCAGAACCAGGAAGTATGACCATATTAGCCCGGTTCTGTCAACACTGCATTGGCTCCCTATAAAAGGGGTCATATAATGCCATTTTTGTACAAGTTAATATGAATCTTTTGGGTCTAAATGAAAACTTTGTAATATAGTTTTATTAAAAATTCTCATTAGTATTATAAGAAAACCCTAATTATACCTGGTCAAAAACAGCTCTGTTTTCAGCACGCCGTTTCAGTGCATATGCCTTTAAATGATAATGAGCTTTTGCCCCTCTGTTCTGTGGGGCGTTTTGACACCACGCACGTGGGTGTGATGAGTGTTGCCTTGACAACAGTTGAGAGTATATTTTGGAGAAGCTTCTGTGCAATGGAAATGTTCTATATATGTTAAAGGTTCTTCATGGAACCACCAATGCCAATAAATAACCTTTATTTTTAACACAGGTTTCACTTAGACACTTAGTGTTACCACGTTAACTTTAACACCTGTGTACACCGTTTTTAATAACACATTAACCATAACGCGTTGTTCATTATAAACGTGGGATTATGAATTATATTGAGAACGTCATAACGTTACATTGAAAACATGCCGTAATATACCCTGAGTGTAAACATTAGCTGCATTCATCGTGAATAAGCATACAAGCGATTTGCAAAGATTAATATTTAAAGGTTAATAAAACATACACTCACTTCTTCTGGAGGTGCAGCAGGAACACGAATAGTTGGTACCGATTCTGTTTTCAGGACCAGCTTCTTAGCAAAACCAGATTTACACTGACCCTAGTTTAGAAAGCAGTCTGGTGAGAAATGATTAGCGCAAACATAAAAGCATTTACGTAGATCGTTGGGAATATTCCCTTCAAAAATAAAACTCAGCCACTGCGTCTTCAGCGGTTCGAGTTTAGGAACATTAAAATGACTGCTGTGTTCATTATTACAGTCAAGAACAGAACAACACAATCGCTTAGACGCCATTCTGCTCCAGTTTATCAACAATGGCGGACTACGATGACAGCTCGCTCAGGGCGGGTCTGTGTTGAAATGCTGCTGTCAATCATCAATCGTGGGAGGGGCATCCGATTTAGTGACGTCACAAGATCGAACGGCTCAATTTGAGGCAGGGGGAAACATATAAGGAGATTAAAACAAAAACACTGGATGGATTTTTATCATTATATTATGGTTGTGTACAGGCACTGCCAACACACATTTCAGTACAATCAACTTGTAAAAGTGCATGTACCATTATATGACCCCTTTAAACATCGTATACATTTAAAAATATTGCTGATTACTTACAAAGCACTAAATGGTTTAGCTTCCCAGTACTTGAGCGAGCTCTTAACGCATTATAGTCCATCACGTCTATTGCAATCTCAAAATTCCGGCCAGTTGATAATACTCCGGGAAGCAGACACACTCTGTCAGTTCAAATCTAGACTAAAAACACATCTCTTTGAACTAGCATACTCATAACACATTATAGACTTCTATAATTCAATGTTAGGCTGCATAGATTAGGTCAGCCGGAACCGGGAACATCATAAAAAGGATGGCGTCTATGCTAATATTAGTATCTTTGTTTATCCCGAGGTTTACCACAGTCCACCGGATCCAGGCCATATCCAGATTTGATGAAGGACCTGTGGCTGGACATGACTACAACGCAGTCCTGAAGTGTCAACTAGTCTCTACACTGTGAAGGCCTCCTTCCCTCCCCTTTACCTCTGTACAGATAAAATGTTGTCGGGATAATTCCGGTTTGCGTGGTTACGTGGAAGCGATAAATTCTGTATTATAAATTTTTCAAGGCTTGTACCTTGGAACCTATTTCATGGTTTGCGTTCTCGAGCCACCAGGCACTGTTTTGTGCAAATGAGTGGCCGGATCGCATTAAGGATTTTTTTGTTAGAACGGTGTCGTGTTAGCGCCCCCAGGTTAATAACTAATGATCGTTGCGACGGAAGTGAATCAATCAAAACTAACTTTAGCTAGACAATAACTTTATTCTAGAGCTGCTGTAAAGCCAAAACAATCTCTGTTACTTTAATTTCCTATTATCACTGTAAAGCTGCTTTGAAACAATCTATATTGTTAAAAGCGCTATATAAATGAAGGTGACTTGACATTAACTAACATGAACTAACATTGAGCAATACATCTGTAATTTATTACTTTGCTAATGTTAGTTAAAATTGTAAATAAAAATACAACTACTCATGGTTGGTTGTCAGCTCAGGTCCATTAATTAATATTAAGAGATTCAACTTTTTATTTTAATATATTAGTAAATGTTGAAATGAACATTAACTAAGATTAATAAATGCTTTAGAATAATTTTTCACTGTTAGTTCATGTTAACTATAACGTAGTTGTAAAGAGTTGCCTTTCAAAAGCTACACTCAATGCTGCACGAAAGCACTATGGGAAAAACTTCTTCGTTTGACCAGTTGTTAACACTTGTAGTAGTGTTGTCAAATAAAAAATTCGAATTTCGAATATTTGTAGAATTTAAAAAAAAACTGCACATTCGAATGCAAAAACCGTGCATTCAAATTTCAGGCGTGTCAAGAGGCGCGCGAGACATGATGATGACATGGTTTGTTTTTGATCTCTTAAGATCAGAGATAAAGGTTAGAGCTGAGCATTTGTTTTCATCAGCTGAAAACATTGTCAACAAAAAGCGCTTGGCACTCGCTGCAGATCAAGTTGACCGTCTGGTGTTTTTGACAAACATTATGTATTTGTGTAGTGAGTAGAGGTGGATTGTTTCTGAATGGCAGTTTGCTATTTTGTGTTCATGTAGTACATTGTGCTGTCTGTTGAAGTCTGTTTTCTCAGGTTACTGATGCACTTACACAGTTTTATGCACTATTGTAACCTAATTTTCCTTGCATGCACATTAAGGAAATTATATTTTATTTAAAATCAATTGTTTTAAAAGTTAATGCACTTTAAAAAGAGAATGTCATTTCAATAAAACATGCGATGCTTGATTTGGTTTATATTTGTTTATTGCGCTTGCTTGCGCCCTCTTGTGGGCATAGGAGACAATACAGTACTTTTTTCCCTGTAACATTAAGTATTGCATTTAGAATTTGAATATAATTAGTATTTAGCCAATATTTAAGAAAGAAATTAGAATTTAGCTTTTCAGCCATTTTGACAGCCCTAATGTGTGGCAAAAATTCCAAAGAATTTGGCTTAAATAACCTCTGATGATGACGTCTTTGGAATGAGCATGTCAAAGTAAATAGACGTGTGACAGGTGCGCTCATCAGGTTCCTTTATCTTCAGAACCGCATTGTCCGTTTGTGCACTAAAATCTCTTGCAAACTATCCCTTTGTTAGGAGTCAGGAAAAAAGCCCTTTTCTCACTTTTCTTTCTCTGTAACGAAAAGAAAAATCTAGAGAGAGAATCATGTCGAGAGAGTCAAAGAAATGCGTGCTGCCCTGCTCACAGCCCGTTTCAAATGACAATCCGCATGACTTCTGTATAGAATGTCTGGGGAATCACACGATTTATCAGCCCTCGAGGATGCAGAGTGTGAGCACTGCGAGACACTTCCTATCAAAGTGCTCTGCTCCAGGCTCGCACATGTCAGACAAGAGTGAGCATACACGTCATCTGACGCATTCATGGGGCTCTGTGTGAAGAGCAGGAGACGGGTCCTTCCCTTTCTCGCTCTTTCACCAGATCGTGTGGTCCTTCTAGCCCGCTTCTGAAATGCACCCTGCCACCAATGGCGGACTGTGTACAGCTCACTCAGGGCGGGTCTACACTAAAACTGCCGTGTCAGTCAACAGTCGTGGGAGGGGCCTGTGCAAAAGTACGTCACATTGCCCCGAATCTGAGAACGGCTTGTTCTGAGACAGTTCTTATGATTTATGGGGATTTAAAAAAAAAAAAAAAGCACTGGGAGGATTTTTATATCATTATAGGGTGGTTGTGTACACACATTGCCAACACACATTTATGTTCAAACGCCATGTAAAAGTGAATTTTGCATAATAGGTGCCCTTTAAGTGGCACGTCTTTGAAAAGTGATGCACTATACATAATGTAGAGCCAGTCCACTGCCAGATTGTTTCAGTGCTGGAGGTTCTGCAGGAAAAGCTGTCAGCAGGCACATCTCCTGCTACTCTCAGAGTATCTGTGGCTTGCCACGCTCTGGTAGACGGGGTCTCACCCTGACTATCTTCCCAAAGTTCCATTCTCGACCATACATCTGGTCATTCTTGAAGCCTTCTGTCCTCCGCCGGAGGAGGAGAAACTCCACTTACTGTGTCCAGTTTGTGCTGTTCAGATTTATATCCACCACATCTGGTCATTCTTGAAGCCTTCTGTCCTCCGCCGGAGCAGGAGAAACTCCACTTACTGTGTCCAGTTTGTGCTGTTCAGATTTATGTCCACAGTGCTAGCCAGTGCCGTAAGTCAGAGCAGCTGTTCATTTGTTATGGGGGGCGGCCGCCACAAAACAGACGCATTGGGTGAGGGATGCTATTGCCCTAGCCTATGAGGCACGTGGTCAAGCTTTGCCTCTAAGTATTAGGGCTCATTCAACCAGGGGGTTGTATCCTCCAGGGCTTTAGCTTTATGTGATGCGGCAGGCTGGTCCTCTCCGCACACATTTATCAGATTTTATGGTTTGAATGTTCACGTTACTCTCTCACATCCTTGAGTCGACATCCCAAGCTCATGTCTGAGGCCCTTCTCGTGTTTGTGCACACACACTACACAACCTTGAGGGGTCCAGACACTTCCAGTGCGGTGGAGTTGGTTTTCTCGTTCCCCATAGCGCTTTCGCGCAGCATTGAGTGTAGCTTTTGAAAGGGAATGTCTCTGGTTACTTGACTGTAACCCTGTTTCCTGAAAAAGAGGGAATGAGATGCTGCACTTGCACAATACCATGTCAAAATGCCCATTGTGTGCAGTATTCACATACATGTCTGGAAAGAATGTAAACAGTTGGGCAAAAAAAAGATTCATATCAGTATATTTGGTCCGTGCATTCGGTTTTTAAGTGACAGCAGCCTAATAAACCTGGTGATGTCTCTGTCATTAATTAAACAACAATAGACAGAGAAAAATCACAAACTACACTTGACTCAACAAATTTTATATCTTTAATACAAATCCATTAATACTTTAATTTAGATAGAACATGTGGTGTTTTATGTTTACATATATTAAATTTCTGTAGGGTATTAACTGAAAGTTAATTTAATCTGTATCTTTGTTTTATTGTATTTGTCCTATTGTTAATATTATTTGCTTCATTGTTCTTATTTTTAATGAATAAAATAACAAAAAGAACTATATTGTAATATATATGTATATATATAAAATCAATATTGTGAAATAAAATGTCCCTAGCAGATACACAGAAATCAGTTTCTACGAAAGCTTTCTTCACAAAGAAACACAAGGACACAAAACAGAAGTGTTTTGTTTGTAACAACAGTGTTCTCCTCCTGTTACACAAACTTCTTCACAGTCAGAGAGAATGAGATCCCTTTGGAAAAGTCAGTGTGACGAGCTGGTGCACTCAGGGAGAGCGAACAAGAGAAAAACATGAAAACAAACCTTAACGACTATTAGTGGCCTTTCATTTAGCACAGATGTTCTCTACCTGCACCTTCATTAGTCAGAGAGGAAGCCAAAATAGTCATTAGAAGGGAGTTAAGCGGGGTGCTCGCGACCCTCGAGAGAGCATGCTAATGACAGCCTGAGCTCACTAGAGCCTCCCAGACACCCAGCGCTACTGTCACCACTGAGCATAAAATACACACCCTGGGACTCACACATACACACACCTGTACAGTGTGAAACACAGGCTTGTCTGGTTGCACACAAATGCTGTGCACAATATCATAGACGACAAACACACAAGCAGGTGAATATGATACAACAAATGAAAATCTCACAGCACAACTGAAAACTCTATGAAAATAATGAAATAGTGTAAAGTAATTAGTAATAAATTAGTAATAAATTATTTATAAATAAATGTATATATATATATATATATATATATATATATATATATATATACATATATATATATATATATATATATATATATATATATATATATATATATATATATATATATATATATATATATATATATATACATATATATATATATATATACACACAGTGGTGCTTGAAAATTTGTGAACCCCTTGCAGAATCTGTGAAAATGTGAATCATTTTAACAAAATAAGAGGTATTATACAAAATGCATGTTTTTAGTACTGTCCTGAATAAGGTATTTTTCATAAAAGATGTTTACATATAGTCCACAAGACAAAAAAAAAAGCTGAATTAATAAAAAAATATCCCGTTCAAAAATTCACAAACCCTTGATTCTTAATACTGTGCATCATTACCTGCATGATCCACGGCTGTTTTTTTGTTTTGTGATGGTTGTTCTTGAGTCCCTTGTTTGTCCTGAGCAGTTCAACTCAAACACAACTATTAAAAAAGGTTCAAACATTCACTGATGCTTCAGAAAGAGAAACGATGCATTCTAGGGGGGTGAAAACTTTTTGAATTTGAAGATCAAGGTAAATTGTAATTAATTTGTCTTCCGGGAAACATGCAAGTATCTTCCAAAGGGCAGTACTAAATGAAGAAAAAATTATATTTAAACAAAATCTTCATCCTGTTCCAAAGTTAACAGCTCGTAATGCTTTGTGTTTCCTTCTGGAGCATAAGTGAATGTTTGAAGTGTTGTGAAATGTTGTGAATTAAATGTTGTGTTTGAGTCCCTCAATTGTCCTCAGTGTGAAAAGTAGGGCTGCAACAACGAATCGATAAAATCGATTATTAAAATAGTTGGCAACGAATTTCATTATCGATTCGTTGTATCGCACGATTATTACACCAGTCAATAATTCGCAGAGGTGTTTAAGTATAAATAAGCAGATCTATGAGGTGCCGGACCGGACAAAAACGAACTCCGCGAGTGCGAGAGAGACCGAGTGTGTTCGAGATCGCGCGAGAGAGACCAAGTGTGTCTGCGCGCGGGGGACAGTGCGCGAAAGAGACCGAGTGTGTCTGTGCGCGAGAGAGACTGAGTGTGTCTGAGCATTAGTAAATTAGTACATACTACATAGTAATATATAATTATTATATAAAGGTGGTCGCACACCGGACGAGAAGCGCAGCGCCACGCCACATCGCGTCTAGGACAACTCGAGGTATCGCACACCGGACGCGCACTTTCGCAGTTTATGGCCAGCATTATTGTTATGTTTATGGACATTGTGGAATTAAGATCATGTCTGTACTGTGTTATGATTGTACTATACAATTAAAATACAATCGTTGCTAAGTCTGCCGTCTGAACACACTTTACCTCAGTGTCCGTTAATTAAATGAATTGAGAATCTCTTCTGAAAATCCGATAACATCAGCAATTTTCATTCAAGCAGCTGATTTCTGTTAATGAATGTAAAACTAAATGTATATTGCAGCACAGGGTGAAGTCAGTATATACGTTAATGACGAATTGAGACAAATAAATGTAAATGTAATATAAAACTATGTAAATGGCGCTCTGTGGCACGGCAGGGTTTTGAACAAGGTCCTGAGCCGTAGCTGGCGCTGCGCTTCTCGTCCGGTGTGCGACCCCCTTAAGAGGCATGGAAGTTCGATAAATGGACAACAATATAAATAAAAACAACAATTAAATTCTTACCACTAAATTAGCAGACTGTGATTTGAATCAGATAGACAGAAGATGAAAACACTTTCTTGTCTGTCCCAAGTAGCACTTCAAGGGGAATATTTTTTCCACAATTTGCAGCACTGAATTTTTCAACCTTTACTCTAAATGACTTCACTATATGCTCGGAAAGTATGAGCTGCAAAATACCTTACACACCATAGGAGATGGTCAATCCATTGTATTTGTTTTTTTTATATATTATTAGGGGCCAAGCACCGAAGGTGCGGAAGGTGCGCTTATTTGGCGTCTCAAAATCAATCCCTCTAGCGCCTCCACCTGTCCAAATTTTCACTCATATTTAGTCTAATAACTTTGAACCATAATGGGTAGAAACAAAATTATTTTTTCCTCTGATTCCTGAGCTCATGTCGATTCAATTGCATTCCATGATGTCATTTTACGTCATACAAATATGTCCGCCATTTTAAATTGCACAACAAACCTATTTTTGCGAACTCGTCCTAGACGGTTTGTCCAATTTGCACCAAAATTGAACCAGATCATCTTCAGGCAATGCTGACAAAAAGTTATGGAATTCAAGTTGATTCGTTAAACTCTTCTCGAAAACCGTGCAAACTAATTTGACGTAGCGCTTGCGAAAACTGACGTAAGGCTGTATTCTCCGCAACGCTTTATCGTATTCAGACCAAACTTGGTACATGTCATCACAAGCATAACCTGAGGTGCCATGCAGCGTTTCGGCACAACACCACCTATTGGTCCGGAGATACGAAAAATGGCTATTTTTGCTTATAACTTCTAAACGGTTTGTCCAAAAATCATACAACTGGTATCGTTAGATTCTGGAGGTCATACCGAGTCGACTGATATCCAATTTTCCCATATTGATCATGTTAGGCGTCAGCCATTTTTAATTTTGTACCAAAATGCTGTATTTTCTGAACTTTGAACATATCGTTACGAGAAACAGTATGGGTCATCAGTACGATGCCCTGAAGGAGCCTGAGAAGTTTCGAACCAGCGCCACCTAGTGGTCAAATTAAACGTTCAAATGCTTATAACTCTGGGTGTGGTTGACTGATTTTAACGAGTCATCTACTTGGGTTCCTGAATCCTTGCCGAGTCCAACGATACCACCCATGCTAGGTTTCGCCTTACGGTTTGTGTAGCATTGCAATTTAGTGCTTAAAAAACATTTGCTAATATCTTCGAAACTGCTTGTCCGATCGAGACGAAACCACCGTCAGAAGTTTGAAAACATAGGTCGTTGGCTACATCTAATGCCCAAATGTCAAAATATTGATCGTAAAGGGTAGTAAAATCCAAGTCAAGTGTCAGTAATTTTTTACGTGATTTTTCATATAAATGTTTATAACTCCAAAACAAAATTAGATATTTTCACCAAATTTGACACACACATGTATTGGCTCGCTCTGAGGTCACATAAAAAAATGGTGGTATTCAGCCTCTTTTCCCATTGACTTAAATGCAATATTGTGATATAAAATGCTATACTTAACAAATGCATTGGTGTAACATTACAAAACTCAGAATGTGCCATCAGCACCATGCCCTGAAGGTACTCAAAAGATTTCAAGACAGCGCCACCTTTTGGTCAAAAGTTATAACAAAATTTTGAACAAATCTGCCTATTGTAATACCACTGGTCTTAAGGTTTGTCATTATCACCAGACTCTGACAACAACACATCAATTTTGTAACTACGCCACCTATTGGTCAAAATTGATAATCCATTAAATCAAATATTTAGGTAATGTACATGATTTTTCAACCATTATGCCAAAATTCATCTTTAAATATCTTTAATTGCTCCTTGGTGCAGTTGGTCTGACACTCCCAGCCATGTTGGCATGTCTTGTCGTCTTCTTTGCGCTTGGCCCCGGTAATGGCTGCTTGCAGCTATATTTTTATATTGTATTTATATTTTATATACATTGTATTTATAATTAATATTAGGATAGACTAGAGATATTATCTTCGGTTATAATTATTATTATTGCTATTATTATTACCCATTATCCATGCAAAAGTCCAAAAAAGACTTGTTTTTTTTGTGCATTTGCTTGTCAAATAATGTCAAACATTTTGTTAAAGATTATAACATTTTTGACAAAAAACAAAACAAAACAAGTTTGTGCGAGTGTAGTGTAGAGAACAAGTTCTGACGTTCAAACAAATCCTGTTAAGTTTTCTGATTTGTATTTTTCTTTATTTTTTATAAATGATTTATTGTTCTGACAGCTCAGGTCCCTTTAAACAAAAATATACATCTTTTTGTGCACTTTATTTTTAAAAAGCCTATATATTTGGCAGATGTAAAGCATACATGTGTATTTTTTTGGGTTAGTACATTTTTCTATTATTACTTTAACAGCTCAGGGATGTTCAAGGAGCAACCTGTTTGTGCACTTTCGGAAGATTTTTTGCACTGTGAATTTGCACTGTCAGTTCTGTTTTTGAATAAAGGGCTGGAAGATTAATGTTTTTTTGTATCCGATTCATCGATTAATCGAAAAAATAATCGACAGATTAATCGATTATTAAAATAATCGTTAGTTGCAGCCCTAGTGAAAAGATGGATCTGAAAATCAGCTGGAAAGGGTTCAAATATGCAAAAGATGCTGGAAAACTGAAGAATTTTCGGGACCTGGAGGATTTTTCTGAAGAACGTTGGCTAGTTTAACAACTAGCAAAAAAACTGTCGTGGATCATCCAGGTAACGACACAGTGTTAAGAATCATGGGTTCATTAGTATTAAAAAAGTGTGAAATAAAACGGTTTGTTCAGTGCTGTTGTTATAGTTGTAAAAAACAAAAATAAAACCTTCCTTTGTGTCTATTCCTTTGTCCGTATGTACTAAGAACTTTTTAATGCCACCTTGTATGAAATTTAGACCAAACCTGTAATGGAAATGCACATTATATTACATATGCATTAGGGGTGGGAGATATTGACAAAAATGAATATCTCAATATTTTTTTTCAATATCTCGATATCGATATTCAGACGATATTTTTGCAATCCTTCAAAGAAATGTGTGCAAACTGGCAAAGCAGGTCCAGTTGGTCTTTTGACTTGCTGCATTTGACCTATTATTGTATAGAATTACTAGTACATAAAGATATGAGAAATTATTGATTTAAAGACTCCTAAACTTTTTAAAATAATAATATATTATTCAATAAAGTCTTTATTGTTCTTTTATATTTTTAATAGGGATGTAACGGTTCACAAAATTCACGTTTTGGTTCAATACAATACAGTGGTGTCACGTTCGGTACGTTTTCGATACAGCAAAAATAAAGAAATACACAATAGTTCTGCTCTGTTCTTTGTTTGGAACTATTTTTGTAGGTAAAACAGAACAAATTCAGTCAATATTGTGTCTAAAATGTAAGTAATTTAAAATTAACTATTTGTTTATTTAACTAAAATCAATGTAACATTTGCAATCGTACGAATATTCTGCAAAATAGCTCCCTTGCCATGTTATGTTACTTCACTATATCATGTTATAAATAAAAAAAACTCAGTACATTTCTTCTTTGAGTTTCTTTGTGTGCTCTTCTGCTCATTTGTTTTGATTTCTCCACTTAAGTCTATCACAGGCAGCGCGAGCCTCAACAGCGTTACCAGAAATACACTATCCATTATCAATCGCTGTTTATGTAATAAAATCAGAATCATTCTTGCATTTCAATGCTTCACTGGTTATCTGTAAAGGCATTGGGTCAGTCAAAATGGAGAAATTTAAGCGGTAATGTGACCAAAAATATTTAAGACCCATCGAATCTGAATTTAAGACATTTCAAGACTTTTTAAGGACCCGTGGCCACCCTGTAATTTTATATCTTGTTTATCTTGCCTAGTGTTCTCCAACAAATTCCAACAAATGTAGCTGAGCAGCTGAACGTTTCGCTTAAGTGTATTTCAGGCAGACTACGTAGTGACAGCCAGCCATCAGCTGACACTCAGTTGATCCATAATTCCTCCCACTACCAATTAAGCAAGACATATAAGGCTTGTTCGACCTAATACAGCGCTGCACAGACCGAACGGCGGCTGACTTGAAGCAGTGCATGCCAGTTGAGACATGACAACACGACTTGAGACAGCGCCAACGCCACTGTGTCACTGTGTCACTGTGACGTATGGAATCAAAGTACCGCAAGAGCGATTAGAGAACAGACGGCTGACTCAGTGGTTGCACAAGCTCTGATGACACAGTTGTTCCACGATTGGCCGAATCCACCGCATGACAACGATAACGTGCGTTTTGTTATTCTCACATTTTATAACAGTAAAATCTTGTTTATCTTGCCTAGTGTTCTCCAACAAATTCCAACAAATGTAGCTGAGCAGCTGAACGTTTCGCTTAAGTGTATTTCAGGCAGACCACGTAGTGACAGCCAGCCATCAGCTGACACTCAGTTGATCCATAATTCCTCCCACTACCAATTAAGCAAGACATATAAGGCTTGTTCGACCTAATACAGCGCTGCACAGACCGAACGGCGGCTGACTTGAAGCAGTGCATGCCAGCTGAGACATGACAACACGACTTGAGACAGCGCCAACGCCACGTCACTGTGACGTATGGAATCAAAGTACCGCAAGAGCGATTAGAGAACAGACGGCTGACTCAGTGGCTGCACAAGCTCTGATGACACAGTTGTTCCACGATTGGCCGAATCCACCGCATGACAACGATAACGTGCGTTTTGTTATTCTCACATTTTATAACAGTAAAATCTCTTTTCATGTAGTTGTGATGTTACATTGTGTCATGTTTATCAAAATAAAACTGATTAAAAAAACATACTCCTCACTAAATTAGTATTTAAATAGTATTTTGAACTTATTATTTGTGCAAACAGAGGCTGTATTAACCCCCTGGGGTCGGTGGTATCTTTTTTTCTTATCAGTGCAAAAGAGACTCAAAATACTCTGTTGATTTTGATCTTACATATAAGTGTTATACATCATTAGGTCCTGTTAAGTGTCTACTCACAATAAAAACAAAGTGTTGTGCTTTTTGCCAAATAAAGAAAAATAAACATGATGCGAGTTCTGCCTTCTCTCTCGTCCGAAAATGAACTGTAACTCAGCGAATACTCAGTCACACAGGCATACAGGCACACAGGCATGAAGCATGAATTATCTTCTTTTAAATTAAGTAGTTTATATAAAAAACAAATATTCTCAGTTTATGTAATCTGTCTGAAAAGAGAGAAATGTCAGTCTTTTTCTTTTCAGCTAATTATAGCTCATTAAGTGATAATGTGACCACGCCCACGACGCTATTCAAACGCAAATGGTCTGAGGCAAGCCATGCAAACATGCCAACGCCCACATCAGCTGGATAAAACACATCAAGTTTAATAAGAATCATGTACTTTACGTCGTCTTGCTACGCTGTGAGGAATAATACTATCGTAATAATCCTGGAAAATTTACCTCAGAAGAGGTCATTTCATTTCAAGGAGCAACGGATCCAGCTGATGAGAATAGTAAGTTTATTCTTAAGTGCTTTGTTCTAATCGCGATATGGAATAGTGTCTGTAAACTGCAATAAGACTGTTTAAATATGAATTGCATGTATGTGTGAATGAATGAACGAACAGCACAGATGCGCGTGTGCTGTTGTTTACTACAGCTGTACAGCCCGCATCTGTGCCGTTCATTCACACTCGCACCTACATTAGTAAACGTTATTTTTACATGAACACATCCAAACTATATTGCTATAGCCTACTGAGATGAGTAAAAATAGACTGAAATATGTTGAAATAAAATGTCTTTGTATAAGCAACAAACTGCAAATTAATATTTATATGCTAATATATCATAAACACGATATGTTACAGACTAAATATGAATGTTTAGACAAGATTTCGTTGATTAGTTTTGGACTATTGAATTCATTTATCAAATGTAAGAATTTGACATGAAAAAAGCAGACAATTTCTGCTCATATGTTAAATATATAGTATGGGATGTTTTGTCAAAAATAAAGTAGGTATATTGAATTATCAACAAGATGTTATTATAGTGTTTGTTCCAATATTCAAACTAATGAATCCTTACCTTTGAAATATGTATGATAAAATGTATACTTTTTACAAAGAAAGATTACACTTGAAATATTGTTAAAATTGTAATTGTTGTTATAATTGTAACTTTTATTATTGTGTTTTATTAGTGACAAATTTGGGGAGAGGATACTGTATCATGTTTTCTGAAAATACAGTATGATAATTAACTGCACAATTACTAGAAATGTTTACCTTGGATATTAAATAATTTGCATGCATACAAAATTTGTGGAAAAAGACAATTTTTTTCAAGATGTTTCCAAATCTAACTTTGAACAAATTCTGTAGAATATATACATTTTAGGGGTTGAACCGACTAGTCGATTAGTCGACTAGTCCACCTTAATACAATGCTGTGACGCTTTAAGCTTGACTTCGACTAGTCGCGTTGATCATGTGACACTATGATTGCGCTAATTTTGATACTAACAACATGGCCGTGTTGCAGACAACAGATGAAGAGCCCAGAGGGTCATTGCAGCAAGAAAGCAGCATTGGTACATCAACTGTGTGGAAATACTTTACTAACTTAACACTAGAAACAGCGGGCTGTTTACACCTGGCCACTTCATGTGTTCCTGGGATCTGATAGCTATCCGATCGTGAAATGACCAGGTGTAAATGCTATCCGAAACGCATTAGAGACGGATTTGAATCCGATCGCTCAAACCACTTCAGGAGGTCTGGGCCGCATTCCAGACGAAACTGGACAAGTGTAAATGCATCTGGTTGTTGAAACCACATATGTAAATTGGACTCCTCCCAACAATGCAAAAAATAAACGTGTGAGAGGCGAGCGTGTTATAGGCTATATGTCATGTTGTATTTATACATTATATGACGAAGCTATGGCAACAGGCAACACGCATCACCACAGATGAGCAGCTGAGCATCTATTCATCAAGCCAATGTGCAAACTATCGCAAATCAAAGTGAAAATAAGTCGCAGGCGCTTAACACAATCATCTTCGTTAAAAGTAAAGAAACAAAATGATCTTAGGCTACCAGGGCTGTTGCCACTCTCTCTTATTGCGGTCTTTTGAAATTAACGGATGATCAATAAAATGCAGCTCATTAGGTTACTGTTGCTTTCGGTGACGTGAACTCCGTTTAATCTGCATATAGCGCGTTGTTTGAAGATCGGATTTATATCCATTTTGTGAAAACACATTTATGTAACCAGGTGTAAATGGAATCGTTTTGATAAATCAGATAGCTATCCGATCTGAGAAAACGCATGAAGTGTCCAGGTGTAGGCTAAACAGCCCCATTATGAGCTGTCTGTCAGCATCTGTAAAATTTTCTGCTAATAAATTGCAAAATGTGGCATGTTGCAAAGCAGTCCCATCTCTTGTGTTTTTATGAATGACGTCAACGACTAGTCAACGTCAACGACTAGTCGACGTCGACTCGACTTTGATGTCATAACAGTCGACTTAAAAAAATCTGAAGTCGTTCAACCCCTAATACATTTGTCTTTTTCCACTGGGTACCACAAGAAAGAATGCGAGGACAAAAGAAATATATAATTTCTTTTGTCCTTGCATTATTTGGTACCCAGTGACACACCCGTGTGAAAAGCTCATTATGCAGGTCATTGTCTTCTCAGGTGTGAATCAAAGCATTATTCCCGCCCCCACATATATTGCATTTCCAAACAAAAAGTGTCTTACAAAACTTAAATCAATGAATTGTTTTGTGTAAATGATTAGGCAGGATGATTTTCAGATCCTTTTGGAGCAAAAACTCTAGGCGACAACATCCATTAGTCAAAAGCATTGTGGACACATATTTAGTATGTGTTTTGTGGCCTTAGTTCAGAAACTTTACTTTTTTTTTTCTTCAATAACCATGCATGAACAATATTCTCTCAAAAATACAAACATGTGCATACATCTTGCTCACATATTATGGTAGCCCTGTTTGTGCTAAATAGAGTGTAATGACACCTTTGCCATTAATATGTTTATAAGCAACTGAAAAAAGCACAAATGTCAGGGCATGTCAAAACATCTCAAGGACCCCAAAAACACCTTAGACCCCAGAGGGTTAAGCAGTACATAAAGTATTAAATGAAAATGTATTGCACATATTGCATTTATTTCACTTCAGCTGTGATAAAGTATGCAAACGCAGTGCGGGAGTCACTACGGGAAGCTGAAAGTATCCGACTTCACATCTCCGTTTGTGGCTCCTGCACGCAGCAACTCTCGCCGATCGGTTACATCTAGCCGCAGCCAATGTCGAACACACAGCATTGCCTGCCAAATGTTTAGTATAGCCTTCTCTGTTAGTGCTGAGGGCTACACATGTGATAAATGCAGGGAGATAGTCAGGCTGATGGAGATTTCAGAACTAGAGACACGCATCCAAACTTTAATCGAGGATAGTAAGAATGCAAGGGCTTTAGATACTGCGTTGGATGCGACTAGCTTAGTGGACTCTGTACATTATTCGGTTCCGACTGTAGAGCCCGTGCAGTAGGGTAACTGGGTGACTGTGAGACGGCATAGTCGAGGGACAAAACACAGCTGTTCCGTTCCGATTAGAACATCAAACAGGTTCTGTTTGAACCTGTGGGGAACTCAGTGACACACCCACTGAGAATCCCGTGTGAATAGTGCCCAAGTGATTGGCGATTCTATTACATGGAACATGAAAATAGAGACACCAGCCACCCTAGTCACATGTTTGCCAGGAACAAGAGCGCCTGACATCAAAGCAAATTTAAAGGGGAAATGAAGCAGTCAGTCAAGTTTACATGATTTACAAGATGGATTTCCACTATAATCAAAAATTATATAAGAAACATGACAAATGTTAACATATAAAAGAAACACCGTTATATATTTTGTGGCAAGGGCGCCGCCATTGTGCTGTATTATAACCGGTGACGTCACGGGGTTGGTTTGCTCTGTGCTGAGTTCAGTAAAATACAGTGAAAGATGCATGTAAGCTGGTCGGACCAGCGAACAACTAACGTTAGGTACAGTCATTGTTAGCTAACAGCTGTAAGCATGAACTAGCTAACGCTAACTTAGTGTTTAGCTAGTGAACTTTATTAGTACTGACAAAAAGACGACGTCTAACGTTAACAAACTGCACATGGAAACATTGTTCGCGATGTCTGCCATCATATTCCTGTCTCTTGTCAACACCATGGTTGCAATACATGGTCAAGATCAGCGTCTTGACAGCAGATGGATCGTGCTATCATGGCGTAATAATCTGTTTGGTTGTAAAATGTATTACCTGAATGAAATGAAATCGAATGTATCGTCCTGTGGAATCATTCATTCACAGACAGCATAGATGTTCAACTAATAAAGAAGATGTTCAACTAATAAAGATCTTCATCGCTGGCAAACAATATAGATTTGCAGATTTGCTTTCACTAGACTGTACTGTAGGTAGGTCCACGGCCACTTCATCCAACGCTCTTGATGTTCTTAAATCTTCCTGTTACGACTCTGAGTCGAGTGTGAATTGAAAGCGCTTCAGTGACTCAGTGCGTGCAGGAAACCGAACAGATCATTCAAACTGATTCGCGAACCGATTTAGACAGATCTCCCAAATCTCGTTATATGCAGGGCCATACAAATTATGGTGTTATGGTGTATTAGGTGTAGCTCATACCTGTCAACACTACCGTTTTCCCCGGGAGTCTCCCGTATTTCACATCCATCTCCTGCCCCCTTCCCGTTTTGTTATTTCTCCCGTGAAACTCCCGTAATTTGTATGGCCCAAATCTCGTTATATGCAGGGATGCAAACGGCGCACTTTATTTTAATGCAAACATGTTGAAATGCGTAGTTTTCCAAGCGCGCTGTATCTTTTTTATGGGCATGATGAGCGATGCTCAATTTACAAATGAATAACTCTTTTTTTGTCGATTCTGTTAAAAGACTTCATCAAACATGTTGGCAGATCTGTCTAAATCGGTTCGCGAATCAGTTCGAATGATCTGTTCGGTTTCCTGCACGCACTGAATCACTGAAGCGCTTTCAATTCACACTCGACTCGGAGTCGTAACAGGACGATTCGTATGCTGTCTGTGAATGAATGATTCCACAGGACGATACATTCGATTTCATTTCATTCAGGTAATACATTTTACAACCAAACAGATTATTACGCCATGATAGCACGATCCATCTGCTGTCAAGATGCTGATCTTGACCATGTATTGCAACCATGGTGTTGACAAGAGACAGGAATATGATGGCAGACATCACGAACAATGTTTCCATGTGCAGTTTGTTAAAGTTAGACGTCGTCTTTTTGTCAGTACTAATAAAGTTCACTAGCTAAACACTAAGTTAGCATTAGCTAGTTCATGCTTACAGCTGTTAGCTAACAATGACTGTACCTAACGTTAGTTGTTCGCTGGTTCGACCAGCTTACATGCATCTTTCACTGTATTTTACTGAACTCAGCACAGAGCAAACCAACCCCGTGACGTCACCGGTTATAATACTGCACAATGGCGGCGCCCTTGCCACGAAATATATAACGGTGTTTCTTTTATATGTTAACATTTGTCATGTTTCTTATATAATTTTTGATTATAGTGGAAATCCATCTTGTAAATCATGTAAATTTGACTGACTGCTTAATTTCCCCTTTAAAAGTGCTGGCTAATGCTAATCGTAAATTCTGTAAGATTATTCACGTCGGCACTAATGATGTTCGACTTCACCAATCGGAAATCACTAAAAAGGTGTGTGAACTCGCAAGTACGATGTCAGACACTGTAATATGCTCTGGCCCCCTTCCTGTTCGCCAGGGTGATGAGATACTTAACAGACTGTCCTCACTCAATGGCTGGCTGTCTAAGTGGTAACCGCAGAATAAAATAGGGGTTTATAGACAAGTTTAGACAAGTTTTTGGGGCAGACCTGAACTGTTAAAAAGAGATGCATCCCCAGGAGGGATGGTGCCACTCTTCTCTCTAGTAATATGGCACTTAGTCTTAGAGTTGATCCTTGACTATCTGGGGCCCAGGTCAGGAAGCAGACAGACTGGCTAAACCGACCGTCTGCTGGCTGTCTCACATCACAGAGGTCAGATAAATCCCATCACATAGAGACTCTTTCACCTAGATATTATTGTCACGGTTTATGAATTCTCTGCTTTCTTCTTGTCTCGTGTTTATGTGTGTGTATGTGCAGCGTGCGTGTGTTTATGGGCGTGTCCTCCGATTACCGCTGATCAGCAGCGCCAGCTCCATTCACTTCCCACTGGCTATATATTCTCTGTGACTGGTATCTCTTGTTGTCAGATCGTTTGGTATGTTCCTGTGTTGGTTCCTGTCTCTCGTCGTGGTCTTCTTCGTGGTCTTCGTTCCCTGGATGTATTCACCTTGTCTGCACTGCCGAATTCTACTCACCTCATCCCCGGATACTGGACTGTCACCACGGAACATTCACCACCCGGTTGCCTGTCGAGGTCCCTGCGTCACTCGTCCTGTTTCATCCATCTCTGTGTCTTGTGTCTGACCAGCGCTCTGTTTATTATTTAATAAACGAGTTTCACTGCATCTTGCTTCCAGTCGTTCCTGACAATTATCATATAGAGACTGTGTCTGTTCCCCGAACTAGGAAATATAAAAAACTCCCAAACCCGTTTAGGGGTAAAAATTGAATTGGTGTTCAACAAATAATACATAATACATAATATATAATACAGATGAACAAAAGATAAAGTTGGGTTGCTGAATATTCAATCCCTTTCTTCAAAAGCACTCATTGTTAATATGATTACAGATCATAACCTACTAGATGTACTGTTAAATATATGTTTATTTATAATAAGATTATTGTTATGAACACGAGCCTCGTCTGAAAGGGAAAAGGGGAGGTGTTGCTGTAATTTATAGTAATATCTTCATTATACTAATACTACTGAGATGTCTAGTTTCAAATATAATTATTTTGAAGTGTTGGTGCTTAACCCTCTGGGGTCGGCGGTATCGCCGGCGATACCAGCTCACTTTTTTTCTTATCAGTGCAAAAGAGACTCAAAATACTCTGTTGATTTTGATCTTACATGTAAGTGTTATACATAATTCGATCCTGTTAAGTGTCTATTTTTTTGTGTATTCTCACAATAAAAACAAAATGTTGTGCTTTGTCAAATAAAGAAAAATAAACATGATGCGAGTTTTGCCTTCTCTCTGTCAGTGAAGTCCATTCTGAAACGCTTCCGAAAATGAACTGTAACTCCGCGAATACTTGTCATACAGGCACGAGAGATTTTTCTTTATGAAATGAGTTTTTGCTTCAAAATGATCTGAAAATCATCCTGCCTAACCATTTACACAAAACAATACATTGATTTAAATTTTATAAGATACTTTTTGTTTGGAAAGGCAATATGCGTGGAGGCGTGTTCACACCTGAGAAGACAATGACCGGATAATGAGCCGCATAATGAGCTGCATAATGATTCAATTACAAATAGGTTACAATTACAACAACAATTACAATTTTAACAATATTTCAAGTGTATTCTTTCTTTGTAAAAAGTATACATTTTATCATACGTATTTCAAAAGGTAAGGATTCATTAGTTTGAATATTGGAACAAACATTATAATAACATTTTAGTTGATAATTCAATATACCTACTTTATTTTTCACAAAACATCCCATACTATAGTATATTTAAAATATGAGCAGAAATTGGCGAACAAAAGCTTACCTATTTAATGTGGCAGTAGTCTTTTTTTTACAGTAAAAACTTTATAATCTATCCAAAACTAATCAACGAAATCTTGTCTAAACATTCATAGTTAGTCTGTAACATATCATGTTTATGATATATTAGCATATACATATTAATTTGCAGTTTGTTGCCTATACAGACATTTTATTTCAACATATTTCAGTCTATTTTTACTCATCTCAGTAGGCTATAGCAATATAGTTTGGATGTGTTCATGTAAAAATAACATGTTTACTAATGTAGGTGCGAGAGTAAATGAACGGCACAGACATGCGCTGTATAACTGTAGTAAACAACAGCGCACGCGCGCCTGTGTCGTTCATTCACACACAGACACGCAATTCATATTTAAACAGTCTTTTTGCGGTTTACAGACACTATTCAATATCGCGATTAGAACAAAGCATTTAAGAATAAATAACTTACTACATCAGCTGAATCCGTTGCTCCTCGAAATGAAACTACCAGCACTTCGGAGGTAATGTTCCAGGATTATTAGATAGTATTATTCCTCACAGCGCAGCAAGACGAGGTAAACTACATGATTCTTATTAAACTTGATGTGTTTTATAATCCAGCTGATGTGGGCGCTGGCATGTTTGCATGGCTTGACTCAGAGCATTTGCGTTTGAATAGCGCGCGCTCTCCATGGGCGTGTCAAATTAATGCGTAATGAGGTATAATGAGCTGAAAAGAAAAAGACTGACACCTCTCTCTTTTCATACAGATTACATAAACTGAGAATATTTGTTTTTTATATAAATTACTTCATTTAAAAGAAGAGAGTTTAAGCTTCATAAAGAAAAAGCTCTCGTGCCTGTGTGACAAGTATTCGCTGAGTTACAGTACATTTTCGGACGCGTTTCAGAATGGACTTCACTGACAGAGAGAAGGCAAAACTCGCATCATTTTTATTTTTCTTTATTTGACAAAAAGCACAACACTTTGTTTTTATTGTGAGTATACACAAAAAAAAACACTTAACAGGATCGAATGATATATAACACTTATATGTAAGATCAAAATCAACAGAGTATTCTGAGTCTCTTTTGCACTGATAAGAAAAAAAGCGAGCTGGTCACGCCAGTGTGACCGCCGACCCCAGGGGGTTAACCTGGCATACACATAGAACATTATACATTTCTATTATTTAAATCAGTTCATTATTATTCAAAATCAATCAATGATTTGTAGGCTGCATAAACTAGTTCAGGTAAAGTTCAAGTATCTTATATGAGTGTTTACTCTAATATGGTGAATATTATAATGTTTAGAAAAGTGTTAACTGTTAAATACTGTGTTTGTGGGTATCTGCTCAAACGTAGATATGTATGTGGTAACAATAATGTTTCATAGTTTGCAGCGGCTCGATCGCTTTAGTAAATGTTCTCTACACGCGCTGAGTGTTTCAGTCAGTCGCGCCGTGCGTTTGAAAAGCAAAACACGGCAAACAATAGGCAATCTCATTTCATAACGTCATAACGAATGGAAACATTTGAAGTAACATGATCCATAGATTTTTCTCTAGTGTAGCCTAGTGTTTCTGAAGTGTTCATTTTTAACGAGTTATAGGCCGCC
The DNA here is from genome assembly GCA_026230005.1 of Gila orcuttii. Lineage (NCBI taxonomy): Eukaryota > Metazoa > Chordata > Actinopteri > Cypriniformes > Leuciscidae > Gila > Gila orcuttii. The sequence continues at coordinate 25,176,461 of JAPDVR010000023.1, forward strand.
AGCTATAGGCTATTGTTATTTTTTATTTTATGCAGCCCTACACATAAAATGAACACCAGGTTGGTTGTTCCTTTATAGGCATATTTATGTGTAGCCTACACGTATATCCTACAAGGCACAACCAACCTGGAGTTCATTATATATATATATATAGCCTATATATAATGTATGTGTGTGTGTATTTTGTACATTTTAAATCGCAATTTTAACCAGAAAAATCTAAAATGTATTCCCAAAATCATGCAGCCTATAGTTTATCTTGATATCAGCATGTTCACAGTTGTTTCTTTATTTATTTTTTTATTTTTTTAACAGGGATCAGATGCCACTGGATGAGCATGCAGATGACAGGTATGTAGGCTACTATGTTTCAGGAATGGCACAAAGGTGTGTGACTGTTCAAGTATCTGTCTTTAGATCAGTGTGTTTACTAATGTGCTATTTTGTCATTTGTTGTGTATCTTTGGATTATGTTGTGTTGTAAATAAATCCAAACAATCTAAAAGCCATTCTTTTTAAAATTTCTCCTCATTCTTTGTGCAAGGCTCCTCATAATGATAGGGCCTGATAGCACCTAATAGGGCCAATAGGGGAGGGTCTTTGTCTTTCTCAGGTGTGAAAAACTATATTCTAAATATATATATTAATGTGTGGTTTACGCCTCCTCGCATAAAGCTTTCTTACACAAAACATGTCTTACAAATTTTAAATCAATATATTGTCTTATCTGAATGAGTAGTCAGGATGATTTTCACATAGTTTTAAGCAAATATTCTAGGCCATGTGATTCAATTTTCAAAAGTCTTGTGAAGAAATAATCACTATGGGTTTTATTACCTTATTTCAGTGACATTTGTTTTTTGTTTTTTCACAAACCACGCATAAACATCATTATCTCAAAACTAAAAACTTTTACATACATGCTGCTGACATATTATTGTAGCAGAGTTTGTGCTGAATTCAGTGTAATAAGACTTTAGCCATGAAACATGTCGCAAAAGTTCAACAGAAATAAAAACAAATGTCAGAACATGTCAGAACACCTCCAGGACCCAGAAAACACCTCAGACCCCAGAGGGTTAAGCTGGACTATGACACTATTTTCTTCTAGATCTGCTGTACACCAGAAACAAACTCTGGTGTACAGTTATCACATTAGAGATAATGAGCAGTCTTGTGAAACTGTACCTCTCGTTGATCTTATACGGATTACTTAAACAGAGAATATTTGTTTTCGTTTTGAATTAGATAATTTAAAAGTAGACACTTAAATGTTTTTAAAGATACTGTATATTGCTCATGTCTGTGTGACAAGGACTCGCTGAGTTTTGTTTCAGTTTAGAGACGTGCTCCAGAAAAAAAGTTCAAGGAGACGGAGAGGCAGAAAGCACACCCTGTTTATTTTCTTTATTTTACAAAAGCACATTGTTTTTTTTTTTTTATTGTAAGTGGGTACATACAAAAGTAGACCTTTTAAGGCCGGTGGCCAAACATTTTTCGCATCGTTAAACTAGCAAAACTGGATTCGGACACGCCCTAAGTGCACCTGTGCCGTGTGCTTTAGACCATCCACTTAGATCGTTAAAATAGTGCCCATAATATATTAAAGCATATTTGGTGTTTCCATGGTTTCGACAAAATAAAACCGGAAATCGAGGGTAACACAGGTGTAATGTCATTGATAGGCGACACATGGACACTTTCCGTGTCCTGATTAAAACTGCTTATTTCTCTGGATTGAACCCTTTGACGCGTACGATCACACCGGTGTGATTAGAACGTTCAGTGCATCCCGTGATCAACTGCTAAATTCAAGCGTGCTTTGGCTGGCACTCAGCCAGAGACGGACGCCCTCAGTATACTCAGTATCGGTATTGGCTCCGATACTGCCATTCTTTGCCGGATCGGTTATCGGTCAGACGAGACTGATCCAAATCCGATATTGTGCGTATATTATTGTGTTATTGTTAAGCCTCACAAAAGGCACAAAAACATTATGAAGAACCATCAACTTTTCGTGCACTATATTTATATTTATTTTAATTATGTGTTCTAAAGCCATTCCATAGTTTAATGTGACTTACAGATAAATATTGAAGTTGTTAAATTCAAGTAAGTGCTTGAAAAGACAACCGCTGCGGCTGTCAGTCATTCTCCATTCAGCACTCAAACAGCACGTCGCGTTCGGTTATGGCAGTTAACATTATAAAACTCTCTCCAAGATTTTTCAATGTTACTATATCTTGATCTATAGATAAAGGTCTATGGTTTTGCATAAAATGGCTTTATCTTTCTGGAGCTTATTGCTATTCATGTAACTTTCTCCCAGGTGTCTTTTAGATCACAACACTGGAGTAGAGAACACTATAATTGTTCTTAACGCGCACAGTAACTGAAATTTTTAAACTGTTAAGAAGAAAAGGCTCAAACTATTGCATTGATATAATACCGTAACTACGCATCAATGTCTCTTCCCTTTTGCTTTGAACTTTTCAATGTGGAACGCTGTGTCAAGCGCATCATTCTGCGCACACGATGCGCAAAATTGCTTTGTGCCGCTCTGTTTTGGAGCCTTCCATATTATAATACTTTTGGGCAATGAAAGATTATTAATAGCCTTTCTTGTTCTGTCCTAGCTATAATATGTTGCTGCCTCATTAAAACAGCTGCGCTATATATTTAAAAGAAATGTATTTTAATTTTATAGTATATATTATAAATATATTTACTTGTTTTTTTTATGAATGTATTTTACAACAATACAAAGAGCAATGAGTAACATTTTAACAGATTTAGTGCTACACTTATTCACTTTTATTTGTTCTCCATCTCCACTAAATAATGTTTTTTCACTAAATGTTTAGATTTTATACAATTATTGTGCTCTCATGATTTTTCTAGAGTAAATTTGCTGCAGCCAGAATATTTTAAACTTACGTGTGAAAGGGTTAGCATTCTTAGAAACATTTGGGATAATGTAAGTACACAAATCAACAAAATATATAACCTTGTTCTAGTAATTTTTGGATATTTTAATCCAAAAATCTTAAATATTGTGCATTTAATTTTAAAGCACAGCCACCACAAAATCAGGCTTCTGAGATTAAATACAGATTTCTGGATGAAATGATTTTTATATTTCCAGCACTGGAACGCATTTTTATCACTTGCCATGATGGCAACTCTCAGACAGGTTGTAGCCTAAAGCTTTCAGTGGCAATGTGGATTGATGTAATTGGCAGACGTTTTGCGCTGCAAATTCAAATTCACGAGAACCAATCAAAAGCATCAACAGGGCCGCTGCTGGACAAATGGGTGCCCTAAGCAGATTTGTATTGTTGTGCATATAATAACAATTAAGTAATAATAATTAGTTCAAAGAAAGTACCAAAAGCAAGTAATTTTATGGTTTAATGAACAACACTGTTAAAATACATAATGTAATGTACATAGTATAAACTATGTAATATAATAAAAGCCTGCAGAGGGCGCCAACGGTCTGGTAATTGTTGTTGTTACACAGCATGATCAAATCCTTGGTTTTGGCCAAACACACATTACAAATTATAGGGGTGGGAATTCTCTAGGCACCTCACGATTTGATTCGATTACGATTCAGAGGGCTGCGATGCTAAAACGATTATCAATGCATCTTTTTGTGTGTGTGTGTGACTACTTGGTACTTTTAAAGCAAAGTATTTATAATGACCCATAAAGAATTTACTTCCAATATATTTTATTAATAAAACAAATGGAAGTGATTTGGCAAGTCAACTGTAAGGTTACATTTGCCAGCATATGTCCCAACATTGCAAAGAACCAACAGGAAAAGAAATGTGTGTCTGTACTAGCAGCATACTTGTAGTAAATGTATTAGGCTGCATAAAATAGGTCAGCCAGAACCGGGAACACTTCCTATAACACCTGATGTACTCGCTACATCATAAAAAGAATGGCATCTATGCTAATTTTAGTCTTTCTGTTTATTCCGAGGTAAACAGTAATCTGCCGGACCCGGGCCGTATCCAGATCAGCTGGTGGACTTGCGCCTGGACATGACCACAACGCATTCCTGAAGTGTCAGCAGAGATAGTCAACTAGTTTCTCCCCTGTAAGGCCTCATCGACACGACAGCCATCGGCACTGATCCTCAACAAACTCGTCTCCATACGCGCGTGATGACTCTTCAAACAGATGAACTGCATAATATAAAGTTCCGATCCAATCTGACCCCTGACCTGTAATGCTGCCTGAATCATAATCATACACTGTTCGTTCGTTGGCCAGAGGAGAACTGGCCCCCCGACTGAGCCTAGTTTCTCCCAAGGTTTTGTTTTCTCCATTTTGTCACCTGATGGAGTTTTGGTTCCTTGCCACTGTCGTATTTTTCGCCTTTGTCACCATTAACTTTTAATAATAATAATAATAATAATAATAATAAGTTTTATTTACATAGCGCCTTTCCAGAGCTCAAGGACGCTTTACAATAGACAAGCAACAGTAAAGTCAGTGGACAAAGACAGCAGACAAAACAACAGGGTAAGTAGATGACAGTGGAAAAAAAACAAAAAAAAACTTCAACTTAGGAGTTATGACATTCAGAAAATAAGTGAGTTTTGAGCATGGATTTGAATTCAGAAATAGTGTTAATAGAACAGAGTGATCGGGGGAGGGAGTTCCACATTTTGGGCGCTACAACACTGAATGATCTGCCCCCCATCGAAACAAGGCGATGTCGAGGGACGACGAGAAGGCTAGAGTCGGAGGATCGTAGAGAGCGGGTCGGGGTGTAGGGGTGAAGCAGATTACAGAGATAGGGGGGAGCCAAGCCGTGCAGAGATTTAAAAGTGAGAAGGAGAATTTTGAATTTAATACGGTAAGCCACAGGAAGCCAGTGAAGATCATGCAAAATTGGAGTGATATGTGCAGAACGCTTGGTGTGGGTGAGTATTCTGGCAGCAGAGTTTTGAATGTATTGCAATTTTGGAAATGGAGCTAGCAGATAGGCCAATGAAAAGTGCATTGCAGTAATCGAGACGTGATGTGACAAATGCATGGATGCAGTTTCAGCGTCTGAGATACTGATGAAGGGACGGAGCTGAGCGATGCGGCATAGATGAAAGAATGCTGTTTTAGTGATAGATTTATATAGATATATTTAGTGATAGAAATATAGAGAGGAGTCAAAGATTACACGAAGATTTTTAACAGTACTAGATGGTTTGATATGAGAGCCAGCAAACTCACAGGTGAAGTTAGTAGGAATTTTGTTAGTGAGTGACGGAGGTCCAGTTAAAATAATCTCAGTTTTGTCCATGTTAAGTTTTAGAAAATTTGAATGAAGCCAATCTTTTATTTCATGCACACAAGCAGAGATGTTTTCGGTTGTGAGTCGATGTACAGGTAGTATATAATTGAATGTCATCAGCGTAAAAATGATAATTAAAACCATGACGGCCGAGGATCTGACCAAGAGGTATTATATAAATTATGAATAACAATGGCCCTAGAAACGGATCCCTGGGGGACACCTTGCTTAAGGGGGACAGTAGATGAACGGAAATCCTGAACTGAAATGTAGAACTGTCTGTCAGAGAGATAAGAAGAAAACCAAGAAAGCGCAACACCAGAAATACCCACATCCGAAAGGCGAGAAATGAGTAGTTGATGGGAGACCGTATCAAAGGCAGAGCTGAGGTCGAGCAGTAGGAGCATAGACAGAGAACCAGAGTCACCAGAGAGAAGCAGATCATTGAGTACCTTAACTAGTGCGGTTTCAGTACTATGTAGAGGGCGAAAACCAGATTGAAGAGGATCGAAAAGATTATTTTCGACTAGAAAAGACTGAAGCTGGGAGGCAACAGTACTTTCTAGTAATTTAGCTATGAAGGGTAGATTTGAAATAGGACGATAGTTAGATAATACTGAGGGATCAAGGTTGGGTTTTTTGAGAACATGGGTAACAGCAGCAGTTTTGAGTGGCAGAGGGAATGAAGCAGAGGTAAGACATGCATTGATGAAGTGAGAAATAGGTGCAGAGATAACTGAATGACAGAGTTTCAGAAGAGGAGTGGGAGCAGGGTCAAGACGACAAGATGAAGGGTTGGATTTCAAGATTAACTCAGAGACAGAAAAAGGAGTAGTCAGAGAGAAGTGAGGCAGGGACTGACCAGATTGGTTCGGCAGATAACTAATATTTGCAGCATCATTAGAGAGGCACTGGTTTACGGCATCTGTCTTTTCTAGTAGGTGGGACATGAATGAACTGCAGAGTTCATCAGAAGCTAGAGTAACATGAGTTGGAGGTTTGGTGAGTTTGTTTATTGTGTTAAATAATGCTTTTGGTCTGTTGCTTGATTTATGAATTGTGGCAGATACAAAACTTGAACGAGCCAAATTCAGGGCCAATCTGTAATGTTTGACATGTTCAATAAAAGCTGGTGAACAGTCAGGCCTGTTTTTCTGTAGTGACGCTCAAGCCGTCTACCAGTGGTCTTTAAGATACGGAGCTCAGGAGTGTACCAAGGAGAAGAATGTGTGGAAGGGACACTTCTGGTCTTAACAGGAGCGTGCTTATCTAAGATATCCGAGATTATGGTGTGATAGTTAGATAATATCAGGGAGGGAGAAGAGATATCAAAGACATCAGATAGCTTTGAAGAAGCAATGGAGGTAGAAAATTATGCAGTATCGACAGCTTTGAGATTGCGGTAGGAAATAACAGTTGTTGAACATTTCTTACGCATAGGCAAGCTGAAACTAAAATCAAGAAATTTATGATCAGAAATACCAGTGTAAGTAGAAGAAATGGTAGATATATTGGCTCTTGATGTACAGATCAGATCAAGGGTATGACCACGCGTATGAGCAGGAAAATTTACATGCGGAGTAAGATTAAAACATTCAAAGATAGAAAGTAACTGATTGGTGTTAAAGCAGACGGCATCAACATGAATATTAAAGTCACCAAGCAGTAGAATGGGAAATGACAATGAGCAGGCAAGGGTCAACTATTTACTGAGTTCAGAGAAGAAGTTGGACAGGACCTTAGGAGGTCGATAGAGCAGGATAATTATGAGAGAGTCAGCCTTCAAAACCATGTATTCAAATGTATTGGTGTCATGAAAGTCAAGTTGCTTGATTCGGAGGTTATCACGGTGGATGATAGCGAGACCACCCCCTTTACCATGGAGTCGCGGTCTAGACAGATACTTATATCCATCTGGCGTAAGTAGATTTAACTGTAGAAAATCTTCAGGAACTTGCCAAGTTTCAGTGAGAAGAAAAATGTCAAGCTTATTGTCAGTGATCATTTCATTGAGATAAGAGGCTTTGTCCGAAATTGATCGACAGTTCAAAAGTGCAAAATGATGATGCAAAAGATTCGAATTAAATGTATGTTGCTGAGCACTATCAGTGAGATGGATCAGAGGGTGCTGAATGGTGGGACTGGCAGGCAATTGACGAGGTATGGACGATAGTCTATTATTGGTCCAGATGCATGGTGGAGCATCAGGCTTGAAACAAAATGTACTCATGAGTGAGCGCCGCGAACGGTGTATTTATCTTGAACGACGGAGAATCCCAAGTTTCTGACAGTATTCATACGTCCTCAGATCAAGGCGCGGACGGCAGTTAAGGGCCCTCAGTTGTGATGGTAAATATTCAATATCCATCATGGATGCAAGACCAGAAATGAGGCAGAGGAAAAAAGAAAAAAATGTTTTTGCCCAAGGCATATTGAAACTGATAGAAGTGAGAGCCCATCACAAGCAAAAACCATGTTAGCCAAATCCTGAACGTCACTTCACCAAAAACAGCAGACTAAATAGGAGGCAACGCACCCAAATAGTAAGCAGTAAACAAACAGTGCAACCGACAGAGAAAGCGGTAACTCACCCATCTGAGGAGCCGAGCGTGGTAGTGATGTAACAAGGTAGAGAGCTCGCAGCAGCCCGATGGCAAACTTATTAACAGTTCAGTTCAGATTTCAAAAGTGGAAAATTTGAGTAATCCAACCAGGCGCGAATCAGCTGCACAGACATGCACAGCGTTCTCCATATCTTACAGAAGCAGAGGTAGCCAGTGACAACAGTCCAGATCAGGGATCGATAATGAGAAACGATAGTGTAATATCCACACAGAGTTCCGATGAAAAATAACTAAATATCCGAACAGGAAAAAAAAAAAAAAAAAAAAAAACATACAAAGCAAACAATCCAGGTGCGAAGCGGCAGCACAGACACCCACAGCGTACTCGACCTGGAAACTACTGATCGAGTAGTTAGACCCAGTAGACCCGGGTCGAGGCTTGCTTAGTTGGGGACATTCAATTTTATATTTAACCATATTATTACAACATTATTTTCCTGTTATCTCTGTAAAGCTGCTTTGAAACAATCTGTATTGTAAAAAGCGCTAGGCCTATATAAATAAAGGTGACTTGACTTGGACATCAAAATTCAAAACATGCAAGCTCAGAGCGAGGGTTTAAACTTTTATTTTGAAATCACGATGAACAACAACTTGCATATTTAGAATTATCCTGTGATAGTATTATGCTATTCTGTATTATGATTTTTAAATAGTTTTAATAAAACTTGCAGCCGTAGAAAACTGTCTAATAATGCAGTTCATGGATTCTCGTCCGTGGAATTCTCCACTTCTGGTATTGACAGCCCGATACAGATATCTTTACCATAGTTAAAAACGCACATTAAAATAATTGAAATTATGTGACATAAATTGCATTAGTATCAAATCAAGCAAAAAACGTTGCTGGTTGTCAAATTATTACCGCAGCGTTGAACACGTATAATTATTCTCACCCATTAACTTCAATAGCCAAAACTTTCACATGTTTGTGAACATACATAGGCTACCTGAAAGTAACGCACGGAATTCACCTTGGGTGAATTCACTTCTCAGCTGTTGTCTTTTCCTGGGCATAGTTCTCACAATCTGTCAGCTGCTGCAAACATGAGGTGAGGCGGGGCACGCATGCAGGAATGAATGGCATGTGCTTACTGCGTTCACCATAAATGCATTTTTATATATATATATATATATATATATATATATATATATATATATATATATATATATATATATATATATACACACATATATATATTTATGTTTATATTAATATAGAATGAAAGGGTTTTTTTGAGCAACGGAAATGGTGCTCCCTGGGGAGTTAGTGCACTACACAAACTGCGTAATTGCGTTTAGGGAGTGTCGGTAATGAGCATCAGAATAGCATCGCTTCACTAAACAGCCTGATGACAGGAGGCATCATGCACATCAAAAACAGGCAAAGCAACAAATTAATATCATTCAACATATCCTAGTTTTTTACAGAAAATATTCAGATGTAACCCCAATTGTAATCGTTAACATTTTCATAAGTAACTCATTTAATTACACATTTTTTAAAAAACAACATAACATGTAGCAAAATATTTGGTTACTAGGGTGTTTTAGAAAGAAAAAAAAACATTATTTATTCATAAGAACAACTCAACTTAATTTTAGATTATCACATTTCCACATAATACTTTCTCAAAAACAAAACCTTTTCCAGTTCAGAAGAAAAACAACATCTATTGATGTGCAAATAGCTTCACTACAACTCCACTAAAGCAAAATGCTTTCAAAATCATTAATTAACTAGTAAAAACTTAAAAATCAATCAAAAGCTTCCAGCAAAGTTTTTAAAAGCTATTTCCTCCTGTATAGCTACTTGATTATGGCAAAAATCAGGATTATTTTTGGTCAGTATTGAAATCACTATTATTAAACAATTATTGGTGGGTGATATGATCAAAGTCTTACTTCAGAATATGAGCAATTGTAAATATCAGTGAAATTTCACCATTATCAAAACTAATTATCAAAAACTAATACTAGGTTAACTAACGTGAGAAAAAGGTCCTTCAGCAATACAATAAGAACAAAGAAACTATTTACAAACAAAATGGAGAAATAAATACAACAGAACAAAAATACAACTTAAATAATGTAATAAGTGATATTCAGTAATAGCCTCCAAAAAAAATTATAATCAAATGTGAAATAACAATGCATAGTCTTACTGTACATATTAAATATAGATAAATCTATATTAAAGCTACTTAAGTTATTCAGTCAAGTTTAGTGAGTGATTATCCTTTGTCATTTGATGTTGTTTGTCATTAATGACAGACTGCAGCAGGTATATTAGGCTGCAGTCACTTTAAGAGCTAATGCACGGATCCAATATAATGTTACACATGCATATTCTTTCTCAAATGGGTAAGTTTTCTTAAGACATAACTGTGGCGAACAGGACGGCCGCTCCTCCGTGAGAGATGCGAGACCGGTGTGCTCAACAGGTGTTGCTCATTAGCAATCGCACCACCGGCCTCGCGCCGTTCTCTCATGTCCCTCGGCCGTCCTGTTCGCCACAATAACCCACTGTGTTTTTTTTTTTTTTTTTGAGTGTACACGTTATAGGCACATTACAGAAGACCATTTGCTTATCTGTATTCCGCTCCACTAGTCCTCCCTCTTCCCTAAAAAGAATAAGTACATTCTGGGCGATTAGTGAAATCTGTTAAAAAAAAAAAGTCCACTATAATGCAGGCCTCCAGACTGCGAATTTTACATCCAGTCAAAATTACAAAAAAGTTTTTTTTTACACGTTAAACTCGGAAGGGGCGCGTCAATGAATCCGGAATGTGTGGCAGGCAAATGAGTTACTGTTTAAGAATAGGGAAAGGCCACTGTAAGTGGCTAATGTGTGGAGGGGGAGGGTCCTAGAGATAATGAGCGCGCGTAAATGTCTGTGGGAAGGAGACGGAGAAAATATCACAACCATCTATGTATGTGCGTCTGAGCTAGGGATGAGTCACGATTTTCGAATATTCGATTAGTTGATTTTATTATAGAATATCGAATAGGTTGTGCGATTATTGTCTATAAAAAATCCCCATGTTTTCGGTTCTGATGCGGTGACACGTTCATGTAATCAGATCGAGGGTGGCAATACCAATAATGAATCTAAAAGCGGTCAATCAACTCTCAGACAACAGAAGAAGACACACATTGTCTCACAGCAGAGCATGAGCGGAGTGGTAATATTTCCTCCAGCGGAGAGCGCATTGCTGAAGATTACGCGCCGCTCGCTCAGAACGCCCTGTGTGACGTGCTGGTTCGATAATATGTGAAATAAGTAGGGCTGCCCGTGCACGACTGAAGTTATGTAAACTATATGGGAGAGAATGCTAAACCATAATGAGCGTTTTCGTAATATATTGCCTATTCCGCATCTCAACGCACGCATAAAGCTTGCCACAAAAACAGGGCAAAAGTAATGATTATGCATGAAACATTTGAATTGTTAATATTAATAAACTAGTGCTTTCTGTCAGTGTCGACTGCAAAGATAAAGTTAACGATGCTGACTCGCCATCTTCGCAGTGAACGCGCCTATAGAGAGAAATGCACACTTCATACGAATTAACAAGCAGAGAGCAGCCCATTTCTGTTTGTTTTTAATTATTTTGTTTAAAAGTAGACATTTCAAGCTTTCTATAGATATACTTCTCAGGTCTTTAAGGCAAGTATCTTATACGCTGAGTTTCGGTTGATTTAAGAGACGCGCTCCTGTTCACGCACCCACACCTCCGTGTCCTGATTATATCGTCTACTATGTTTGCTTCTTATTTATTAATCCAGACAATTTGTTGATGAAACATTGATTAAAATGAAGATACAATTTATACTAAACAAAATTCACTTTAAAAGAAAGGCTTTCTACAAAACAAAACGTAATAAATGGTCAAAATCATGTCTGACACATTCCAAATGTTTTCCGATATATTGGGCATCTTATGGTCCTATCTGACCAGTGGTGGGCCGTCAGGGCCAGCAAGGCCTTCTCTGCTGGCCTAAACACTATCAGAATCACATGACTTGCACTTTAATATATTTTTTCCATGAATGAGTATTAAATTATTCCCAATAGTCCATTCGCTTAATCTCACAGCTTTTCTCTTGGTTGCGCTGCTTCCAGTATTGCATATTTATTGTAGCGCTTGTATCCAATTATATTTCAGACATCATGTGTTGCCAGGGTAAAATAAATCTGCCTTGAGGCCTTCAGAATCGACAGTGTGGGCGCCTGTAGCTTAAAATGAATGGAAAGAAACCGTTGCTTTAACCAATCAGATAAACAGTCAGATTTAATCAGCCAATCAGATTTCAATTTGATTGCACTGGGGCCATCTAGCAGGCGTACAATAACGTCTGCATTTTCACGTCCTTTGATTGGGTGGTCAGAGCGTGTACTATTACTGGTAGTCAGAGGCTCAGCTAGCTAACCACATCTGTAGCGAACTGCAGAAACTAAAATACATTCCTGTAGATTTAATAGTTTTTCAACCCACAAATTAATGTTTATTTCCCTCCTCGACCCCCAGCAGGGTCAATACTACCGGAAAAAATCCCTTATTCAGCCTTATCCAGCTTAATGCAGAGTCACGGAACTATTTTATACAGATAACCTGTACACCAGAGTAACTGAAGTCTTTTTGAGGAAAGAAATTAGGATGGATTTTGTGTAAAACATAATCAGTAGTTTTGGTGAGTATAATGCTTTTTTTGCCCCCGTTTTTTCCGTGGTAAATTTTTCTTCTTAATTTTTCTTGTAAATTTATGATCTAATGTTTTTTTCAAACATTCAAACTATTGTAACGTCTGACAAGGGACTATTGTAACCCTTGAAGGACAAGAACTTTAAATATAGCTCCGTTTCTGAACTTATAATCTGAACGCAAGAACCACTGTAGCCAACACTAACGCACACGCCGAACTCACTCGCTCGTTTCTCTCTACCGCCCTTTTCCGAACTCACCACATTAACCCTATAACTGCCGGTGCAAATAAAAACCGCAATTTCACAACAATTATAGAGAGTCTGTGCGCTGCCACGCTATTAAAAGCTATTAATTCACTGAAGGCCTAGGTGTGAAATGCACGGCCCGCCACTGTATCTGACTCATCTCATGCGGTTCCCTTTTCATATAATCAACATAGATTAAATAAAAAAAACATTATATTATGAAACATAAATATAAAACGTATGTTTTAGTTTTTGTTTAACTTATAGGCCTATTTAGGCGTCACACCGCTCCGCTTTGCTCACATGCTCTGGTGTGTAGCCTATACATGCATGTGTGCGTGCATGTGATGGAGGGGTGCGATTTTCGAATAATAATCGAATAATACCCAGCGATCTTCGAATATTATTTTTGCTTGAAATGCCCATCCTAGTCTGAGCAATGAGCAAGCGAACTATTGACTCGTTCTTCCGACCTGCGGCTAGTGTGCCAGTGCCAGTCTACGGTGTCACAGTCGGATGGTGATTCAGAGGTTTGGGTGGCGAAAAAGGCCCGAACTCACCATTTTAGGGAAGACTGGCTGCGAGAATTCAGCTTGTTGAGGTAACGTTACTGTAAGGCCGTGTGTCCACCAAAGCGTTTTTAGCCAGCTGAAAACGCTAGACGCTCTGCTGAAAACGCCTAGCTGTGGGCGCTTGAGAGCGTTTTGGCAGCGCTGCGTTTTTTCAGTTGAGACGATTCGTTGCTATGATACAGAATATCCGCAGCACAGTTTACTTGTAACTGATTTCGCAGATAATTTGTTTTATACTACAAATTTATTTTTCATCCATTTTGTTCGGTTAGCTTTGCTGGTTGATGTCGTTGTACAGAAAGAATGTTGTGACAGTTGGTAGGTGTGATATTTGTCCCGCCCCTACTCCACTGTGACTGGACGGCTGTGTAAAAAGTGACAGTGATGAGTGCAGCGTTTTACCCAAAGTTGAACATTTTTCAACTCTCGGCGACCAGTAAAAAACGCCAGGCGCTCAGCGCTTGAGCGTTAAATACACACTCAGCGCCTCGTTACGCTCATGGCGTTTAAAAAACGCGGCGCTCCCATTGAAAACAATTGGAATTTTACGCCAGCTGCGTGAAAAAACGCTTTGGTGGACACACGGCCTAAGGAGACGAACTCCATGAACTGCGAATGTTCCAGTCGCTACCCCAAAACTGCGGGGAACACAAAGTTTACCGACAGTGCAGTATTGTTTGTAACTATGAAATGACCGAAAAGTTACTAAGCACTTTGTTACTTAGCACTTTTTTATTCTGAATGTATGGTATATTTTTCCCTATTTGTACTGACATGACAGTGATGGTGCTGTCGGTTTACCTTGGTGTTGCATCTTCAAAAGAGCACAATAAAATGTGACACTGATATTGAAACAGCACATTGTAATTTCTGCATCTATTATCAAAGATTTTTATTAGTAATACAGTGGAAATTAGTAGAATGTGAATATATGGTCAGCATGTTGATTTACGGTGTGTGCCCCTACATTTTCTGGTTGTGCCCCTAAAATTTTCAGTTGGGGGCCACTGTGCTCCTGGGGAAAAAAGTTAGTCTGGAGCCCTGTAATGACTTGTATTTTACCCAGTAGGAGGATCAACATAAGCCCATTAAGAAGATCAAAACTAGCCAAATAATGCCACACAGTTATCAATAACTTGACTGCATTGATATTAAGTCTGCCTCTAAATTACATATATGTTTTGTTGTTGCAAGAGACACTTCAACATTTCTAGTCTTCCTTTTACCTTTTCTAAAAGTCTTTCCAAATTTCCAAATCTTTTCCAGGAAAAACCTCCTGGTATTGTGGCCTAATGGTTAGAGAGTCAGACTTGTAACCTGACGTTTGCCGGTTCGATTCTCAATACCGGCAGGAAATTGAGTGAATGAACAGTGTTCTCTTCCACCCTCAATACCCATGACTGAGGTGCCCTTGAGCAAAGCACCCAACCCCTAATTGCTCCCTGGACACAAATGGCTGCCCACTGCTCTGGGTGTGCGTGTCCATGGTTTGCACTGTGGGTGTGTTCACTGCTCCTAATGTGTGTGCACTAACATGGATGGGTTAAATGCAGAGGACCATACCCGTGCATGGGTTACACTGTTATATCATTTTGATATTTAATTTAAACAGTAATATCATCAGAATAACCTGGTAGCTGCACTTTTGCACTGGAGTATGCTTTAGACCAGCCTGCTAATTTTTACCAGCAGACTTTCTATGGTCAAGGAATATAGCATTCCTGATAAGACACATCCTTGTCTAATCACTCTTTGTACTTTGAAAGGTGCACACTTTTAATATCCTGGTACAACACCCTGATCATGGCAATAGAATTAGAGCTGAAACCAAACTCCTCCAGTGTGTGCTAGAGATAGCTGCGCTTAAACCGGTCAAATGCCTTTTACTGATCCAAAGAAATGAGACTAGTTTTCCAATAGCCTAGGGAAATCCAAAATATCTCAAATTAAATTTTGACATCAAACCCAAAAAATGGACCAAACAGGCAAACACTATGTCTGGTCATGATGAATGACCTCACGCAGCCTTATGGATAAAGCCTTGGATAAAACCTTTAAATCAGAACACAGAAGTGAAATGGGTCGCCAATTCTTTATATCTTTCAAATTTCTCTCTTTTGGTAAAAGTCTTATGACTGCCGTATGCAACTCTGCAACAAACGTTAAACAGCTAACAGCCAGACTTTCATTGAGTACTGCAAAGCAAGTTTTCCCCTATTACTGACCAAAAAGTCTTCAAGAAATCAAAGGGGAGACCATCTATTCCAGGAGCCCTGCCATATTCCACGTGTGTATATATATATATATATATATAAGGAATAATTATATATAATGGGATATTACAGTAATTACAGTTGCAGGAACTGAGAGTGAACCAGACCGCAATGACTCTTTCAAACTGATCAAGAAGCGGAAATCAACAGAAATTCAAAATCAACACGCAGGAACCTAAATCAGATAGTGGTGCAACGGATCACAAAACTCACGGTTGGGATCATTTATGGTTTTTGAGCCACTGATTGCAGAATTTTTCGGATCAGCAAAAAAAATAATAAAAATAAACACTATTTGTTCACTGTAGAAATTAAATATAGGTTCATCTTTGTTAAAGCTGTATTTTGTTGTTTTATTAACATTAATGACACAGACAACTGCAGGAATATTAGGCTTCACTTTCAGACCGAATGCACGGACCAAATAAACTGACAAACATCCAGTTTCTTACTCAACTGTTCACTTATGACATAACCGAGAGAATACTTGCCGAGACGGGAATTTAGACATAATTTTGTGTGTAGGCTATGTGTCCATTCAAGGGCAAGGAAACGTGAAAGAAGAATCAATTCAGTGTTCGAGCTAGGGCTGTGCGATATGACGATATATATTGGATGGACGATATAAAAAGTCTATCGTTTCATATTATGCTCTATCGTTTATATCGTGGTGTCGCAAAAAAAACATTGTTTACGGCAAAACTTTTACATAATTTGGATGACTGCAATCTTACACGCCGCCATGGGGATGCAGGCAGAAATGTGAATAACATGGAGAGTGATGGGGTGACAGAACCGGGTGGCTCCGAGCAGGACCAGCCAGAACATTGAGGAGCTCGTTCCTAAACGAGGGCTACCTCTGTAGCATTAACATGGTTTGGTTAAATTTCTATGTTTGGTTGACTCTTTTATTTTGATAGTGAACATGCTGAACATGAATATACTTACAGTGTTCTTACCACAAAAGTAATGAGTAGTGTAAGGTAACTACATGGGTTAAGTTAAGGTTTAGGGGTAGGTACAGGGTTAGTACCTAGTTAGTGTCATTACTACAATAAGTACATAGTATGTTCATGTGAAACAGGACTGTAAAACAAAGTGCTACCGTATTTTCCATGTGGTAAAAAAAAATTAAAAAAATAATAAATAAAAATTTTTTATATATATATATATATATATATATATTATATATATATATATATATATATTATATATATATATATATATATATATATAATTTATATAATATATATATATATAATATATATATATATTATATAAATTATATATATATATATATATATTATATATATATATATATATATATATATATTATATATATATATATATATATATATATATATATATATATATAATTTATATAATATATATATATATAATATATATATATATAAACTATTAATTGATTGAATTTACAGAAAAGGTCATATATCGTGATATATATCGTTATCGTGATATGAGATGACTTATATCGTGATATGAGATTTTGGTCATTTTGCCCAGCCCTAGTTCGAGCGCTATCTAAAATGCGCGCTCTCTTCGGGTGTGTGCAGCTTGGGCTTAGCAGTTAATTCGTGAATCACATGCGTGCCGAACCGTGGGGCCTGGTCCATATGGATCACGGATCAACTGCAATCTGTTGCACCCCTAAAATCAGCTGATCTGTCATTTGAAATGAAAGTCAGTCTGAAACAAACTAACTTAGAAACAGAGCGCTTGTAAAAGATAATCCCAACTAGAGAACAAACACTTAAGACGTCAACGTTAGTCAGTTTTTAAAAGACTGATTGGTTTGGAGATGGCACAACTCGAGTCCCACAAGGAAATTATTTTTTTGACTTCCAAGACAGATACTTAAAACAGACCTCCCTCCTTTTTCTAAAGACCTGTAAGTTACCTCTTAAACACAGGATTGAAATCTCTCAAAAAATCCACAGAGAGTTCCTTTTACATATCAAACTGCATCAGATCATTCCAAAACAATGCTGGATGGACTTAAAATCAAACATCTTCTAATTGTGTTGCTATATCATGTCTACAACCTATGAGACTATTATGCTTAATCACACATAAATTATGCAATTGCTATAACCATTGAATGGTTGATAGGAAGTGTCTTGTGTACTGTGCATAAGTGTCTTATCTCTCAAATGGTGGCATGAATCCAATCTGTGTAAAATGTATAATTTTCTTATAATAGAAATGATGTCTAAATTGTACTCCGCAAAGAGCGGAAAAGTTAAGAGCCCATGTGACTAGTCAGATAAAATGTAATTTATGTGAGAGGAAGTTAAATAGTCACACCCCAAGCTAAAGACAAGGTATAATTGGTCAGAACTCCTCCAAAGGGCTGGAAAAACGTTTTGAGTTAACTCAGGACACAAACAAAGTGAAAGACCAGACCACAGATCAAGATCAGATGAAAATGGTTTAAGTCCGAGCAGCTTTATTCAAGCCATCTAACTTCTCTCGTCTCATTTACTTCTCATTCTTCTAATTAAGATTATTTTCTTGTTTTCTAAGTTTTGCCACAAAGCACACCTCAAAATTCAACTTCAAACAACTTCTATTCATTTGCTAACACACAAGAACGTGATTGGCCTTCCAAGACGTCACTCCAGACACGACTAGACTGCCAGCGAATCAACAAACCTGGGATACCCCCTCTCCAGCAAGGACCACAGAAGGGAATCCTCATCATAGACATAAACAACAAAACCAAGTAATACCTCCAGATTCTAGTCGAACTGGTCAAATTTAATGTCTTAAACTGCTGATCATGTTACTGTGCTAATAAATAGTGTTTTCACTATACTTTGAATATTAATAACCACTACAGAGTTGACAGTTACGGCCCATTCAAATGAGCATTGGACGACTCATTTGTTAGTCCATAAAATAAGTGACTCTTTCATAATTCCCTATAAATTAATTAATAGTTTCCTTTGAGCTAACTGACCAGTTTCCCTTACACAGTGACTTTTGCTATGAAGCTGTGGCAGGTTTTTGCATTTATACTTCTAATGCTGGTGACACCATCTGCTCTCAGATGCTAGTCTGGAGCCTTGCAAACTGCCTCAGGACCAAAACTATAAACATTTACAAAAACTAAAATTAAATTGTCGAATCGATCAGGATCACTTCTTATCCCAATTCGATTTTAATTTTTAAAAAAGACAAACCTGACCCGAGACAGACCCGATAAAATTAGACCCAAATCCAACCCCACGGAAATTATTTTCTAACAGGACAGAAACAGAATGTAAAAATCAGCGTCATCTGAACAGCCTGTAGCTCTGCAGTGGTGACTTTTTTAACTAGGGATGACACAGACCAAAATTAGAGACAACAAATAAGAAATGCTAGGTGTAGATTGATAAAAATGCCCATCTTCCTACCTTCTTTGTTGATGAAATTCATTCTCTGATCCTTCTTTGTAACGCTTACGTTAGCTACGTTTTAACCATAGACTGTAAAAAAATATGGACGTAGTGTCCATGACGTCACCCGTAGGTTTCTGAAGAGCGTTTTTGAAGCCTAAAGTGGGTGGAGTCGGCCATCACCATCTTGGAAGCGCATCACTCCCAGATAAACGAAAATGGGCAAAAAGGCGGGACGTGGGTGGAGTTGAGAAGCCTGGATGCTGAAACTACGCCCGCCTAGCTCGACGTGATCGAGTTTGCTAAGGAGCAAATGTGCTACTGGCCTCGAGCTAAAGTGACAGCTGACTTGAAGTAACGTTAGGCCTAAAGCCAATAGTTAAAGTTCATGTTTTTCCCCTTTGTAATACTATAATAGTTAAAAGACATAACTAACCGTGAGACTATGTGTATTGTGATGCATTATTATTCTCATGCAGGAACTTACAATATTTGCTCTGAGCATGTGTGTGACAGTGATTCATGCGCATACATGTCAGTCAGCGCGGCACCGCACATCAAGTTCGTAGAGAGCTTTATTCAGTCCATTTTAAATTCTGATAGATATTCTTAAGATAGATATTCTTAAAGCGCTGACACCTGGGGTGGCAGTGGCTCAGTGGTTCATGTAAGGAGATGATACACAGGGCAACTTTTTGAGCAATGTTGCTGGGCAGAGTGAATGGGTGAATGCGAGGCAAATATGTAAAGCGCTTTGGTGGCCATTGGGTCTGTGAAAGCGCTATATAAATGCAGTCCATTTTTTTTTACCTGCAGGATTTAATCTGACGGTACTATTTATTGAACACTAAAAAGTTCAATAAGCATATTATAGACTATCTGTTCCGTAAGATCAACGGTACCGCAGAACGAGTGTAGCCTCTATATCTTAGACGTTTTTAAATCTGAACTCCAAAAAGCAACGAAATTGTCAGACATCCATGAGTGCATGTTCACAGAGGAAAACAACTGAAAAACAGCGCTGGTTGGTTGTTCTCTCGATACTCTGCAACGATGGAATCCAACGGCGTGGGCGAAGGTATAAGGCGTGTATTAAATTGTATGAAATAATCCCGAAAAAAGTACAAACACAGCAGAGATGGCAAGTTAAGCAGCTGTAATCAGCTGAGGTTAACAGAGAGCAGACAAACGGCTAGACACAGCAGCGGCAATCCACCTGTCACTCAAGTGGCCACACCCTTGATTATACAGCATTTTAAGGCTTAATATAATTTAAACGTATGAGTTCTAAAATAAATTCACCCCCCTCACAGTTGTCATGAAGGGCAAAATTAGCTGTATAGACCAAAACAACTTAAGACACCAGGCTGTAAACATATTTTTAAAGTTGGGCATTTTAACATGGGGGATATACAGATTTGACTCACTTTTGCTGCCAGCCTCAAGCGGCCAGGCATTGCAGTTTAATTCACTTCCGTGTTGGTTTCAAGAGAGAGACAGGGAGGTTGCCGCTTGGTTTTAACCCATGTTGCCAGATAATGTAGCCTATACATTGTGAATGTCAAAAATGTAGGAGAATACATTTTTATGTTTTTCCTCAAAACAATGTGAAAATCCACAGAAAACATAGATATGGTTTAATTTTTGTTAATTTGATATAGTTGATTAGTTTTGCTCACTTGGGTGAGTTAATATTGCACCTCAAATGGCAAGGAAATATATTAATGTTAATATTAATAAGCAAATCCCTGCACTCCCTGTATCAGTATCCAGGAGATTTTGGTAATGAAGTGCGTATTTGACAGAGGAGAAGGGGGTAAGATTGTCATAGATTTATTGATATGTATTTGTTTTAAATAATTCAATATTGTTAAATCCCCAAAACGAATAATGTAATAATGTTGCCATATTTTAAAAGAATCTCGGGTCCGTTCTGTAAAAGCACATTTATTTCATCCGAGGTATCCGATATTAGATCCGAGGTAACTAATATCAGACCTGACCCGAGTCCGAAGCACTCGTCAAAGTTTTGGACCCGAACCCGCTCGGGTCGGACCTCGGTTCTTCGGATCAAGGGGGACACGTGAAGACCTCCACAACATTGTCAAAATTGTCCTTCAACAACCTTATGTCAAGTCAAGTCACCTTTATTTGTGTGGCTAAGCGGTTTTCGAAGTCAAAGACAGTGGGCCTCGCCTTCCGACACAACATACACGATAACCATATACACCAACCAAGAGCAGTAAATTATGTTTTTATGAAAGATATAAGAGCAGTGAATGATTGTTTGAATGATTTTTTTCTTTTGTGGTTTGACTAACATTAACAACATCGTCAGCAACAGGTCGGACTATATGAGGCCGTTGTCACTTTAACACCTTATAATGTGTTTAAATGAATACTCACAAGGATGGGCATTTTAAAATTTAAGTGTTTGTATTTGCAGTGAAGCAGTGAAAGTAAACTAAATTCAGCACTCAAGCACTTCGGGTGCGCCACAGAAAGTCGGCTGTCAATACCAAATTTAGTTCTCTTTTGAGGCCTCCAGGCCAGCCCCAATCACAACCTCTGCCCCCTGGTTATCTGATATTCTCCACGAACATCGTACTAAACTCAGGGGTGCAGAGAGGAAGTGGCGCAAATCGAAAGATCCGTCGGACCTGGGTCTTTATCAATCCCTCCTCTCTTCCTTCACTGCTAATATCTCTACTGCTAAAATGGCTTACTATCACAACAAAATTTTCAATTCTTCTGACTCTCGCATGCTTTTCAAAACCTTCTCCTCTCTTCTTAACTCTCCTCCTCCTCCTCCTCCTCCTCCATCAACCCTAACAGCTGACGATTTTGCCACATTCTTCATAGAAAAAACAACCACCATCAGCGGCCAATTTACCAATCCACAAACTGACACACACATTTTACCAACAAACGCACACATTCTACCCTCCTTCTCTCTACTTTCAGAGGCGGAAGTCTCTAAACTCCTCCTTTCCAATCGCCCTACTACCTGTCCGCTTGATCCTATCCCCACTAATCTACTTCAAGCCATTTCTTCCTCAGTTGTACCCACACTCACGCACATCATAAAAACCTCTCTTCACACTGGTACCTTTCCCACAGCTTTTAAGCAGGCTCGAGTAACCCCACTGCTTAAGAAACCCAATCTAAATCCAGCACATCTAACAAGTTACAGACCGGTATCTCTTCTTCCATTTGTCGCGAAAACACTTGAACGAGTTGTTTTCAAACAGATCTCCTCCTTTCTTACACAGAACAACCTCTTGGACAACAATCAGTCTGGTTTCAAAATCGGACACTCAACTGAGACTGCCCTGCTCTCAGTAATTGAAGCTCTGAGACTGGCAAGAGCAGCTTCCAAATCCTCAGTCCTCATCCTGCTGGATCTGTCTGCTGCTTTTGACACAGTTAACCACCAGATCCTCCTGTCAATCCTAAAGATGAAGGGCATCTCAGGAACTGCACTCCAATGGTTCGAGTCTTACCTCTCAGGTAGGTCCTTTAGGGTGTCGTGGAGAGGTGTGGCATCTAAGACCCAACATCTAGCTACTGGGGTGCCTCAGGGCTCAGTGCTTGGACCACTCCTCTTCTCCATCTACATGACATCACTAGGATCTGTGATTCAGAAACATGGCTTTTCCTATCATTGCTACGCTGATGACACACAACTCTACCTCTCATTCCAGCCTGACGATCTGACGGTTGCTGCTCGTATCTCAGCCTGCCTAACAGACATTTCTGGCTGGATGAAGGGCCACCACCTTCAACTAAACCTTGTGAAGACAGAGCTACTTGTGGTCCCGGCCAACCCAACACTTCATCACAACTTCTCCATTCAGCTAGGCTCATCATCCATAACTCCATCAAGGTCAGCTAGGAACCTTGGGGTTGTAATTGATGATCAGTTGAAATTCACAGACCACATTGCTAGAACTGCCCGGTCCTGCAGATTTGCCTTGCACAACATTAGGAGGATCAGGCCCTTCTTTACAGAGCATGCTACACAACTCCTTGTCCAAGCACTTGTTTTATCCAGACTGGACTATTGTAATGCTCTCCTGGCTGGTCTTCCAGCTTGCTCTGTCAAACCTCTACAATTGATCCAGAATGCTGCAGCCAGAGTAGTCTTTAATGAGCCAAAGAGAGCACACGTCACTCCTCTCCTCACAAAATTGCACTGGTTGCCAGTTGCCGCTCGCATTAAATTCAAGGCACTGACGTTTGCCTACAGAACAACCACTTGCACTGCTCCCTCTTACCTAAACTCATTACTTCAGACTTATGTGCCATCCAGAAACTTGCGCTCTGCTAGCGAATGTCGTCTTGTGGTACCATCTCAAAGAGGCACAAAATCTCTTTCTCGGACCTTTACCATGACTGTTCCCTGTTGGTGGAATGATCTACCTAACTCAACCAGAGCTTCTGAGTCAGTAGCCAATTTCAAGAAACTGCTGAAGACGTATCTTTTTCGGCAGCACTTGATTCAGTAGTACTAACCCTTTCTCTTCTCTTCTATTCTATTTATAAAAAATATAAAAAAAATATAAAAAAATGCACTAAAATTAAACAGAGGGGTTATAGCACTTACGTATTGTTATCCTACTGTTAGTTTAACTGCTTCTATTGTTCTCATTTGTAAGTCGCTTTGGATAAAAGCGTCTGCTAAATGAATAAATGTAAATGTTAATGTAAATTTACATACAGATAAACTATATGTAAAAATCGCTATCGATTGACATCGTCATATCGGCCAGCCCTACACCCCTGACATGCTCTAGCGCCCACACTTTTAAAAACCCCTGATATAGCTCTTAATACAATACAGATCGTTTCAAGGCAGCTTTACAGTGATAAACAAGAAAATGATAATTCAATGGTGAAAAAAAGCTGTAAAGCAGCTCTAAAAAGACAAAAGTAAATCTTCAATATTCAGGTGAAATCAGTTAAGTTTTGATTCATTTTGGTTCAATAACTGTGTAAAGTTAATTACTTAATTATAGAGTTCATCTATAAAGCAGCTCTGGAGAAAACAGTGATGTTATCATCCAGCTCAGTTATCATCCAATAGTCTCAGTACAGTCAAGTCAATAATATTGCTGAATATTAAGTCTCCCCAACTAAATAAGCCAAAAGGCAACAGTGGCAAGGAACCCAAACTCCATTGGAGACAGAATGGAGGAAAAACCTGAGGAGAAACCAGGCTCAGTTAAGTGGACCAGTTCTCTTCTGGCCAGACACAAGAACATGGTGTGGTTTAATCCATGTGGTATGCAGATAGCCTGTGTGTAGTTATCTTAAAGGTAGGGTATGGGATTTGCAAAACGGCCGGCAGATTTTGAAAATACACAACTCAAAAGGTCCTACCTTCTTTCCTCCAACACTGGCCCTGACTCCACCCATTCGAAGAACAT